>WBMV01005608.1:287871-375129 GCA_013396655.1 Campylorhamphus procurvoides | reverse complement strand
CCAGCCCACCTGCCTCCATCCCTGCCTGCCCTCCTGCCCGGTGAAGGGGAGTAGATCTGCAGCAGACGTAAGCGCTTTCATAGAGGGCTAACAGCAGTCTCTATATTGAAACCTCCTCTCTCCTTTTGTGCACTTGCTTTGAGCCTTGTCTAGAAAATGCATTTTCAGGACAACTGAGGCACTGAGACTTGAGACTAGACATCTCCACAGAGCCCCAGTGATACTTCTGGGCCTGAATGTTCCCCATGAGCCACGTGGGTATTCCTGGGAGTCTCAGCACCCGTCTGCTCTGGTGGCTTCAGCCCATTCCCCCGCGAGCATCTGCCACAGCTGCACCAGCCCCTCGCCCGCCTCCTCGGAGCGTCAGCCTGGCAGCAGCCGAGTTTGGCCACCAAGAATCAGGTCCGCTGCTGCCAAGCTGAAAGCAGGAGGAGCTGCCAGCCCAGAGCCCAGCTGCGACAGCCCTCCTGGCACACGGCTCGCGGTGCCGATGGGGATCTGCGCCCTGGGACCCGCTGGGAAGGAAAACTCCGCCGCGGCACTGCGGTGCTCTCGGTGGGGACAGGCTGGTGGCAGGCGAGGGGGGGCTCACACAGCAGGATGCCTCCTCCCCGCTCCTGCGGTGGGACTGGAGAAGCCCAGAGTGCCCTGTCAGCAGCAACAGAGCCTTCCTGGAAGTGGGTTTCTATGGCACAAAACATTTCCAGCTGTTCCAGGCGGAGGCTGAGCATACCAAGCAGCTTGGCTGTAGTGAAAGTTCACCAGCCGCCAGGGCCCAGGCCCCGGAGGCAGATCCATTTACCTTTTCCACCGATATTTCTGGCACTATAATGCGCACAGGAGCACATCTGCCTGGAGCACCCTGTTCACGGAAGTCCAGGGCAGAGCAGATGTTCACCCTGCAGGTATCAATCCCTTGTCCATGAGACGATCTGGGCCATGCAGTGGCTCCAAACCATGCTGGAGGTGACAGTGTTTCACTTCACAAAGCACCTTTCCCTCAGGACCAGCATTTTTCTCTTTCTGGCTTTTACATTGCTGCTGTGCAGTTGCACTGGGATAAGTAAGACCCATTTTTCCACTTTAAAACATTCAGAAATCTATTCAGTTTTCACTGCTTTCTCTGGGTTAGAATTTGAACCCTGAAAAGGCAGGTAAACCCGTCCTTCTAATTTTTACTGGGCACACAGCAAATCTCTGGGATCATGTAATGATGGCAAAGTGCATGGGATGTAATAGAAAATCAGCACCGTTCTTTACATGACATGCTTAAAAGAATTATCTCGTTTAATTAGAAAAAGAAAGATCGCAGACTCGTTCCCAGGCTGTTATCTGTGCAATTACTTTATGTAACATTATTAAAAATTAATTTTCCCCAGAACCTCAGCAATTTCATGAAACACGCCTGGTCCTCTGCAGCAGCTGTCGTGTAACCAGCCCACTGACATCCTCCAGGCTCGGTGCCGCGGGACCCCCGGGCTGCCTGTCCCTTGTGCTCGGCGTCAAATCACCCCTATTGCAGCAGGCTCAACATCCCTCCTCGCACCGGGTACCGCAGCCCTCCTCGTCGCAAGCTCAGCATCCCCCCTCTCCGGGGCCAAAGCATTCCCCTTCTCCGGGGAACCAGCACCCCCCTCTCCGGGGGCACAGCATACCCCTCTCCTCCTTCACACAGTGCCCAGCAGCCCCATCGCACCGTGCCCGGGGGGCTGCTCGCACCGAGCGCGCTGCCCGCTCCGTGTCGGGACACAGCCCCGGCCTCGCCGCGCCCCGGCACCGTCCGCCCCGGCACCGGGCAGAGCATCCCCGACCCCGGTCCCCGGATAGCGCATCCCTGGCTCCGGTCCCCGGACAGCGCATCCCCCGCTGCGGGACCCTCCGCCCTGCACCGGACAGCGCATCCCGCATCCCCGGGTACCGCATCCCCGCGCCCCGAAGTTCTCCCGCCGCCGCCGCCGGCCCTTACCGATCCGGATGACATGCGGCATCCCGTGCGAGCCTTGTCCCCAGAAGCCGCCGACCAGGAGCGCTGCCCAGTATTCCCAGAGGACGCGGCGGAGCGCCGGCCAGAGATGGGGCATCGTTGGGGAGGGCGCGGGCCGGCACGGCCCTACGGCCCCAGGGGCAGGGGGGACTCGGGCGGCTGGTGCTGCCCGGGGCTCAGGAGGAGCGGCCGCTCAGCGCCGGGGCCGGGCGGCTCATGGCACATCTTAGGGCGGCCACGCCGGCCCGTCCCGTGCCGAGCCCACGGCTCCGGCCGTTCCCTTCCCCTCCGGGCCGAGCCGAGCCGGGCCGTTCCGCTCCGGGCCGAGCCGTGCTCTGCCGGTGCCGGTGCCGGTGCCGGTCGGGCGGCACCTGCGGAGCCGGGGCTGCCGGTGCGCCCCAGGAGCGGCTCTGTCCCCTCCTACCGCTGATGCGCGGCTCGCGCAAAGCCCCGGAGTGGAGCGTGCACACACACCGACACACTCACACACCCCCTGACACACACCCCCGGCACACACCCCGACACACTGACACACCGCTGACACCCCGGCACCGACACGCACCGGCTCCCGCCCGCTCCCCCGGGGCGAGGGCAGCGCCGGCGGCGGGCACCGTCGGCTGGGGCCGCGGGGAGGTCGCACGGGGGTCCCGGGGGGTCCTGGCAGCCCCCGGGGTGTTCCGGTTTCCGTCTGCCCCCGGCGGGCCCCTGTCCCGCGGGTCGCGGGATGCTCGGTGTCTCCCGAGCTCTCGGGGGTCCCTGATGACCCCCGGGTGTCTCCGTGTCCCCGCCGGCGGACCGGGGCGAGGCGGGACAGCAAAGCTGGGGCTGGGGCTGGGGCTGGGGGCGGCCCGGTGTCCCGGGGCCGGGACCGGGGCCCCTGGAGCGGTGGTACCACGGCGGGCGCCCGGCCCGGGCTCCGCGGCTGGGAGTTTAATGACCTCGGTGACAGAGACAAAGGGCTGCCCATGCCGCGGACCGGGAGTTGCTCCGTCAACGCGCCAGGCTAGGGCGAATTTCTCTTTTTTCTCTCATTTAAATTATTTGATCTATTCCATCATTTCCAATCGCTCCCATTTGCCAGCTGTCGGCTAGCTCCAGCCTGGAACAGCTGAAGAGCAAATCTTTAATTTTCTTACAAACATACTATTACTCCGTATCGGCTCATCTTTTTAATTTTCCTCGCCCGTCGCTTTCCCCAGCAGCAAGCTCGGCGTGCTCCGGGCTGGGAGAAGCGCCAGTCCCCGTCCTGCTCTCCGCTCCGGAGACCCGTGCCGGAGCAGTCTCCGTGAGCCCGGGTGCATGGGCTGGAGGAGGGGGCACTGCAAATCATTATCGGTCTAAAACTCAAAGGGAAGTTCCTGGGTGTTGCCTCTGCCAGCAGGCAGCGAGCACTGTGACTCCTGCATCGAGGCAGACGCAGGGGGGGCATCCCCTGCGTGCCCATCGCGGTGGTGCCCGGTGTCTGATCTCTGGCTGTTTGTACAGTGGGGGATTGGCCAGGGTATCTGACAGCCGTCATCAACACGGAATGCTGAGTCTCTTGGGGGATCTGCACGGCTGGGGCTGGACCAGCCCCTCCTGGACATGCTCGTGTTGGAACTGGTGCCTCAGCTGAGGTGATGGGAAGGTGCCCCTGGGCGTGGCTGGGGGGGTCTCAGCACTGTGTCATGGTGGAGGGGGCTTCTTATTCCTACTTAAGCATCGAGCTCAGCCTCCTCCAGCACTGTGCACAAGCTCTGTCTCAGAGATGGTTGTTGGTGTTGATTGAGGGCAGGGCTGACGCTCCAGCTCCCAGCAGGAACCATCCTGCCGGTGCCAAAGACGGATACAGAAAAGGGTGGTTTGTGTTAAGGGTATTTTTATCCCTCCTGACACCAAAAAGGATAAGACTTAGCAAAAGGGCATGGAAGAAAAATTCTTTACTTACTGCTGAAGGACAGGACAGCTGTTTCTGTGAACTTGTTATAAAATTAAATGTCACAACCTGGTGAATCTTTCACCTGGAGATAGAAAAAGCCCCACAAATCTATGGGTAGGGAGCAGGTAGAAAGGGCTGTTTCACCTGTGACTGTTCTTTGCAGACTCCAGCACACAGAGAAGAGGTTTGATTTTGTGGAGTGTTTGAACTGTAGCTGGGATGAAATATTCTGTTAGTTTGGGATGCTGCTGCTTGCCTTTCTGCTGGCACCAGACTCTGATAAGGCTCCATCCTGTACTTCAGCCACTGGATTGTGCTGCACTGCCAGCACAAAGAGTTTATTTTGTATTATCTTATTTGATGACTGTCTGATGAGTGTATGGATGTCACGGATAGCCCTCATCTCATGCATGTAGGTCAGAGAGAGCAGGACAGGAGCAGTCCTGTCCCAGGAGTTACCAGAGCCTGGGTTCAAGCAAAGGAGCACTCTGTGGCTGCTCATCTCCTCACTGGGGTTTGCATGGCCTTTTCTTCCCTAACCAATTCAAGGGCATCCAGTAGAACAGCCCATTGTGGCTGTGTCTCCCCTTCCTTTGTATTCCAAAGTCCTCACACTGCCCCAGCCTGTCCCTCCCATGTGACTTGCTGATGTTCCTCTCTTCCAGCAGCATCCTGGGGACCCACGGCTGCTCCGTGGCAGGATTACAAAGAGGGCATTTTTGAAACTACTCTTAGATGTCACACCATAGTTGCCTTAGGGTTTTTTCTCCCCACACAAAGACTATTTGACTTCACCTGTTGCTTGTGGGCACAGCACCAAACCCACAGTTGTGAGCAGTGACCTTCAGCTGCCAGCCCAGACTCCCAGCTGGAGCCAGAACCAGGTCTTATAGATTATTACAGCACAGACAAGATGGCTGGGCAAGAGAAAAGCATACCTAGGAAGCTGATAAAGCTCCTTGTGGGACCAGAGCTCTGGCTCAGTGCTGCTGCATGGGTGAGTGCTGCTCACCCTGCTCTGGGGGGATGCTGGGTTGAGCCACGGGGGCCTTGGGAGTGGGATTTATACTGGGCTCAGTTAAAGCTTTCCTCAGGAATCTCTCTCTGTGCCTTGCTGAAGGATGATCAAAGGTAGTGGAAGGGCTTTGGCACCGGACAACTTTCTACAGTGATGCTAAAAATACAAGATATTTTGCCCAGTTCTTAAGTGCTGTGAAAATAGCTTTAATGTGGCAATTCATCATTTCAGAGTGTATCAATTAGTGCAAGCTCTCTGCTGTATTTATAACTTGTGAACATGGTGTACCAGTGAGGAGAAGTCGATTGGTTCTTCTGAATTTGTTGTGAGGATATTTGGATGTGTTAGTTTTACATGCTGCCTTTTTTACAGTGAATACAAATGGTAGTTGGAGCTCCAGGTATTACACGGATTGGACTTGCAATTGTGTAGATCTTAAGGGGTTTTTATACACATAAAAATCTCAGTCCTCTCACCTGCAAATAAAGCTGTGTATTATGTACATTCTCAAGACTTGGGATTTAAGAATTCTTATATTTGAGTATGAGAGGGAACCACTTGCAAAAATGGAAAAAAATGTTGAGATTATTAATATCTATAGCAAAATACTGATTGACAAAGGACACTTTCAAATCAGACTAATGTTTTAGAGCAGCGACAGAAGTATGAACCTGGCAGAAAGGGACATGCTACAGCATTTTTCAATACTAATGAAGAAAAAGAGGCTTCTCTTTATTTTTTTTAATGGTGCCTAAACTGGTTCGTTTGGAATTAGCTCCATCCACATGTGTTTTGTTTAGATTTATATGCATCAGGTGTAATAGAACCACAATCAATGTGAGTTATGAGGCTCAGTGCTCGCATTACTGAGATTCATGTGCTGAAGTCGTCGCCTACAATACCAGAGTGAATATACCTGGTAAATGTAGATTTCTGGGACTTGAGTGCCCTCTACTGAAACCGTCCCGGCTCCCGCTCTTTGCTGTGACACCCACAGCTTGATTGATGGGTTGCTAAATTAAATTGAAGCCTGTGGTTCACAGATCCATTATGAAGGATCCCTCCTTTCCTTCCTCCCTGGTCTGATCCTGCACTCGCTTCTCCCTCTCCGTCTCTCTGGTTAATTCTGACTCCTCCTGCAGCTCTGCAACAGCAGATTTCCTGGTTTAAATGGCAACTTTAAGTACTGTAAGGAGGATTCCTTTGGCCATAATCGTCTGGGAGCTGTGATGGCACTGATGAGTGCCAAGGGCTGCGTTGGGCTGGGCATGGCAGTGCTGGAGGGAGAAATTGGCTTTGCCCAAGGAGCTTGGGTCTGCTCGGTGCCTTTTCCTGGGAGAGGCATTAACTCTGTGCCAGCAGCTGGGATGAGGTGACGCTGCCACCCACGCTCCAGCTCTTGCAAAAGCAAACAGCAAGAAACCACATTTGCCCCCGCAAACTCACTGTAATTTGTGTTCCATTTTGCTTGTTGTGGGGAGAAAGAGGAAAAATTTCCGCTTCCTACTCTGCATTCCATCTGGATGGGGGAAGTGTGTTTCCCTGTGCTCCACCTGCAGCCTGGGCAGGGTTTCAGTGGCTGCAGTGAGCAATGTCGGGCTCTTGATGGGGCATGGGTGGTAGTGGAGGCACCAGTGGTTCTTCTGTCTCTGTCACAGGGCCAGGGCTGAAGAAAGTACCAGAAACTCCCTGTTTATTGGGGTGATTTGAGCATGTGGAGGTTTCCCACTTAAATTGTTATCAGGTTTATTCTCTCTGAGTAATTCCTGCTGTCGGTGCTGCTGCTCTGGCCGGGTCAGGTGGGGCAGGCAGGGTAACGTGGGGTTTCTGCAATCTGTGTGATGCTCACAGAAGAATTGTTGCTGCACTACACTGCATATATTTGTGTTGGAACATACTCTGGTGTAATAGCTGGTTTGAAACGTATCCAGTTCTGCTGAATATATTATTGTGAAAGTCAGGCGAACGCACGGGGAGAACACGAGCTCCTGTCAAACCCGGAGCAGCGACGCCGTGCAGAAACTGTGAGAGAGGGAAGGGGGACCAACTGCTGCACTCCCTCCTTGGCGGGGCTGGGGCTGCAGGCAAGCTCAGATCAGAGCCCTGCGTGGGGCCTGTGTGTCTGAGCAGATCAAAAGGTGCCATCACTGCTCTCTAAAGCAGTTGGCATCGCCCACCCTTGTGCAAACCACCCCCTTGCAGGAGCCGAGTGCCTGGGCTGGGACCTGGCAGGTCCTGCTGTCGGCTCGTTGCTGCCAACAGAGATGGTGGGAGCAGGTACAAGGGTTTGTCCCAGTGTCCCCAGGCTAGCAGGAGATGGGAATTGGGTCTTCCTTCCCTCCGGTGGTATTTGCATCATCAGTTTGTTTCACTGCTCCCTTTCCACTTGGGGCAGAACTGAGGGGTGAGACAAGGGCTGTGCTGGTGCTGGGAGAAACAGCACCCTTAACAAAACAATGGCCAGGAGGTTTGCAGGACCTTTCTGCCTGGAGCTGGTTTAACTGGAACTAATGGAGACTCTTCAGATGAGAAAGTAACAAGTGGTGGAATCTTGCTATTATTTTTAATCAGTTGTGCTGCAGTTTGCCCTGTCTGAGGGTCCCCTCTGGGCTCACAGTGTCACACATCTGGCCCAGGTGGGTCTCTGCGGCACCACCCAACTGCTGCTGCATGGGAATGTCACACCTTCCAGCTGGGAGGGGACACCAGGGATGTGGGTCCCTCGGGTGGCACTGGAAGATGGGAGCTCGTGGAGGTGGTTCAGCCAGCCTGGCTCTGGTGCTGGAGCAGCCACATCTGTGCCAGCTGTCACACAGACCCCAAAAATCCAGACTCTCACTGGGTACCCATGGCAGGGCCCCTTTGATCAGCCCCTCCCTTTGAAGTGATCTTTGAACCTGGAGTTGTGCTGGTGCTTTGGGAGACTGAACTGGGTGCTTCCCAACATCCACACCAGCAGAGTCACCCCAGGCAGCAGGAACCTGGGAGAATGCAGAGACCTGCAAGGCCTTTTGGATGTGATGTGGTGGCAGTGAGCAGGGATGGAGCTGTCCTGAAACCCAAAGGGTGACAGCATCCTAGGGGGTGGCAGATCCCACAGGGCATGCAGAGCAGAGCCTCATGTACTGTGGCTGCTCATCAGCCTCGTACAGCAGCAGCTGAATTTGTACAATTGCAACATGTCATACAGGCTGAAAAGGGCAACAGGGAGCAAATGACTAAGTAAGACCAGTTAAAATTATTATCTTTATCACCTCCTGTGTTCATCCCTGACAGGAGAAGATGTTTTGGCCAGCTGGCTCCATCAAGGTCTCCTGGTTCTGGGCTGCAAGATGATCTCTTTGAACTAAGCTGAATGAAAATACATATTTGTGTCAGACAGTCTTTGCATGTGTTTTTCATCCTCTTTCTGCAGTGGTAGGAAATAATGTTTTTTCATTTTCTTTTTTTCCCTTTAAAAAAAAAAAAGCCCTCTATCTTTAGGATTGGTGGGAGAAGCCATTTGCAACTGATGGGTGTAAATTATGCCTGCTTAGTCAGACAAGAAAATTAGAGACTGCAGAATTAGCCTCTGCTCGCTATTATCTTTACATGCAACCAGTTTACAAAGAAACTTGGTTTGCTCCGTGGCATTCTGCTCAGTCCCCAGGTGACTTGTTTGTGACCTGTCAGCCCCAACGTGTGGCCCATTGTACAGACCTGGCCAGGGCACCTCCTTTTGCTCCTGCACAAAGGTACCAACTGGCTGAGCAGAAGGTTGGGCACCTGCCAGCCCAGGAGTGCACAGGGCTCTTTGCTCCCCACATGGCTAATTACCCATGCAAAGATTGGGAACGAGTTGTTAATACCTTTTTTTTTTTGTTTTCCTCTACACACGCAAAGGGCAAGAGAAGAGCACGTTATTTCGAATGCCTGTTAAAATCAGGCTTCTAGTGGAGATACACTGGGAATTAATTTGGCCAGCTGCAGCCAGTCGTTTTGCCCAATCCCTGCAAACTCCGGCCCGATTCCAATTCACAGCAAATTTCTCAGTTGTTCCAGCATGTTCAGAAGAAGTTTAAGTGCTGGGTGGGAAGCTGTGGGTGGATTGGCTATACCTATTTGGAACAAAATCAGGCATGACTAGGCACCTGATGTATATATATATATATATATATATATGGGGCTCCCTGCCTTGGGAAGGGGTAGAGGGTCTGGAGAGAACAGCTCTCCTTTGGCAGTGGGTGTTGGCCACTGGCACAATGCTGTGAAAGCCTGAGGAGTGTTAAATGTGTGGAGGCAAAACCAATGTGCCTGTGGGGGAAGTGACCTAAACCTGAGCTCTGAGGGGATCTCACCTCTGGGCAGGGGGTTGTGAGAGTGGACAGGAGGTTTGGGGAGAAGGGAGTGCCACATCCTACCCTGAGGCAACTCAGGGGCCTGGGATGATCCTTGTATTTGTCTGACATCTGCTTGTCTGAACTCCAAGTCATTTACCTGGAACCCACCAGACATCTCCATACAATTTCATCTTAAAATTCCGGTCTCTATAAGATTTGCAAAGCCTGGATAATGAAATAGCAATTCACAAGACCCAGCCTGGTCCTGACTGTATCCCTGTCTCCTGAGGCTGGGGTGGCCAGTGGGGCAGGTGGCCATGCAGCAGGTGAGAAACCTGAAAGGGGAGTGTGGGAATCCTCCTGCATACGTTTCTGTTCACGGGAAGAGAGAAATGCTGCTTCTTATTACATTTGTTAAAATCTGATGTTTATTTGGCATTTTAACGGTGTTAGGAAAACAGAGAAAATTAATTTCAAAAGGCAGAAAACAAAGTGGTTTGTAAAACTGTGACTTGTAAGCTGCTCTCTGGTTTTCCTGGTGCTCCCAAGTCGTCCCACTGAAGGTGGGGATGGACCTGCTGCTGGGGAGACCCTTCTCCCTCTGGCAGTGTTTGGTGCCACCGAGTACCTCAGCAGCTGCTGATGTCCCCATGAAGGAAAGGCTGGATGCTGATGTGCCTCGGGCCATGCTGAGAGTGGCTTTTTTTTTTTGGAAACCATTTCCAGAGGCTTCCTTATGGCCCTGCAGCAGATGTAGAGCACAAAGATCCCCCAGCAGAGGCTCTGGAAGTGCCTCATACAGGACATTTTCTTCTCATGGCTCTAAATTGGAATCTCAATACCTTCATTTCCTTTTGCTGCTGTTTCTGTGTATTGTTTCTGTTTGGTGATGAGGCAGAAGAAGATACTTTTAAGAAGAACAAGTAAAACGAAGCTGGTGTGGTTTTGTTTTACACAGTGTATACAAAGTCTTCATTAGATTGTATCTGTGTACAGCCCTCCATGGTGGGAACATGACTTGCATATTGAAGCCTGGTGTGAAAATCCTTCGGAAAAATAACAAGCCTCTCTTCCTCATTTATTTCCATAATTTTCCATAGGAGACATTTGCTTTTTTCAAATGTAAAGGCAAAGCCAGAACTGTGTCCAGTAAACATCAGCTATTTAAAGTGTTTGTACACAGAGAAACACTTTGTGTTGGCTTTTTACAGTATAAAACAAAAAAACTGAATAATTTTGCATAACTATTTTTGTTTTATAAGCATTTCCTGAGGGAGGGGAGAGCAAGGTCTTGCCAAAATTATATGTATTCTGCACAATTTTTTTTGTTGTTTATCACCGAGGCATTTCAGTGCATCTGAGATTTGGCTGGAGGTGGTGATGCCTGCTCTGTTCAGGCCCTGTAGAGGCTGGGTCTGGACTGGACTGGGTCGCTGTTTTTAATAAATGAAGGGCAAAATCACACATAATCAATCCATTAGCTCTTGCCTCCACATCACACCTAAGGGACCAGAGGAGTCAGGTGCTTTTATGCTTTGATTGGAATTGAATATATATCTTTCCAGGAAAGCCATCACAGTTCTCATATAATATTTCAGTAAGATACAGCCTGAAAGGGAGGGGGGGTGAGTGAAACATCCCAGTTCTGCCCTCCTGGGGCTCAGCTGTTCCCTGTGAGAAGGGACATGGCCTGGAGAGAGGCAATTACACACCCTCGTGTAGCAGTTTAAAGATCAAGTACGGAGTAGTTTGACTGGAGATTAAATATAAAGATACCCATTTATGTATTGGGAGAAAGAGAAGAAAAAGCCCTCCAAGTAGATTAAAGTCTTGCAGAACTGACTAATAAATCAGCAGCTGGTGGAGCGTGGCAGCCTCGTCTGCCACTCTGGAGTGACTGAGGACAAGTTTAATAACGCTTTACACTTCAGAGGCTAAATGAAGAGCGAGCAAAGAAGGATCAGCACTCCCACTGGCTGAACACGATGGAAAGGGACTCGGGAATTGGCAGGAGCCTTGGCTGGGGGTGGGTAATGTGACCCTTGGGGACACCCACACCCCCTCCACCTCTGTCCTTGCAGCTGGAGGGAGAGCCACAAGGGGAGCACCCCATCATGGAGTTTGGGCTGGGCCTCCTGGGTGAAGGAGAGGGATGCTGTAGGCATTTGGGATTAAGGGGAAAAGCTTGGGGCTTTGCTAGCTCGTGGTGGCTCGTTAGCCGTGTTGCAGTAACGAGCAGTAACAGGGCAGCACCGTCACAGACCAGCGCTCCCATACCCCTGGCACTGCTGAGGAGCTCAGAGCCACCCACCAGGGATGGAGACAGTGGATGTGTGCTTTTTCCTGTTAATACTTGGGTTTGTTGGTGCAGACTGAGCACCTGACTGAGGCACAGCCAGTTTTTTAGTGCTGGGCTTTCTAACAGGGTGAAGGGACATCTCTCTCCCTAAGCAAGAACGTGGTGTGATCTGCACTGGGGATGGGCTGGGGTGGCAAATGTTACCCTGGTGGGAAATGGATTTTACAGAGCAGGTAAGGCAGGTCATTCACTCCAGCAGCAACCTATTGCTGGGTGTACACTTCTAACAGCAGAGCCTTAGGGGCTGGGAGCTGGTGGGATTGATTGCTGGCTCAGGGACTGAGTAGCTCTAGGTGAAGTCAAGGGTGATCAGCCTCAGCCAGACAGTCAGTTCCCAGGAGATGCTGTGTGCCAAGGGTACCTCTGGCTATAAATTGTTTTGGATGTTTGAATATAGACCTCTTGTAAACTCAGACACCGCACAGGACACTTGTGTCCTCGCTCTGCCATCACACCCTCAATCACTGTCAGTTGTTCAAGGTCATAAGGAGAGCCTGTAGTGATCCAGAATTAAATGCAGTTTGTTCGACTGCCCTGGTTTTGCCTTGTCTTTGCACACAGTTTTCACAGTTTTTGGAGTGTTTTTCTGTTGTGTCCTGCGGGGAGCTCCCGGGTCCGACTCGGTGCTGACGCATCAGGCGCCTCCTGAGCAACGTGCAGCCACAACTGGGTTATTTCTGCAGGGTGCTCTTGGAATCTGCTCTGAGAGAGAGTGTGGTGCTGAGAGCCGCTGGCAAGCAAAGCACTCAGGCCCCTATTAAAAACGGCAGAACAAGTTTAATCTCTGGATGGCAGGGAAGTTTGCATCGTCAGCAGTGTTTGATCCAAGTTTTCAAGGCAAAATTGAAATCGTTCTTCGCCAGGCCCAACACATTGATCTCTAGAAAAGAGCACTTGTAAATAAGCTCCTTGAGAATGTGTCACCCTCTTTCTCCTCCAGAGCTACTCCTCCATGAGAAGGGCAATCCCTGAGGATGCTCTGAAAGCAAGAAGGAGTCTAAGCAGAAATGGCTTCAGGGAATTTTTCTCTCTCATTCCTCCTCGGGTCCACCATCGCATGCACACATCACATGCTCCAGATCACAAGCCATTAAAATTTTTATTTTTGAATTAGCTCCTGGAAAACTTTGAGATGGCTTGTTCAAATGGCTGGGGGAGCATGGGGCCTCCCCTGCACGGTGTGACTGTACTGGTGTAACTGGTGTAAGTGGCAATTAATGTCCTTTGAAGCTGCTGCCATGAATGTGGCCTCTTGTGGGATGTGATGGTGCAGGATGCTGAGCACTTCAGATCTGATCTTCAAGTATCTTTGACTGCTATAAGCTGATTCATTAGCATCAAGTTAAGAACGTGTTTAAGCAATTTGCAGAATTGAACCCAGCCAGAATGATTTCCAAAACAGATAAATTTCCATGGGTTTTTTTTCCTTAGTTTATTGGATTTTAAACGGGTTTGAAGGGATTCTGTAGCAGTTTCTATGACCTATTTCAGAGCAGTCTTTCCCATGGCTCTGTGCTAACAGTGTTTTTCTAAATGTGGACTCAGCCCCTTGAATGTAATTTTCCTCTAAGGATGGGGAGAAAAAAAATATCAGTGTTGTGTAAGTGGGGCAAATTCACAAGAAAAGCAGGGACAGGCATTAAATTCCTGCTCTCCCCTATACAAGGTTTCCTCCCTTGCCCTCATCTGATACAGACCAATCTGCCTGACCAGAGACAGAACCAGAACTGCATTCAAGAGGATTTCAGTGGTGACACACAGCATTTGATTGTGTGTTGTTCCAAAATTAATATATTCCAGCTTTTCTGTTGACCTGGAAGGGTTGTCTGAGGTGGATTGGGGATTGGAAGATGTTTGTACTCTCACCAAGTCTTGCCAGGACTCTGAAGCAGGAGAACCTCTGGCTGTTCTGGAAACCTTGTGGAGAAAGGAGCTGTGGAGCCACATAACAATCGAAGCAAATGGATCTGGGGAAGAGCAGGCAGGAGATGAAAGAGAAGAACGCATTATTTGGAAATGAAGTGAACTTTAATGAGGCACTTCAGAAATAGCTTTGTCACTTTTACTCACAAAGGAAGTTATTGTGGTGAAATTACCTGATTGTCTCGTGCTGGTTTCCCACCATGCTGTGCCTCCTGTGGAAAGGGACCATGAAAGGCTCCACATTTCCCTCAGAACGCCAATGCCACGTGTGGGTGTCTTTGTAATCCGTGTGGCCTCGTAACTAATGGATCTGAAAAGTTTAGAAGCCAGCAACAAACTGAAGGCATTAATAACTGTTGCTTTCAAGTCAATGGGATTGATCAGCAAATTCCCTTTATTTCGGAATGATCATTGTAAGAAAAGTGGAAAGCAAACCGATAGTGAGAGATGTACCTGCAGCAATAACACATGATTGCAGGCTGGGCTGCAGAGCCAGGGCTGGTGACACAACAGATCATTCATAATTGTCAGCCAAATTGCACAGCTGGTATTGAGCTTTAAAAAATGAGCCATAAGAAGCATTTTATATCGATTTTTGTTTCATTAGAAACAATACAAGGCTGCCTTAAAGAACCAAGAATGGGCTGCAATTGATTCGGTTTCCTTTTGAGCAAATTCTAATAGAATTTGATATTGGATATTCATGTAGAATTTATTAATGCTTCTTCTCTTCCACTTCTCTGTTGTTGTAGGAGAGGTGGAAGGTGCAGGAGCTGAACTAGAACTTGGAGAAAGTTGATGTCAAAGGGCACAAGGTCCACTGAAATGGGAAATTTCACAGATGCTTTAGAGAATGGGAAAACATAAATCCAGAGTCTGTGAAGTTTATGGGTCAGAGCCTACAGATCTCTGGCAGATAAACAGGGTGTGCTGCCACAAGCTCCCCAATTCACTCCTGCTTCTCTGGCAGACATTGAGATTATTGTCACTTCCTCCTCACTGTCTTCCTCTGCAGTGAAGATACTGTCATTAAACCTCTTGTTTGTGAAATATTAGGCCTGTGTTCGTAAACAGAGAGCTCAGATGGCTTTTAGGTGAAAATGCCCTTATCGTGACTGGACCTGTGTTTTTTAGGTGTTGGTTTCCCAGGGCTTTGGGAGCCCTCAGCAGACCAGGGCTCCTTCCTGAGGAGTCCAATGGCAGACAGAGGATTTCCCTCCCCAGCAGGAGGGATGATGTTCCTGCATCCAGGTGTGGGATTCAGATCTCCTGCTTTCTTCAAAGCAGATCTACTTGCTCTTCCATTCCCCCATCGTGAGATAATAAACACGCAGCCCTTCATCCATGAAGGTTACACATCCATCCTTCCTTCCTCCTCGGAGCCACAGGCGAAGCCTGTAAGATCTAATGTTATTTAAGGCCCTTCTTACATGAAAATGAGATGTAATCACCCTTCACAGGTGAGATATTCCGAGGGGATTCATTTCACATTATTCTACATTAAGCTGGTTCACTGTAGATTTTTTTGTGCTGGCTGTGAGGGCGTGAGGCCACGTGGGGTGAGGCCAGGTGTGCTGTGCTGGTACCTGTGGGTGTGCATTATTCCTTTTTTAGCCTCCTGCAAAGGTTCAGAGAGGCTGGAGGGATGTTCACAGTGCTGGTCTTTGAGGTAAAATAAACCCAAATAACTGGTTAGAGTAAATTTAAAAGGGTTTTCCTTGTAAAGTACTTCCCTGCTGCCACAAGCAATATGATATAAAACCAGATATTTGTTTTCCTCTCCTGGCATCACCTGCAGGGTGATGTGGCCCTGTTTGAAGGGAGACCATTGCCTCTGCCATTGTGCTGGGGCCAGAATGGTTGGCAGGGTTGGTGCCAGGGTTGGTCCTCTTGGGGTCTGGCTGTGGGTATCAAATTCCAAACCTAGAACAAAGTCTGTGTGTTTCTGATTTCTTGGAATATCAGATGTTCTTTAGCTCAGCCCCTGGAGCAGCAGGGGAGAACTGGTTTGTAGGGGTTGGTTATTCACACCCTCCTGTTAACAGTAAAGATTTAAAACTGCCCAAATCGTCACTGGATCAAAGTTACTCACAAACACATCAAGGCCTGAAGCTGCTCAGTCTGGTCAGATTTACATAGATCATATGGCTAAATAATTGGAGCTAAGCAGATTAGCATGTTATGCCTCTGATGAAGTGATCCTTGAATATGCCACAGCCTCATGCCAGGGCATTATGAGAGGGAGAAAATCCTTGTTTACTGCCAGTGACATTCAAGTGACAACGAAAGCCGAAAAACACCTGGAGCTGTTGCTTTTATAGATGCTCAAAAGCAAAAATTAAAAATGTAAGAGTCTTATCAGGGGCCCAGGAAGAAAAGACCTGTCAGGAAGAAAAGACAAATCTCTGTTTTTCATGCACTGAGGTGATGTTTGTGGCTCTGGGAAGGACATGTGTCAGCTGGAGCTTGTGTATGTGTGAGGCAGGACTTGGACCTGGCCCCACACGGCCGTGGCAGAGCAGTGATGCTCCAATTGCCATCTCAGGGGCTGTGCAGATGTGCTGATGTTCCCGTGGTTATCGTGGCTCTGGCATCTCCACAGATCCAGAGATACACACGGCATCAGCACGGAAATATATTTGCATAAATTACCAATGAATTCACCTCAAAAGCCAAGCCCCAGCTCCGTGATTAAAAATAGTGACAGAACTTCAAAGGGGCAATAGGCATGATTTATTTTTAAGATAATGTGGATAATTTCAAGTACCAAAGGAAATGCTTATGCTGCTTTCTGTGGTGTTCTGCATAATCTGCTGTGTCCAGCTAAGATTAGATAAAAGCCAACGCAGGATCTTTTTTCCCTTCCAGCATTAACTATTTGACTTCTCTTTATCCAGAGCTGAGGTCTCAGAGCTTAATGTGCAGGATGCTCCTCTGGGCTCCAGACTCTGCTCCCAGATAAAACTTTGGGGGAGGTTTTGGGGTTTTTTTTCCCTGCTTGTGCTGCTCATGTTTATCCCTGGGTGAGTGCTGGGGGCATGGCCTGGGGCTGGGAAGGTGACTCTGCAGAATCACGGGATGGTTTGGGTTGGAAGGGACCCAAGCCACGTCCATGGAAAACAGTGTGTGTGGTCACATTCCTGCTGCCTGTGCCAGCTCTTTCCTGGGATCAGAGCTGCTCGCCAAGGGCTGTCCAACTTCATTCTGCCTGCTCATTTTCATCTGAAAATGAGCTTTCCACACAAACATCACCAAAGCTAGTTTGTGTGCCAGGAGTCTTTAAAAGTCCATTTGTTTCATCAGGCTTCTAATTCTTTGCAAATTGTTATTACTCAGGCTCAAAAGGGAGTAACCATTTCTATAAAACCGACATGATCTGCTGTCACTTTTCCTACACTCCCGTGCTTAATTTACTCTCGTTACTAATATCATGGCAATCTTCCTTATTTCAGGAGCTCCCAGAACACACTTGTGGTGCTGGTGAGTCTGTTCTCATGCCAGGAACTTCCTCCAGGCCGTAGCATGAGCCATGGTGCAGGTCCTGGTGGAACATCGAGGCACTGCTAATTCATTCCTGAGGTTCTGCAGGGTGGGATCCAGGGATGATGAGCTGGGCTTTACCTGCCCTCTGGTCCTATGCAACTATTTGGTTTTCTTCTCCCATTTCGATGGTAGAATTCTTCAAAAGGAAGCAAAAAGAGCTTTCAGAGACAATGAAACCACAGCCCAAAGTGTTGCGCCTCAGCCAGAACAGCTCAGCCTCTCCCAGAGTGAGCCCCTCCTCATCCTCTCACTCCTCTTTTCAGTTGTTTGTGGCAGCAGAGGGAGGATCGATGCCTTTGGTGTCAGGGCAAGACAATGTCTGTGCGTTCTGGCCATGATATTGACAGCTTGACTGCTTTTCTTGTGTCTTCTCTACTTCATTTGTGAGAAGTACCGCAATTATCCCCTGGTAGTCATTTCAGGAACGGCAACAACTTGAAAAGAAAGCAAAATGGGCACACCTGATTGAAAGAGAACACTTTAAATATTGAACCATTTTTCTAAATGGTTCAATATTTTCAATTTTGTTCAATTTTCTATCTGCCTCAGCACTTAGCATCTGCACAACTGCTTTGTATGGGCCTTAACAATGGGCATTTTACATAGAGGGTGTTTAAAGCAGCAAAAATAAAGCAGGGTTCACCCCCAACACCCTTCTCGCTGTTCTGCACCTCTCCTTCCATGTGCTCCCAGGCAATTTCTAAACCCTTAAATCAGTCATTTTCCCCCCCATCCATGCAGTCCTGCCCAGCCTAATTGTCAGTCTGTCTTTCATTAAGCCAACTGCAGACTTTTGATCTACTTCTTTGCAAGAGCTTTTGTGCTCAGCATTTGAACGAACCAGTCCCCTGTTTACAAGATTTACATCAAAATAAGGTTTCTGGAAAAGAAAATGCAGCTTAGCAAAATAAAAAATAAAAAAAAATTGTGCAAAGCCCCGAGAGAACTAATTCATCTGCATCTCAGCAATAATAATAATAATAAAAAATTGCATGAGACAGGCTGGCTTGGCAGTGCAGAGCTGCAGTAGGGATGGGGTGTTCTCTGTTCTCCTGGGTGCCTGTTGATGGCTGTACCAGGCTGGAAACAGCTGCAAGCCTGTGGGATTGAGGTGTTGTACCTCTGTACCTCCTTGGTTTTGGAAAATTTGCCCACCTGACACCAGCTTTGTATTCAGGTAAATCCCAACAGCCCTGAGCTGGAGGATGGTTCATGAGCAGGGTGTTCCCAACCCTGTTCCATGATAACACTGGACTGTGGGGATGCATTTGGTGCTGGGCTGGGGAGAGTGATCCTCATGCCCTTGTTCTAGACACACACCCTGCCACTGAGGGAAAAATCAATTTAGGAGCTGACAAAAGCTGGAGGAAACTGCAGCAGTTAATTAATAGCCCCGTGTCTCGCACAGTTGGCTCCAACAGCAGACTCCAGTGCTGGAGCTAATTGGGAAGTCAGGCCAGATTGTATCCCACAGAACAAGTTCATGTTAATAAGCGATTTCTGTATTCAAGGATAGTTTTTCTTCAATTTCTAGTACTTTATTTTGACTAGCGAGTCAAATATTCTTGAAGAATCAAAACAATCTTTGTAGCTGTGTAAGAGGAGCATGAGGATG
Source organism: Campylorhamphus procurvoides (assembly GCA_013396655.1). Lineage (NCBI taxonomy): Eukaryota > Metazoa > Chordata > Aves > Passeriformes > Dendrocolaptidae > Campylorhamphus > Campylorhamphus procurvoides. Next base: position 356,450 of record WBMV01005608.1, on the reverse strand, counting down.
TCATTAAAACCAATCCCAGCTTGATCTGGATGCTGGCAAAACAACTTCAAAAGTATCCCAGTTATTCCGGGGGAAAGGAGCTGTGTTCTCTCAGGATGAAAGGATCCAGTGGAGAATAGTTTAAAGGCAGGCCTGGTCCCAGGCACAGGGAAGGCTGTCTGGGGATCCTGCCTGGAACCAGCCTGAAAATCCGAGGGTGGATTTTGGAGAGCCTGTAAATAAGTGCTGGGTGTAGCCCCTGAGTGTTGCTTTCAGGAAGGAGAGTGGGAGCAGCAATACCCTGTGCAGAGGATTTGGATTTGGGGCTCTCCCACGAGGAGGGACCCGTGGATATCGCTGGGGAGATGGTGTAGAACACAGGGAAATGCTTGTTTTCAGAGCATGGAGATCTTTGCTACTGGGTGCTGTGGAGTGAGGAGCATGAGTGGGAAGGGAAGGAGATTGAAGGAATAAGGAATGGTCCTCGGGTGGCAGATAACCCAACTGAGCAGCAAATTCCTGACACTGCCAGAGCTGGAAGCAAAGAGAGTGGGAAATGTCACTCTGCACATGATACCTTTTGCTCTCTCCATACATCCTCCTCTGCTGTTGTAAACAGACTCAGTTTTGGCTCAAATTTTTTTAATATTTCTGTTAAAGTTGTAGAAATGGTACTAGCGATGAAAGACAGGGAAATCCTGGAGGGATTTATGGAAAATCCGTGTTACATCATTCCAAGTTGTGTCACTTTGGGTTTGACAGAGGAACCGATGGGTAGAACAAAAGAATTAATTTTGTATTGGGTTGTGGATAGTAGGATTCTCTGCATTCCATCCATGTTTTGGAGTTTAGGCTTGGTTTTCTTCCTGGAGTGTCCTTGGATTTAAGCAAGGGGCTGTTATTCAGTGCTTTTCTTGCCCCTGCAGAGAAGAGGAATGTCAGGCAGGTTAATTCAACAGACTTGTGGGTGAGACATTTCACTGGAAAACTGTGAAGGAATTCGGACTTAAATTTCCTCATTCTGAAATGCTTGTCTTGCAACATCACTGTATCCTTATAGACCTCAGCAGATATCTCTGGGATCCCTCTGCCCTACCAACTGCAGATAAACATGTCCTAAATTTTTGGGGTCAGGATGAAGTGTGTTATAGGTTCACACAACCTTCATTTACAAGGCAGAGGAGTGAAACCCCAGAGGTGTGAGAAGTCAACACAGAATCTTCATTTCCCCCAATATTTATCTCACTACTGTAAAACCTCATTTGCATCAGCCTGAACAGTTGCACAGCTCTCCCAGAAGGTCACTGTGCAGTGAAAGTGCAACACAAACTATTTCTGTATATTAACACCAAAAAAAAAAAGAAAGAAAGAAATGGAGATATTTTTCTCTTTGCATGCAATTTTTAAGAAGCTGAGCACAAAGAGCCATAAAGTTTCCTTTTACAGATGGAGGAGACAGCAGCAGAGTGCGCTAAAGTGAGCAAGGAAAACCCAAGGTGACATTTAATTTTAGTGATAATAAGCAGTGGCAAAACTCCTCTTATTAAAGACCTAAGGCAAAACTGTTCAGCGCGTGAATTCTGGAGCTGAGACACCGCAGGGAGCAAAGGGAGATGGGGTGAGACACCTTGAGCAGGATTCAAAGAGCCAGGCTTTAATTTTAGGGATGAAGAATTTGAGAATCTCTGCTAAGCAATGAATGAATAATGCCTGTTACAGCGGGATGAGCTGTTCTGCTCCTCAGGTTCACACAATGGGAATTCTCCCCTGGATAAGGTGAGGCTGCTGCTGAGGCTGGGCTGGGCTGCAGCCCCTGGAGCAGCGTTCTCCAGCTTGTGACCCCCTGAGCACCCCCCTCTCACAGCGTGGGTGAGCCATCCAAGGTGATTTCCAGCATTGGAAAGGCAGGCAAAGAGCTGCAGGCTGTGACTGCAGCATTGCAAGACTGGAGTCCTGCTCAGATGCTGCTCTCTGGGTCCAGAGACAGGTCTTGAGGTGCCAGTCCAGCCAAATTATCTTCCATGCTTCTGGAGACAGAATCTGCCACTTCTCATCTAGAAACCTCGCAGCCTGTGCATAGGGGAGAAGCTGGGTCAGAATTGGAGCTGACAGGTAGAAAGCATCCAGGGTGAAGTATTTTCTTTAGCAGGTGAGCAGCCAGCAGGGCCGTGTCCCATCTCAGCCTGGCTTTGCAGAAGTGGCCATTGAAACCCCGACTGCACAGTAAGAAGAGACAGTAAGTTTGCTTTTATAGATTTGGGGTGAAACACTGTAATTCTGACCTCCTGCTCTGGTCCAGTGCACAGGGATGCAGTTGCTGGGGCTGGAGGATGGTCATGAAACCCCCTTCCTGCCCCAGGTGAGCTGGTTTGCTGTGAGCACAGAGCCCTGGCTCTGCCCCTCGTGCTGCAGTCCTCACCACTTTCCCTTCGTTTGCTGTAAATTCTCCTGACTGGATGTTCCCAGAGGGAGGAGAGCTCCTTCGAGAGGTCTTTCTGCAGATGTTGATTCCGGGTGGCAGCTCTGCCTGCAGAAAATTGCCCGACACCTATTTTGGCAGCACTTTCTAGAAAAGAATTAATAAAACCTAATAAGGCACTTAAAGAGTCGTGCAGCTCCGCTGGCTGGCTGCACACCGAGGGGTGATGTGGCAGGAGATCCAGTCTCTGCTCCTCCAAGGGCTCCCAGCAGCCAAGTGCAGCTCCAAGTCTGAGCTGCCCCTCTGGCCATGGCACTTCTTGGAGCAGAGGAGGTGCAGGAGTGGCCCACAGCAGTGTTTGCTAGTGAGCCCCAGGTGTATTTGTCAATAGAGGTGCCTCCAGTTAGATGGAAAATAACCCTAAAAGCCCTGCCTGGCTGCTGCATGGGAAGAAATTTGCAGTTTTGCCATCTCTGTGGTTGTTCTCCTATTTAGTGATCCTGTGATGGTGCTGAACTCTGTGCTGAGTCTTTGGGTCGTGATTCCAAAACTGGTTCACTTCTGCTTTGTTTCTGTGGTGCATTAGTGCTGTAGGATCTCGCTGTGCCCTTCAGTCGAGGCAGGAAGATGGTGCTGGCACCTGAAATAACTTACCTGTGTGGTAATCGTGATCTGATGGGCCAGATGGGCACTTGAGCATGGAACAGCTGCTCCCAGGCATTGCCTGTGGTGTAATTTCCTCCCCAGGGGTCTGTGTGCTGTGTGTGGGCTGCCTGTGGAGCGTGGGGAGGGAGGGGGGCCATGCACATCCCTTGGTCCCATCAGAGTGACCCTCATCTGGCTCCATAGAGAATCCAGTGACACTCCCTGGTAGCAGAGTCTCCAGCTGTGCAGATGTGACTCTCACATTGACCTGACATAAGCTGTGTCTGTGCCCAGGAGCATTTTGGACCTTCTGTCACAGCCCCATGAGGCTGCACTTGCTGGGGCAGGACCTTGATCCTTTCTGGGGGTGCAGAAATGGATGGGGCAGAGGGGCATGACCTGAAACTTCCCAATGCGAAGCATCTCCTTCCCATCTCCAGCTGGCAGGAGGGGGGAGATGGGCTGGCTGGACCAACAGCTCCTGCCTGGCTGCCCTCAGAGCTGCACTGCAGGGGGGGAACAGGACGGTGAGATCAAGAGCTCCCAAATCCATTCCTGAATCTCTGTCTCATCTGGCTGGATCAAAGCAAGGCTGCCTGGCCCAGACTATGGCTCTGGATTCCTGACATTAAGCTGCTTCATAGCAAGTCTGTGAAAGTAAGCAGGAGGGAGCAAGGGGCATCCTGCTGACCAGGGGCCACCAGACCCTTGTCTGGCTGCAGAGCCAGCCTCTCCCTGCCTGTGTGGGTGTGGGTATAAATAGCTGCAGAGCTGAGGGGATGAGTGGGGTATAGAATGAACCTCAGCACTCTCAGAGCCAAAAATACCTGCAGAAGATGATGGGCAGTTTGAATGACATTTGCAGAACGCTGCTGATGGCAAAAAAAATTGGTGCCACATTGAGCAGAGTCCCTGTCACAGAGTGACTCATCCTGTCCTGCCCGTGTGAGTCTCACACCTGGAGTTTGGCACATCCCCTGCTCCCAGCACGATTCTGCTGCAGGAGGGATGGGGACTGGCACACGAAAGGGTTCCAGCGTTTCACGGCGCCCTCGACCTCGCGGCTCAGGTTTCAGGTCAATGTTATTTTCCTTTTCCATTTTGCAGAATGACAGGAGGACTGATCACACTCACCTTGGCAAGGCAGCGAGTCCTCCCTTTGTTGCTGGATAATAAGGGACAATAATTCTCAGAGAGTGAGCAGGAGACAGAGTTTTTGTGAAATGCTCCCATTTTGTATATAAACCTGTCTCTATTTTTCAATCCTAAATGGCCCTTGAATTGAAATCCCAGTGTCTGAGCTGTCTCCATTCAGTGTGAAAGCTGCAAAGAAATGGAAACTGTCCTCAACTGCTCAGTCTCTGGAGAGGGGATGTGTTTCTCAGTGGATGTCTGTAACTGTGTCTTGACATGAAGCTGCGATGATTTTATGGTTATGAGGTTGGGATGAAGAGTATTGAGCTTGTCCTCTGGCTCCACCACTGACTCTGTGAGACCTGTGTGATTGGTGCCCACTCACCTGGCAGGGCCCAGGTGCTACCCAAGGGGCTCTGGGTGCAGACCAGGGACCTGCCTGTGAGTGGGTAAGTGCAGCCCCTGCAGCTGCACAGCACTGGACAGAAAATGGGCTGTTCCCCCCCTCCCTTTCCTTGGATCATGGATTCTCTTGGCTGTTTCTTGGATACAGGAGCTCAGAAGATTAAAGCACCATTTAGGGAATGAGTTGTTAAATTATTGCTGTCCCAAGGTGTGTGTAGTGTGTTCTCCAGACTCTGACAGTGGCCACAGTGGAGGGTCACAGGGGTGGGGTTGTCAGTCAGGCTGAGCTATGTTAAAAACAAACAGCAAAGTCCAGCGCTCCTTTCCAGAGCTGACTCTGGGAGTGTCTTCCAAAAATCCTAAATTAAAAGTGAGGATGGAAATTTCCACCCACCTTGCAAGGAAGGAGTGCCCAATGAGAATTGCCTCCATGAAATTCAACCCTGTGGAGATCTAATATTCTGTTTATTTCCTCTGTTTGGAGTACTGAAATGCTGGTGAGTTCCCTTGGTCATGCCTGTTCCTTTGCCTAAGCTCCTTCAGAGAGCAAAACCAGCACCGTGTCCCTGCCTGCTCCCAACCCTCAGCTCCTCTAGACATATATTAGTAGTTGCATGACTCAATTGTATGAGTTGTTGCACTAAATTACATGGTGCTACTCAGAGAGAATGTTAATTTAGTTTTCATACAACTGTGTTCAACTTAATTTTTAATCAGATCTGACAGCAAAAATTTAAATCAAGTGCTGCATCTTGGCTCCGAGAGGACCGAGTACATCGTGAACGTACTAAAGAGATCAGGACAGTTTGCAACACTGATACTCACTAGACGTAGGCTGGCTGCTGTGTGGGAGGCAGAAATTATCCCTTCTCTCCCACCAAAGTGAGCTTGGAGGAAGAGCTGCTCCATGATCTTGGTTTAGGGTCTGGCAGTCAGAGCCAGGGCTGTTGAGGGCTGAGGTGTCATGTCCTTGATGGACACAACTCCTGTAGCACAGGCTGGTGGTGGAGTCCTGGTAGAAGACATAAGGCAAAAGTAGTTTAGAAATCAGGCTTCGAGTTTTGCAGTTTTCTTTGTAATTTGGACAGTGCTGCAGGCCAGGGAAGGAGGAACCAAAGGCAATTTGCAGCCCAGAGCAAGTGTGTCACAGCGGTGGAAGTGGAGGTGACAGTGAGAGTTTTCTGGGCAGTTCAGCATCACTGAACTTCTCTAAGTGCAAGAGCAGCTCCCAAGCGGGGTCAGCATGGTCTCTGCTCAGCGCTCCCTGCTCTGCATTCAGGAGATCAGGTCCTGGAGATAAAGGACAGCTAATTAGGAGAGGTGGGATAATTAAAGAAAAAATAAACCACTAAACTCCTGGCAAGCCAGCAGTCTGTTAATCACAATGATATTCTGGGGGGAATTCAGGGAGCTGTGCAAGTCCTTAAAAATCCCAAAAGAAACACTACACTGCTCCTCCTCTCCTTCTTTGTTGAGATCATGACATTTAAAATGTGTTAATCTGCTAAAAATACCAATGGCCACTTGTCCAACTGCACAGGAAGGGGAAAACATGGGCTTGTGCTCTGGGTTTCTCTCCTCATTCCATCAGCAGGCAGGAAAGGGTTTTCCCTTTCTGGAAGCAGACAACATCACTGCGTGTCTTCTAATGGGAAAAGCAAGATCTGTATAAATTCATAATGGCTGCAGTAATCTTTCTTCTCCATGAGAAGCTGGTATTAATCAGGAGTGTCACAAACTATGAATTTTATTGTGGTGATATTCATTATATGTGATATACAGAGGGAAAACGTGATGCAGCAAGTGCAATGAATTGCATTTGTTGCAATGACTGGAGCTAAGTGGAAATAAATTAAGCGTGATGTGTTTTAGGAGGTTCTGTATTCTGTAGCAGGTATAAAAAACTGTCTAAAAATGTTGATATAGAAAAGATTTCTAAGGTGTAAACAGAGCTACAGAACCAGCAAAAGAAAAACAAATTCATTTTGATGCACAGAGACACATCCTTTGCTGTGCACTTAGCAGTGGGCTGCAGAAAGCAACGATTCCTTCTCTTCTAGAAATTTCCAGAACCAGGGTAATTGCTACCTGTGGTTGCTGTGGGAACCAGAACTTTTCAATTCCAGATTTTGAGAGCATAAAGGCTCAGCCAAATACGCCATACCAGTGTGACTGCTACCACATTACAGGAAATGGGCCAATTTGTGGTTAACACAAAGACGCTGGGAAAGGAGGATTTTGTCAGAGTGGAGACTCAGTGTTATTTTCCTCAGAGAAAGGCTGGGATTTTGCAGCTGGATGGAGCCACGGGCTTTATTCAGAGGAAGAGCTGTTTCACCCCAGATTGCCTTTTCTGTCCCAGGAGGATGGACAGGAGCTGTTGGCAACAGGACAAAGGAGCCAACCCCTTTGGAAGAGCCCAGCACCTCCAGCACTTCCCAACTTCTGAAGCTCACGTGGAGCATTTTATTTATTATTTTACTGGGAGAAAATAAAGAAATCCCAGGATGAAAGGGCTCCCTGGTTAATAATTCAGGCTTGGCACCTGGTGGTGTTTCATGTGTGCAGTGACTGTTGGGGCTCAGCAGCCACAGCACACGGGTTTGTCACCATGCTGCAGGTGCTGGTGGTGCCGAGCTGGGCAGCTCCATCCAAATTTCCACAGTCCTTCCTGACCCCCTTTGGGGCAGAGCCCAGAACCATCAAAAATACACCTCCACCTCCAGTGTCAGCGCCCTGGCAGTGTTTGGGTTTCAAGGGATGCTTAAAAGAGCCTGTGTGAAAAAATGCCCCAAGGCAGAGCGAGCACAGGAAGACCAGAGCAGCAGGAGGGCCAGGCAGCAGCCAGATCCACAGCAGCAGGACCCTGGTGGCAGCCTCTGCTGGTAATATCACCTGAACCCAGAGCAAAGGAAAGGAGGCTCCAGCTTGGATCCATCTGCAGTGATATTTTATTGATTGCATAAGACCCTTCAGGCAGTTCCGCTCGTGCCTCTGAAGGAGGATTTGGGTTTGTTCCCTGGGATGTCATTGTTTCCCAGCTGCAACGCTGCCTGGAATAGTCCTTCTCATTTCTTTTGTGCAGGGCTACAAGCTGCTGGAATAATCGCTTTAAATTTTGGGTTTCTAGAAGCAGCCAGAAGGAACAGAGCTAAAATCAGTGTTCCTTGCAGGAGTGTTGCGTTTCTGACTTCTCTAAGCACCGCTCTGGATTTGCTGTGTTGGCACATTTAGGCTGGGTTTTATCAGCTGGTACATCAGGAGATACAAATATTTCTGTGTAAAAACTTGCTCTGGAGAGCACACGGTGGTTTGTTTCCTCATTCTCAAAGGGTGTTGCTAAGTGCAGTCAGGAATAGGAATTGTTGTGCACAAATGGGATGAATTAGAGGGAACACTTGAAATACAGAAAATAAGGAAAATAAGTAGAAGTAAAGAGGGCCCTGTGTCAGCACAGAGATGCTCTTGATGCTTAGGAGTAAATCTGGAAGTAATAAATGCTGTGTGTTGTTTTCTGTTCTGTGTAAGCAAGAGTTAAAAAGTGCAGCACATCTCTTTAAGTTAGGGTTTTATTGTTTGCAGAGCTTTGGTAGAGATGGTTTATGGAGACAATGAAACTAAAACCGATGGACTATTTGATACTTTTCTCTATTCTTTCCAAGCCTCTCAAGTGAGAGACTAGCAAATCGCTTTGTTCCAGCCAGAGGCTTCCCAGTGAACGTGGGATTGGTGCTTGGGGTGCCTGGTGTGGGCACAGCTGGCACCAAGGGCTGAGCTGTGCAGTGCCCAAACTGGTGAAGAATCCAGTTCCCACCCTTAGGGCAATGCTTCATACTGGATTGAACGGGAAGATTTTAGGCTTGGAAGTTCAGAAACAGACAATGGAAATTCCCAGTGCCTCAGCCATACATCAGTGTTTGCATAAAGAGCAGGAGCTGCTCTCCTAAAAATGTAATTTCTGTGCTCAGCCCCCTGCTAGGTAAAGGGGGCTTTTACTTATTCTGAGTAACTGTTCTCATTTTAAAAGGAAATAAATTTGAGATTTTTTTATAGTTGCTTATGAAAGATCTTATAGCACCATTAAAATATTGGCTTTTGCTAATGTTACTGAGAAACAATGAACTGTTTATGAAGTAAAGGAAATAACAAGCTTGCTGATGCTGCCATTTGGGGATTCTCCTTTCCAGAGGAGGAACAAATCTGCTCCTGCCCTGGAAATGGAAAGTAAAGGTTTATCCCAAGACCATTGAGGCTGGAAGTCAGACAAGTTGGGTCAAAATGGCTTTTTCATTTCAAACATCTTTACTGCAGAATTTTAGGAAACTCAGACTTGATGTTTCCTTTAACACTTTCATTAAACACTTTTCTTAAAAACAGGGTTTGGGCCAAAACAAATGGAACCAGCTTGGGTTTGGAAATCTGGGTTGGATTTTAAACCTGTGATCGTACAACTCTTTCCAAATTCCAATTAACTAGAATACTTTTTCTTTGCAGTTTTTTTCTCCATAAGCCTCTATTCTCTATGCATTTTTAATAAGCTTTATCCTGGGAAAACATGAGAGCGCTGACTGCAAGTGAAAAGAATAAAAGCAGTTGCTGCGTCGCTCTGAAAATATGAGAAGTGCTGGCAAGCTTGGAGGGCAGAGCAAAGCAATGAGGAAATCTGAGCTCTGTTCTTATTAGAAACTGTGAATGGAGATAAAACCTTTCACAAACCATGTCTGGCTGAAAAAAAAATGCAGAGTAACAGCAGTAGATAAACCTGTGACAAAGCTCACATGTGTGCCGATAGCAGAATCAAATGGCAGAAGACCTCAGTGTCCCTTTTCTCTCCCTAAATCCCAGAGCTCTGAGTTTAGGACTGGCTGATCCCTCTTGGAGGAGGAGAAGGGAAAGGTGCCCTGGACAGCTGTGAAAAGCTGAACACACAGAGCAGGAGAAATCCCACCTAAACCCAGATTGTTAAGGAGAAAGCAGTGATGCAGAGGAGCCCTCCAGAATGTATCATTTACATTTTTGTTTTGCTTTAAGGGGAACAGATGGGACTGGGGTGCCCAGCAGGTGGGATTGTCTCCAGTCCATGTTCTGGGGGCTCCTGAAGGCAGGACAGGCATCAGGGTCAAGCTCTCCCAGGATGGGAGTGAGGAGCAGAAATGCCCAGGAGGGGTGTGGGAAGAGGCTGCCCAGTGCCTGTTGAGTGTTTTCCTTCCCTTCCCACCTGTTTGTGTTTTGTAAATACTGAGAATAATATTTAGTTGTTTAAATGAAAGCACTCCTGGTTTGAAACTAACCCCTTGCAATGTGTGGCTGGAGCCCTCAGAGCCAGTGCTGGGACTGTTTGATGTTCCCAGGCATTGGCATGTGCCTTCTTTACCTGAAATTACACAACTCCAGAAATTTCCTTTATATTGTGTCTTCTTTTTGCTGCTGCTCCCTTTTAGTGCCTGCTGTCCTGAGCACACCGCAGCCTCTGGCTAAATTTGGGGTGCTGGACCTGCCGTGGGTCCCAAGGACTGATGCAGGAGATGCTGCAGTGGGAGCAGGTGGGTCCCACTTGGCTCCTCAGTTGTCCCACGGCTTTCCAAGAAGCAGGCACAGGAGCAGCCTTGCAGGGAAAGCTGCAGAGCAGCCCTTTCCCCGTCAGAACTAATCAGCATCAGACGAGCTAATGGGGAACACAAAACCTATTTAAAAGCTACATTTACCACTTGGCTGATTCCATTACGTCGTGTAATAACCAGGTGTCACATTTCCTCTCCAAATGCCGATTTTAATGCTTTCCTGGCCTGCTGGGCTCAGCAGTGTGACGGGGTCCTCTCACTCCCTGTCCCCTGCCCCGTGGGATCCAGGAGTGGCCAGGAGGAGAGGGGACCCTGGGGTGGCAATGGGCTGTGGGGCTGGAAGGGGAAAGCAGGTGCTCAGCCAGGTGCTCCAGAGATGGGGCTGGGATTGCAGGAGCTGAGCTGGATATGACACTGCCAGACCCGAGTCCCTGCAGTCCCAGGGACATGGAGCTGATGGGGGATGTGCTGAAGTCCCTCAGGTTTCCAAGGCTTTCCCTGGATTTGGTCCACGTGTACCCACAGCTCCCCATGGCAAAGGCTTTCCAGCTGGCGGCTCTTGGAAGAGAACAGCCCCTCGGTTATTTCTGAGATTAAGGGCTGAGCACGTTGGGTTTTAAGGTCTCTCACTGAATTATGCATGATCCCTTTCCGAACAGGAATGGGTTTAAACTCTCTGCATTGGTTGTTTTTTTTAAGGGGGACACCTGTCCCTGCCTTCCCTGCTCTGTAAGAGTCAAACTGGGGCTTTCTGCCCCCCCTGTAAACCCAGCAGGGTCATTGACACAGCAGCCAAGGCCACCCAAAGGGCTGCCTGGGGTTGGCTTAGTGCCTTGCCATGTAGGGCTGCTCTTCCCATCAGAGCTCCAGAACACTGGAATCACCTGAATCACAATGAATTCCTGTTTTGCAGTTATTCTTGATTTAGAGCAGATATTTTTGCAAGGATTTGGGTGCTTAGTGAAAAGTAAATATCATTGGTACTGCTCCCCTGGCTTCCCACTGGGGCTGTGTCAGGAGCAACTTCACACAAGCACAAAAAGACAACACACGAGGTATAGATGCCACGCAAGGTATAGATGCCAAACAAGTTCTGCCATGGGACTGGAATAGGCCTTGTGGTGCTAAAATGAGATTTTTAAGTCATAGATAGCATTTCTGCTGGATTTCTCCCAAAGTGAGAGCAGTATTTTTTTCAGGAAATAAAATGCTGTGCACATAACTCATTGAGGTTCATCACTTCCCTGTACTTATGAAGCAGAAATTCCTTTCTTGGCTTTTGCTTTCCTTCTGTTTTCCTTGCCCTTTGGGTCCTAAAATCTCACAGATCTACAGTCATATCAGTAAGTGTATCTAGAATTAGAAGGAAACCTTACCTTCAGGTCTTGCTGATACTTTCTGTTCTTAGTACACAAGTGCCAGGGAAAAAAGCCTGTGAGTTTGCAGCTTGCACTTGAGCTGTCTTAGAGGGATCTGAAATTCCTGGGAGTTCTGAAGCTCCTTTCTAGGTGTCTCGAGTCAGGCATCAAAGATTACTTGTCATTTTTACTCTCTTGTTTGTGTTCGTGCTCTGGTATGTGTTACCCGTGGTGGTTTTATCTGTAGCTACAGTTTTATAGAATAAGATTAAGGATGTAATTGCTTTCTTTGATTCTTAACAAGATCAAACAGAGTGACAGAAATACCAGTAAAAGGTTTGGTAAACTGCTCAGTTGTTTGAGCTGATGTGTGTACCTGCCTCTCACAGCTGAAAGGTGCAGTGGCTGGGGTGGAGGGGGGGGATGCTCTATGAGAAAGGAGACAGAAAAAAGCCCCAGAAACTGCTGCTGATGCACAGATTTGGTCAGAGCAGGGTTTCTTTTCCAAGTGCTTTTTAATGGGTCAGAGGCTACATGTGCACAGAACTGTTGGGACAACCAGTGGCTCAGCACAGCCCAGGCAGATGATTTCCATGGGTGATCAGGCTCATCCCACACTGCACAGTTTCTCACAGGCCACATGGACAAGCAGGGAGCTCCTGCACAAAAAGGGAGCCACCAGTGTGATGTAGCCTCATGTTACGTGTGATCCCCAGGCTCTAATACCAGGAACATCAATGATTCCATACACAGAAGTTAGTCTGTGATGCAACAAGAGTTTGGGGGGAATCCAACTGATGTGCAGGCAGAGGAACCTGGACCAGGAGATGAGCTATGGAGGTGTGTCCATGCCATAGCCATGTCCAGAATATGGTATTGATGGACACGGACTCTCTGGACAGGGACAGGAGCCAGGAGAATTGAGGTCTTTGTCTAAGGACAAAGCATGAAGTTTCACAGCTGGGGTTTTAGTAAAAATCTGTTTGAATACTCTTAAGATTGCTTTGTGGTATGTGCTGTCATGAGCTCAATGTGAAGGTACTGACAAATAGTGTTAAAATCCTGCAGGAATGCAGCAAAACTATCCTATTTGGTACACCTTAAACACAGATATTCAAATAAACAGGAGAGGAGGAGTGTGACGAATGGATGTAAAAGGAAGCGTTCTGGGTGCAGGTGCAGAAATAAAGAGAAGGGAAGGCACGGGATTTTGTTTTCCTCTTTGAATTATCCTTTGCTCATCTGAGATATGGGAGTGATAAATCTCTGAGAAAGAAAAACCTTCCTCTTGGTGACCTTATGGATTTAAGATCTATTTCTGAACCAAATTTTCATAAAAAAACCTGCCACACACAATCTCCAGATTAAACCTCATTTTATTTTCAGACAGACGTGACCTTTCCTAGCTTTGGATATTAAATATCACAAAACCTCCTGCAATTTAAGCTGAGGATTTTACATTTAAATAAATGTAACTTCAAAGCAGAAGTTACTTCTCTGCAGAACACAGGGGACTGCAGGGCCAGGAGGGAGGAAGCACTTCCCTCTCTCCTAAGGAGATCCCTGTGGTGGGATCTGAGCCCTTTGCCCAGCCCAGAGTGGCCCATGGGCAACTTAGTTCTTAGCTTGAAGTTTGCCCTGCTGTCAGTCACTGTGTACACTGTTGGGAAGGGGAGAGGGTATTCAGGGATGGTCAGTGCTGCTGGGATGGTCAGGGTCATCCCAGTGGTGTCAGGGCAGGGCTGGATGGACAGGTAGCCACTGCTGATGGGCTTTGCAAAGAGGAAAGAGAAAACAACACCTAGTGGGAGAATGCTAATTTTGCTGTGCTTATCATCACCAAAAGATACATCATTATAGGGGGGAAATATGCTGCCATCAGCAGATTCCATCTCCCTCCCTGCTGGAAAACATGTACTCAGTTGTAAACCAAAGTTTGGTTAATTTGCAAGAACTTTAAACTTCAGCAGGGTTTTTCCACCCTTCCCTTTCAGCTGGAATCCCGTTTGGGTAACAAATGCTTTGCGACAACAAATCAATGCTGTTCTGTGTAACAGAATTAATGTGGCTGTTCAGCTCCAGCTTTGCTCTTTGGTCACTGGCAGTGACTGAGCTCGGAGCTCTCGTGGGTGAAAGGAGGGATCTGGGCTCATTAGCACGTGCTGAACTGAACCCAAGTCATCAGCAGGATGAAGGTAAAGCCTCCAGAGGGACGGGCAGTTTGGACGGAGGTGAATGTTAAACAAAGAAAATAGTGCTGGATAAGGCTGGGCTGAAGTAAATATCCTTGGTTCGAGCTGGGAGGGCAATTTTGGAAGCTTTCCCAGAGCTTTGTTCTGTTGATTGGGTTTTTTTGGCCTTGCACTTAAAATTTCATGAGAATTAAATGGCTCCTCTGATTTCCAGTATTCCTGCTTCCATAGCTGGATCCTAAATATCTCTCCAAAGAGGAGCTGTTGCATTTGTGCATTTGTAGGTGTGTAGTTACAGCATCCTCAGAAAAAGGAGGTGGAGAGAAATCACCATTGTGGACAGAGCTGGGGAGAGGACTCAGAGAAGGGAACCCACCTCTCTGTGTGGTGCCTCGATTTTCTGGTGCAAGGTGAAGGCAGCTCAAAGCAAGGGCTGCTCAGGGTTGAGGCCAAAGGAAGGGGCTGGTGGAGGAGTGGTAAAGGTGGGAGGGATGGGGGGGCTGATCCAGCTGCAGGGAGCAGCAGGAGGGAGGGAGATGAAACATTGAAACTGGGCTGTGGAGCATCAAATGGAATATTTCCAGCCAGGTGGATCCATGCTGTGCTGTGTGCAGGTGGAGAGCAGTGGTCAGCCCGTCTCTGGTGGGATGTTTTGGAGGATGAAGGTGGGGTGGAGGAGGGCTCTCAGTGAACCCACAGCCCTGTGAGCTCCTGGCATTGCAGTGGAAGGGACTGGACTCTCTGGCTCCTTTTGACCATCCTGCCCCACTTATCCAGCCTTGAATTGGAGTCTCCATGTAGGATTTGCCATGATGCTGCTCATCCCTGCCCCATCCCACCCACAAACCATCCTTCTCCCCAAGACACCTCCCTTCTTCTGAGCCCACAAATCTCATTTACTTGGGTAACTGCAGCAGAAATGGTGGTGTTTGAAAACCTCTGGTCCCACTGCTGCTCCCCGAGGCTGCACAGCCACTTCCCCTGCCCACCTCCCTGCTGCCACAGCTGTGGGGACAAGGTTTGAGCAGACCAAAACACCCCCGAAGTCCAGGCAAACCCCAAATTTCCTGACACATCTATTCAGGCCACATCCGTGAGTTGCCATGGAGATGTGCTGAGCACGGGCACGATGCTCCAGCGATGGAGTCTCACAGCCAGAGGCATCTGTTAATCTTATTTTTATCAATTTTTAAAGAGGGTATGATGGTGGTATCTCCCCCACCTTCCCCTCGTCTTTTGCAAAGCTTGGCATTTGCACTTACTGAGAGCAGGGGCTGCAGTGCCTTTGAAAGCAAACCTTAACGAACATGAAGTGCTGGCGTGGGGAACGTGTGCTCTGAGGGGTGGAATTCAGTAGCAGGGAGCTGCCACCTTTGACACACGGCACCAGCTTTAATGAGGGGGAGATTGACAGCCCAGGAAAGGTAAAAGGAAGATGTGCCTTTGCCTTTGCCTCAGGGGTCATGGCTAAGCTGGGGACTGGTCAGGTCAGGAGGAGGAAATGGAGCTTTTGTTGGTGAAACTCTGATTCAGTGTCTGTCTGCAAGTGAATCTTTTAATTGGACTTTCTTTCTCCTTGTGCTGGGTGTGTTGACTCCAGCTGGGCTGGTGCCCTGTTCCAGAGGGGATGAGTTTGTGTCTCCCAGGTGAGCACCTGGCCCGGCTGGAGCATCCCAGGCTGTGTAAGTGCAGAAAGTAGGACACAAGCACCCACACAGCTCGGGCTGCTCTGGCAAAGGGCAGGTTGGAGCCTGGCCATGGTCCTGCTGCAGCTCTGAGCTCTGTAGGACCCTGGGCAGGGCAGGATCCCTGCAGCAGGTGAGTGCTGGGGCAGCTCTGGGTCACCAGTATTTGTGTGAGTGTGTGGAAGCACCCAGGGATGCCCAGCCAGAGTGTGCCTGTTGTCCAGTGTGGGTGGCATGTCCTCAGCAGAGCCTCTGAATGTGCAGCAGTGTTTGAAGCCTTCACACAACAGCCACCCCAGGAGGATATATATGCTGAGTAGTAACAATGTTCTGAGGAAGAAATAATTATTTAATCCGAAGTGAGTGTGTGTGTTTTACTCATTCTCCACCTGATTTTATTTAGCCAAATGCCATACAAGTCTCAACAATGGGAACATTTCCACTTCAGCTCTGACAAAAGCCAGGCTGTCTCTCGCTGTAAATCCCACACCCTCCACTGAAGCTGTTACAAGTCGCTATAAAAATGACACAAAGAACCACACAGGGTGGGAGCCAAAAACTGCATGGGGATGGGGGGGAAATAAAGCTGCTATGGCCCTTGTCACCACAAAGTGCTCTTTCCAAAGAGATTCCTGAGAAGAAGAGCCTGGAATGCCTTGCTGTGAGCCAGACTGTGATGATACAGTGATGTTACTGCTCACACAGTGTCCGGATTTTCAGCATCACCGTGGTGCTTGAAGACCTTGATGATGCTCTGGCCTCATTAAACTCTGCAACCATGTAGTGAAAGGCTGGTCTCCTGGGCAAGTCCATACCCTGACCTCGAGTGGAGCAGGTCAGCTCTGAGCCTGGGATGTGCTTGGTGAGGCATGGCCGTGGTGGGCAGCATTGATGGGATGGGTGCTGATGCCATGGGAGGTGGCATTGCCAAATCAGAAAATGATGCTTCAGTAATTAGCACAGGCTGAACCCTCAGGAGTGTTCACTGGAATAAGATAACATTGGCTCAGAGCATGGGGATGGGAAAGTGACTCTGGGCTGTGCCCACACCCATCCTGTGCCCTCTCCTGCCCATCCCAGACACCAATTGGCCCTGGCTACATGTAGGAACAGAAGTATTTCTATGTTCTTGCATGCAGCTGTGTGCAGAAGTGTCTCTGCAAGCCAATAGGATTCACTCTGGAGCACATAACACAGAATTATGAGAGTCGTTTGCCTGAGTATTATCTAATCGTAGAGCTAAACTGAGCTCTGTGCTGATGTGGGCATGTTTTCTACATGAGTAATCTGCAAAGAAGATGCTCTGGATAAATGTCACCTGATTTTGCTCAGATTTAGTCCCCTTTTTTTATTACACTCTTGTACCTGTTTATTATTTTCAATTTCTCTTCTGGCATTTTACCTCGTGGCACCTGCAGCGTCTGATCCTGCATCAGGACCTCTGGGCGAGGACAGCACAGCACCTCCGTGTCATTCTCTGCTTTGATGTGAAAGGAAGAGAGGGGGATACAGAGAAAATAGATGCCAAAAAACCTGCACATGTTCTAAAAATAACCCTGCAGCTCCTCACAGCGCTGGCAGTGAGGGCTCTGGGGCAGCCACAAAGCAGGGCAGGGCCCCTGCACCAGTGCACAGGGGTCAGGGTCCCTGTGGGCTCTGCCCTCCCACCTGTGTGTGCCAGTGATGCCAAGCTGCTCCCCAGGCTGGGGCTGTGCCAGCAGGATCTCCCCAAACCTCACTTCCCCTCTGGGTGGTCCCCCTCTGGTCCAGCACCAGTGTCACGGTGCAATAGAGGGCAAAGTACTTGGTTGGTGGGCATTTGGCTTTGCCAGAGGCTGTGTAGGACATCCCACCACAGCCTTGGGACAGGCCAGCTGGGAGTTCTGGCCTCGGAGGTATCAGGAGGCTCATCCCCTCACCTGGGAGGAGGATGCTCAGGATGCTCCCCTGGCCCACAGAGGCAGCTCCGTGCTGAGCAGTGGTGGCTGTCAGCAGTTTATCAGATATAATGATGCCAATTAGCCCCCGCATGTGGCTCCAGCTCCAGGCAGGCTTTACGACCTGGCAGTGAATCTCTGCAGAGCAGGGGAGCTCAGCCCTTTTCCTCAGATTATTGCAGACTAATCAGCCTGGTGAGACACTGCAGTTTAGCACAAAGCTGGGTAGTGTGGGCACAAACGCCTCGGTTTGTGGCTGGTTAGGTGCCCTGCTTTGCAGGACTGGTATCAATCCTCATTGAAATCAAAGTCCCTTTTGCACATGCTCCAGTGAAGTGGAATTTTGTGCAGAATAAGGTGTTATTAACCCAGGTCTGCGCTCCCCGGCGAGGAACGAGCCCTGCCACTGAAACCATTCCTCACCAGTGAACCCTGTTAAACAGCGATTAGCAGAGTTTCCAGCTCAGGGAAATGCAAACCTGTGACCTTTCCAGCTCTCAGCTGCAGTGGCTTTAAAGACATATTTTCTGTTCCTCTTCCCAGAATTCCCACAAACTGATTTTTACAGCTCTTCTCGTCAGCTCACCACTTTTCCACTTCTGTGTTTCTGTTTGCTTCTCCTCTCCCTCTTCCTCACAGCTCTTCTGGGACCAGCCTGGGGACCACCTGACAGTCCAGCTTCCCACTCCTCAGAGCCAGTGCCAGTGCTTTCCCCCCACATCCCAATAACTGTCCTCTTGGCTGGGGATCATCTAGCCTTGGAGCCACATCCTGAAATAGGATAATAATGTCTTTGCATCAAGCCTGAGTTAGAGCGAGGGCGGTGGGGAGAGGAATGGACACTGAAGCTCAGGAATGGTGTGTCCTTGGCAGAGGTCATATCCTCACCTGCCCAGGGGACCTCTGATTCCTGACCGCATCGTGGCTCCTGCCAGGGGAGCAGAACAGACAGAGAGATGTGCCAATCAAGGCAGGATCCCAGAGCCTTTTGGGAGCCACTGGGATCTGTGATGGGAACAGCCAAACACCCATGTCTGTCCATGAAAGTACCTGCACAGGCACATGACAGGTCCAGCCCCAGTGCCCAGCCAACCATCCAGCACAGCCACAGGCAGGAAACACATGAGGGTTTGGTAATTTTGAGCTCACTGGAGCTTTCACACAGCATATTCCCAGCATTCCTGGCAGAGGGAAGCAATGTCAGCTCAGGTACTGGAACTGTTCTTGGGGACAAGCTCTTACATCAGAGCAAAGAGCTGTAATTATTAGCTTTAAAAATTCTCAACTTTTGAAATTAAAAGAAAGTTTTCAGCATAAACCAGAAATCTGTGTTGTAGGTATTGACACAGTCCTCACCCGCGTGCGTTGTCATAAACAAGGACATGATAATTAGATATTTTTAACAGACAAAATTATTTTATTTGCTTCCCTGCCAGTTTCCATGAGCCCATCAGTCATTCCCTGCATAGACAAGATTTCTTATGTTCCCTGACAGGATAAATTATATGGTTCTCATCCAGCAAATCAGCTTTACTGTGCAACATTATCTCTGGCAAAGCGATGGCTTAGAAAATCATAAATTCTGTCCAGGTTTATTAGATCTGTCTTTTATTCACATATTTATTTTATCCCAAGCTGAGGTGCCTTTTTTTCCCTAATTATTAATCATATTAATAAGGATGGAGGGGATGTGGCTTTTGGTAAGACAAAAGCACGGCAGTGATGCTCAGGTGATGAAGGACTTTGATCAGAGAGTGCAGTGAGGTCTGACTGTGATGCAGCCTAGGAGCTGGTTGAGACCTTCCAGAACCAGAGTTCAGTGTTTTAGAAAATCTCAGTTATTGGAATGACTGATTAATTATTGGCTTCCATGTTTTTCCTGGTGATCTCCCTGACAGAGCTCCGAAGATGGGCTTTGCAGTGGGGAAGGAGGGGAGTTCCTCCTCAACATTCCCTTGGCTATCAGAAAAACTGATGAATCCCGGCACTGATCACCTGATACCCCAAAATATATGCAGGTGTGATGGGACGGAACACTACGGAGCTGTAAATGTCACTGCGAGTCAAGGACCTGCCATAATGTGAAGGACTTGGAAATGAGATTGAGGAGGAAATCTGGAGCAGGGTTGGCATTTAGTGATGATGAACCTCATCACCAGCTGGGCCAAGTGGGGCCAGGCTCTCGCGACACCCCTGCAGAGCTGGTTTGCAGCCAGGTGAGTCAGAAATTGCTGTCTCACCTAGATGAGGATCCTGTCCAGCACAGCTATGCTCAGGCTGAGCCCAGGAGCTGTGCTGGCTCCAGTTTCCTGGCTGAAACCATCACATCAGCTTTTGCCTCAACTTCTCGCAGAGGATCCATTGCCTCCCATCACACACCTGCCCTGACAAAGGAAGCAGCATTTTCCAGGTGTGGTCTGGCCCTGGCACGAAGCAGAAACCAGTGCAGAATTTATCGACTCAGTGAGCAGCTGGGTGCCAGGGGCTGAGGCATTTCTCACGTCACGTGTATAAAACGGTCGGTGTAATTCTGCATCCTTTTATTCTCCTGGGCTCGTCAAAAGCACTGAGAAATGAGGCTGGAAACGTGGGCTGGGGTGAGCGAGGCTGAGTTATTGTGGAAGTTATTGATTGAAGAGTGGGAGCAATAGCATTAAAGCCTGGATCTCCTTTATTCTGTTAGCGAGAGGAAACAACATTTTCTTAAACTATGAGTCGATAAATAATTGTTTGTGACTTTTTTCACCTTTTCTGATGATGGTTTTATGTAGCTCTGAGGCATTTTTGGAAGAAGCACAGCTTTCTTGGCCCATGGAGCAGTGAAAACTTTCCGGTCATCAGGTTGGTTGATATGAAAAGGAGGAGCCTTGGTGGTTTAAAGGAAAGCAAATCTCTAAGCAGCCCCAGAGGACAGGAGTGATGGAAGGAACAGGCACAGGTTGGACCCCACCTGCTGAATCGGGTGTCCTCTCCTGGTGTCTGCCAGAGCTCCATGTTGATGTGCTCTCTCCAACCTTGGAAACACTGGAGGAGCATCCAAACCATTATCTCCCAGAGTAGCGATTTGTAAGGTGTAATTTATCCAGGAAATTAAAGTCTTCCTCTGCAGAGATCTCTATGGAGGAACAGATTATTTGCTCCTTTGTTCAGTCACATTAAGTTGATGAGGAAGGAGCAGGAGTAGGCTGTGGGGTTTTCATTTTATTCAGTGCTTGCTGTTCAGGCCTGGGTTCTTGGACTGGCAGCCCAGGAGCCACAGGGCTGTTTCTCTGCCATAGCTGCTCTCCTGACACTTTTAGGGAAGCCCTGCTCCTTCCACTACAAGGGAGTTTAATTCTGTAATTAAATTAAGCTTTCACTTTGAGCCAAGAAATTTGCTTTTCAAGAACGTAACTCAGAAAAGAACCAAATTCTCTTATTTCATCAACTCTCCCAAAGTGAAGAGTGAAACCATTTACTGTGATCAAATTAATCACTGAGCAGAAATTTGCGTGTAATCGGCTGCTGCCAGACAGCCACTAATGATTTTAGGCATTTTACTCTCAGGGTCAGCAATTCCTCACCCCTTTGGGCTGGGATGAAAGGGGCTGTCAGGCTCCTTGCAGCAAAGTGTCTTGTTAAATGAGAGAGCCGGGGTTTAAGGTGTCAGGGTTAGGACAGGTTGGAACACTTTAAGAGTGAGAAGACAGGGACAGTGGGTGAAGGGTATGATGGGGTCCCTGTCCATGCTGGGTGAAGGGTATGATGGGGTCCCTGTCCATGCTGAGGGGTGTGAGGGAGGAGGGACAGGGTGTGCAGGGCCAAGGCAGCAGCTGTTTCACAGCTCCCCAGTGGGGCTGCAACTCATCCCTAAGCAGTTCATTGCAGTCTATCTTCCGTGGTTCCAGCGGGTGCTGTTAACATGAGCCAATGAAAGACCTGTCATCTTGCTTTCAAGGAATAATGTTCTCCTGCTTCTTCTAAGTGGCATTGTGGGAGATAAAACTGTTTCTCAGAAACAGGCACAAGATCTGAACTGACATTCCCTGAGAAAATGAATTCTGTGGCTAATTTCCCAGTGTGCAGGTTGAGCTGAACAGTCAGTGAATGATCCTAACATAGATCCTGGCTGTTCATTAAGTTCCAGCTTCAGTTGCTTTGTTCTTGCCTGTGTTCCAACTGAAGAAAGCTGTGACCTTGGGAGTGGGAGCCCGAGGGACTGGAGAGGGTCTTTGGGAACTTATGGACCTGCTGGTTTGGTTTAGTGGGCACTTTATGCTGTCTGGTCATTTATCAAGATCATGAATGATTTTGAAAGAAACCCCAAGTCTTGTGGGGCAGAGGAAGCAGAACTGGCTCTGCCCAGGGTTCCCCTCGAAGCTGCCCAGCTCTGACACCTCGGCACTGCTGAGCCTACAGGGAGGTGATGGAGGGGTGATCACCTCGCAGCCAGCCTGTGAAGTACAGAAATAATGTCATTGAGTCTCTCGTTATCCATTTGCATGACAATAAAAATAATTATTTTAAAGCAAGTAACCAGTCATTAAATCTCTGGGTACCAATCGTGAGGAATTAACTTGACATTAATGGGAATGCAATGTGCCATTAGTGAGGGTAGAGAACTAAGAATTAAGTCGCTAAATGAAGAGTAAGAGATGGGTGTGGAGGCTGTACTGGCAGAAAACAGCTGGATGACAGTGCACCTGAATCAGACGCTCGGAGCAAAGGTTTCCCAGAGCCCCAAAACCCAGCGTTTGGTGATTTCAGACACATTCCTGTGTAGGTTCTCTTTGTCCTGGCTGAACTCATACCTGGAGTGAAAGGGAACTGGCTGGAGGAGAAATTGCTTCTAGACCTGGGTATTTGCGCCCTGGAAAATGCCCGCAGAGCAGGAGCAGCTCGCTGCTTTGGCAGGCAAATAATCCTCTATTTCCATCCTAATGAAATGCTCACCTCTATTCTAATGTCGTCCCCATCATCATGTTCTCTCATTGTACTGGAGCACAATCACAGTTTCAAAGGGCTTGGATGAAGCCGATGAGAGCTGGATGGGGGATGTTTTTCTCCCCGACAATAGGCGTTGTTAAGGCTTTTGTGTGCAGCTCCTGAGCACGGAGCGGGTAATCTCTGTCCTGACGTGCAAAGGGAAGGGAAAATCCATACAGACCATTCCAGCCCTATAGATTGCGAGCGGTTCTTTCCCCGAGGGGTGCAGAATAAATGCTGGTCCCCCAGTGACAGCAGGCGCGGAGCTCCCCCTCGTATGGAGGGGCGCAAAGAGGGGTCCCGCAGCAGGAGCGGGATGCTCAGGAATGGGAAGGATGGGGAAGGAAAAGGCTCTGGGGGAAGGAATCTCACTGATGGGGCCAGTCAGTGCTGGCAATGGCAGAACTGAGCAGAGAAATTGCTGAAAGGATCTGCTCTTCCTCTGCTGAAATGAGGGGACTCCGGAGCTTGTCTTGGGCCATCTCATGGGGTCTCCTTCCCCAAAACATTTTAGAGGTGTTAAAGAGTAACCCAGAATCCTTTGAAATGATCCTTTGATTTCACTGGCTTTTCTTGAGGCCCAACATTAAGTCCTAAAAGGTGCGTGCTTTGATAACTGGGATGGGATAGGATGGGATGGGGACTTCCGTCTTACCTCTAGAATCAATCAATGAATGATTGATTCTAGAAGCAGTCAATTAGGAAAATTGAATTATTAAAAGAAATTGCTAAGTGGCATCATTTCACTGGGCTGTTTAGGTAACAGGTAAATGGTCAAGAATGTAGGTCTCTGATAAAATACTTAGGGCACATCAATAAAAGCTGAGGAAGAGAAAGAAAATTTTCATCAATTTGGTCATTTTAATAGAATTATTTAATAAAAAATTAGAAAATACAATGCAAGGATCAGTTCACAAGATCTTTTTTTTCTAATGCTTTATATAAGTAGCAGAGAGTTTTCTTTCTTTCTGTTTATATTTAGATCAACCTCTGCATCAGAGGTAAAATCATTTTGCTTAATTTTAGAAGCCCCTTAATTTGTTCATTACTTCAGTAGCATTCCTCCCCAGCCCCACGGCCTTCAAGCCCAAGACAGTTGACTAAAGACAAATTAGAGCCCGTGCTTCCTTTGTCTGCTCTAATGAGTGGCTGCCATTACCCTTGCGATGCTTCCAGGACTGTGAGCTCTTAAATGCCTGTTTCCAATAAGGAAGATATAATTTTAGTTTTGAATGTTTAAAGTTTAATTACACAGTAGCCCCTCTGCAGATCCTCCTTCCCCTTGCTTGCAGGTCGATGCTTTAAAATAGCTGAGGGAGGGATGAGCTGGTTTGTGTCCCCCAGCATGTCCTCAGGTCTGTCCCTACCACCGTGGTCCCACCTGGGTGACATGGGGGACAGCATGGGACAGCATTTCTGACCACATTCTTCTTAAGACAGACAGATCTCAGGGCATCTTGTGATTTTCAAATGGTCTGAATGCCCAGGAACTTCCCTCCCCAGCTCTGCCCTGATCCTGATGCACAGCAAACCCAGCAGTGTGAGCTCCAGGCTCTTGGGGGTCTCACAAGGCAAATAATCCATGTTAAAACATGCCAGCACAATGCATGCTAATAGAAGCAATTTTAATGCTTAAATCGGTGCATTTTTTAACAGCTATTTTTAAAATACTAATGCTTTTGGTTTGGCAACCTTCAGATCCCTCCTGGATCTCACATTTCCCACTGGTTGATTGATTTCAGCAATTACCCCATTACAGCAAACCTGGCATGTTCGTATTCCCTGCATGTTTGTGGCATGAAAAAAGCAACTCTGATTTTAAAAATTATTTTTACCGTTCCTTCATGACCGACCAGCTGCAAAGGAACATTTTAAATCAAAATAATGAGCTTTCTACAAGTGGATTCTCTTCCCTGTGCCTTCAGTGAGAAACAGATGAGACATTCCACTGTTCATGCTGCTCTGCCCTGGTAGCTCCAGGGTCCTGTCCTTGCTGCCTTTCTTCCCAGAATTTCAGCTGGATTCAAACGTGAAGGGACTTACCAGCAGATCCCCCACCAGTGTGGGCAGTTCTGGGGTTCATGGCTGGTTCAGGGACCTGAGTGGGATTTTCTGGGGGCCATGGATGGTTCAGAGACCTGAGTGGGATTTTCTGGGGGCCACGGCTTGTTCTGAGACCTGAGTGGGATTTTCTGGGGGCCATGGATGGTTCAGGGACCTGAGTGGGATTTTCTGGGGGCCACAACTGGTGCAGGGATGTGAGAGATTTTCTGGAGCCCTCCCACCTACGGTAATGAGTTGTTAGAAGGAACAGATCCTGGAAACCCTCAGTGCTGTGACCTTCCTCCTCCAGCTGTGAGAACAATTAACTGTCTGTTGGAAGTGGCAGATCCTTCCGAAGGACCATTTTGCTGGTCATAATAATAGTCATTGGGAAGGGAGAGGGAGAGCCCCCGCCGGTGCTGGTGAGTCACACCAGATATTTGCTCTCAGGTCTGAAGCTGACTGGAAGAACTCTGAATTTTCCACCGAGTTCCAAGGGATCAGATCCATAAGCCCAGGCAACCCACAAGGCTTCCAGAAGCTGCTGTGGCCACCCCGGGGTGAGAGGGAGCAGTGACACGGTGTGATGTGGTACCCAAAGGGCATCAGGATGTCATCACTGGGATGTCATCATTGGGATGTCATCATCGGGAGTGCAGGAGGACCCCAGAACCAGGCAGAGATGTCGTGGTGATGGTGGGACCCCTGGTAAGGGGTGACAGGCTCTTGGAGGGGGTGCAGCCAGAGTCTGAGCCTGGACATGGTGAAAACAGTGTTCAGGGGGAAAATGTTCCTTCTGGAGAAAAGCAGGCAGATGGAAGGAAGGATTCTGGGCATCTGCAGAAAGAGCAGCGAGTCTTCAGAGGTTTCACACGTTGCTTCTGCTTTGTCTTTCCCTGCAGAAATAGCTCTTCCCAGCAGTGGGAATGGCATCACAAATGTGATTTGCCCCTTTGCTGGCAGAGGGTTTGTTGTCCTGGTTGAACCCCTCGGCAGAGATGTTCCTGCAGGAGCTCTGCCTCTGTCTGGGTGTCCCTGGTGTGACCAGCCCTGGCACAGGGAGCAGTAGGTGTTGTGACAGCCTCATCCAGGGGAAAACACTCCACACACAGTGTAAGGCTAAAAATAGGAAACCTTTCTCCATCTGTGGCATTGCATTAAGAGTGCAGACAGCAAACAAGGCATAAACTGCTCAGCCGGTGGCTGCAGGTGACAGGGCAGCAGGAGGAAAGGGAAGGAGCTGGGGCTGTTCCTCATGCTGGGCTGGAGGGGCCAAGGTGCTCAGCAGGATGCACCCACCAGCTCAGCAAAAGCACTTCAGGGACATCACCTCAATGAGGTGGCCCCGAGGTGAATGCAGGGGTCAGTGGCCAAGCCCCTGGGCCAGCAGCACCAGAGCCCCTGTGCTGGCTTTGCCCTCTGGGCTTTAAAATCCAGTTCTGGAAAGGGTAAATAGGGTTGGACATACAAATACCTGGAGCTGTGGGAGAGACAGGGTAATAGATGTGTTTATTTTTATGAATGATGGGCAGGAGCCTTGATTTCCATGGGTGACACTGTACAATCTGCCAATTCCTCGCAAACCCACCAAATAAATCTGCGTTTTGCGTACAACTTAATTTCAACTTTCCAGCTCAAATGTCTGTGTTTATTCCTGGCAGTAAGCACTGTTCATAGCTTCCAGACAATGGAGCTCATAATTTTTTCACACCTCCCGGTGCAGGTGACAGCTCGCGCATGGAGGCGAATTCATTCTCACACTGAACACAAAGCTAAGGGTTTGATGCATCATGCACAAATGTCACACCAAAATAATCCAACAGACAGAAGGATCATTCCCGATCCCAAATCACCCTCTCCATGTCCGGTAGCAGGATGGGCATGTGTGGCAGTGAGCCCACAGCCAGCCCAGCACTGTAATTTCCTCTTGGACAAGCTCCTTTTTACCGAATCCCAGGAAGCCTCGTTATGCTAATTGCTGTTTTGCACTGAGTTAATTCCGCAGTGTTGGGCTCTAAATGAAGTTCCCCAGGCCATGAGGCACCCAGTGCCTTTGCTGGGCAGAGCTGGGCATGCAGTGAGATGGTTCTTTGGCTTGTGTAACCCCATCCATCCCACTGATGCCCCTGGACGCTGTCCCTGAGCATCACCATGCACCAGCTCACTGGTCCCACTGATGGAGGTGACTTCTCCCTCCATCTAGGTGCAGGGAGCTGAGGCCTGGGATTCAGGATCCTTGCTGAGAAGTCTTTGAAGCCCCTTAAGCTTTAATATTCTTTGATGTGCCCTAATTGCATTTAGTCAAGTTTTAGGTGTATTGTAATGGTATTGATAATAACAAAGCTGTGGCTTCTTAATGCCGAAAGATGATTCATTGTCAGTGGGAGCAGAAAGTCCGGGGGCAAAGTATTATTTTTGACATACAGTAATTTCTTCTAGCAGGATTATTTTTCATTTTTTCTTACCAGCTCTGTGTTCTGGAGGTCGATGAGCAGGTGGGCTCCTGGGCATGGTGGGCTGTGTGTGCCCATGGGAGCAGGGAGTGCCTGCAGAGCTCCACTCCCACCCGTGCGCTCCTCTGGTGAGCCTGGGCTTTGGCTGGAGCTGGAGGGGCTTTAACCCTTCAGTTCTAGAAAGGAGGTTATAGCAAGGTGGGGGTCCGTCTTTTCTTCCAGGCAACCAGTGACAGGATGAGAGGAAACAGCCTCAAGCTGTGCAGGGGAGGTTCAGGCTGGACATCAGGAGGAATTTCTTCATGAAAAGGGTTGTTAAACACTGGAATGGGCTGCTCAGGGAGGTGTTGGAGTCACTGTCCCTGGAGGTGTCCAAGGAATGACTGGACGTGGCACTCAGTGCTCTTGGCTGGGTGACAAGCTGGGGATCGGTCAAAGGTTGAACTCATTGATCCTTCAATGTTTTCCAACCTAAATGATTGTGTGATTCTCTCATTCTGTGAGTGGGAAAATACTGCAGGACATGGGCTGTGATGGACCCACCAGCCTATGGGCTGTGGGAAGGAGAAGGAGAGTGAGAAGGGCTTCTCAGACCTGGGAAGAACCTTTGCAGTTTTGATGGAAAGCCTGAGGAAGCAGCAGGAGCAGCCCCAGGGCTGGCAGGCAGGTCAGGATGTTGGGATGTTGGGTGCAGGGGGAAGATATTGGGCTGTGGAGCAGCTTTCAGCTCCAGGATGAACTTGGGGCCACACTGGTAATGCAGGTGTTTGTACCTTGGATGTGAGCAGTGAGATGTGATGAGTGAGGCCTCATGAGGACTTGTCACATATGTAATAATAATGAAAACCCAGTGGTTCCCTCATTCTTCATCTCCTCATATATGTCCCCTTTATTGGTTAATCCTCACAGTTAACTAAATAGAAGTTTATGATTAGGTTTTAGCTTGCAGATTACTTATGTGCAATGCAAAGTGTATTAAAATGTAGTATACTTTTTAAAATTAGATTTTTTTTGTGATAATCTATTCAGCTGTAAATGCATTTCAGTCACACTGAGAAGATGAAAGAGCCTGAGCCACCGCATTACTGTAAGTAATCAGGCTGGAGGCTAAGGGGGCTTTCTTTTAGCTGACAAATGGAAGGAATAAATAACCTGGACACTAAAAGTTGCATTAGGCAAATAAACATTTCCACAAGAATTATGTGTGACATTCAAGGGAAGGCAAATAAACCTTGACTTATGGAAAGCTATCAAACCTCGTGGAGAATTAAATAACAGGAAATCATTATGTAGCATTTGCAGCTGGTATTGGAGACTCTCTTCTTTGGGCACTACTGGAAATTTGGTGTGTTTGTAACAATGGTCAGCCAGTACCTGGTTCTGAGCAGAATGAGATCTCTATCACCACCTCCATCACCTTCCAGCACCCTTTGTCACTCCTCCACAGCCTTTTGGGGATGTTTTGCGGTATCTGAGTCCTTCCCAATTAAGCAGCTCCTTCAGCCCTGGCTCACACCAGGGGATCTCACCAAGATCCAGTGGATTCAGCTAGAACACCTTGCCAGCATCTCCTGAGAATCAAAGCCTTGTGTCGGGGTCTGAGTTTGTTGCTTTCATCTTTCCCGTGGCATCACTTTTTTTGCAAAATCACTTCTTGCTTAATTTCTGATGATAAGAAGTTAATCAGATAACTTGGAGATGATGGCAACACCCAGTGCCCTGAGCCCCGTCTGGGGTTGGCCACAACAGAACACTGTGGAAATGTTCAGTTCCAGCAGCAAACATTATGGTTTTCAATTTAGCTGATGATTCTCGTGGTTAGTTGTGTGTCGTGTCTGCTGCACTGTGCGTGCCGGGCGGTTTCTCTCAGCAGCAGCCAGTTCTAAAAAAAGGCCTTTTTTCTCTGAGAGCACTTTCTATTTACTGATCCAGTGGAGCAGATTGGGATCAAAACCATGTTCTGAGAAGTAATTGATACAATCAGCTGCACAGAGCTCAGTGTTTGTGGTAGAAGCGTTCTTGGTAAGGCACAGGAAGAGCACTGAGATGATGTTTGGTGAACGGGAGTTTAGCCCCGAGCAGGGGAGTGTCAGGAGGAATTCCCTCTGCCCTGCCTTCTTCTGCAGGTGTTCTTTTCTCCAACATCTCCAGGTGACATCAGTGCCCTCCAGCATCCCAGCAGTGTCAGGTGTCCTGGCAGGCTCCAGCCCTGGAGAGATGGGGCTCCCAGGGACACTGCAGGCTGCCAGGTGTGCTGGCACCTTCCAGGGCTTGGCAGAACAAGGTGTTCATTGAGGACATCCTGGAGAGAGATGCGAAGGAGGAAGCGTTGCAGGAAGGTGCTGCAGAGCTGACGCAGGCGAGAGCTGTCACCTTTGCCTTCTCCTTGCCGCAGCCTCGCCTGTGCAAAGAGCCCTTCCTCTCCAGAACACACCTGGGAAAGGGCAGAGGTCGGCAGTGAGGGTATTTAAAGTGCTCTCTCGCCTTTGAAGTGCTGCTGGAGAGCACCGGGGGATGGAGCAGAGCCGTGGGATGAAACTGGGGGGCTGCTGCTCCGAGCTGTGCCTGAGCACCGCAGGCTCAGGCTCCTGAATGCCTTTCCTTGACTCCACACACTCTGTGCTCCTGCTCTGCTTTGCCAGGACCCGAGGAACGTGGTGTAGCTGCTGGCTATTTATTTTCCCCGTGTGCAGGGTGAAGAGATTTTGTGCCACGGAACTCGGCTCTAGAGATTGCTTTAAATTAATCAATTAGGAAAAACGAGCTGTGTGATGTAAAATGTCCTTGCTCCATGCGAGTCTTTTGAACTATTAGTTCTCTTCAGGAGATTAATTATGAGCATACAGAGCTAATGCCCTTTTAATGGAATCAGTTATTCAGTTTAAGGAGTCCCGGGTACTGAGCATGCCGGCATTAGATATTCATTGTGTAAGTTCCAGATCAAACAGGAGAGGATCAAGCTGATCAGGGCTCTTTACTCTGCCGAGCTGAGCCACACGTGCTCATCTGAGGCAAGTCACAGGCTGAGAGTTGCTCTAATTGTCTCCTCTCTATGTGATTCCAGAAACTGGCTTTTAACCTGCAGTAAAAGGTTTATTTACGAAATGCATACATTTGCATCTCAACTACCTCTCCTTGGCTTATTGAAACTTGGAGATGAGCTCTTGGCTTCTCCTTGCTGCTGAATTGCAGACAAATTCCTCCCTGCATCTTGCACAGCTTTCTCTGTTTCTCATTCTGACCTGGATCATCCATTTTTAGTGTCTGTGCTTTTAGGTGCCCATTTTAAGGCAGGAAAGGCCTGAGCTCACGCAGCTCCCAGCAGCCTCGTTAGTAATTGGGACAATTAGGGATGTGATGTGCAGACGCTCCAAATTGCAGCACCAAGAGCAAATTCACTTATTCAGCAGCAAATTGCAAATGGGAAGTTGGAGGCAGCAGTCTCTAAGATAATTCTAAAGGGAAGGAGAAGATCTTTCCAGAATATCTGAAGCCCCTCTAGGACTCTTTCAGAAAGGCATCACTGGGGCAAAAAGGGTTCATTAGATGGGGTGGGGATGTGAGAGGGAAAGAAGGGCTGTGAGCTTGGGAATCTGATTATAGTACCATCTTTTCTGAATGGATTCAACCCAGAAAGCTTGTTTTCAGTCTGGCCCCAAACACAGGCTTCCTAGTGAGTCAATACTTAGGTTTTTTGCAGGCCAGTCTACTCAGACTTATCAATTATGAATCTAACTGGTAGCACAGCTTTCTCTCTATGGCAGCCAGATCTATCTCCAATGTTATTCTTTTTCCATGGTAGAAACAAAACATTTGCTAAACCATAGAACATTCATTAACACACGATGGAAATGACCCAGTATTTTGGTTTCCCACTTGCCTAATTAGTTTTTGCAGATTAGCAAGTAGAACAGCTGAACAATCAATTGGACATATTAATCAGGCCTATTTTGGAAGATTTAAATAGAGAATATGTTTCGTCTCTTCTTTCATTTAGGATATAATGGCTGGTAAATGGACACACACAACATAAATTACACCCTCTAACAAGATGAGAGGAGAAAATGGGGAAGTCTAAATAAGGAAAGCTGGAGCATTTACTGCAACTCATTGAGTTCCAGCCTCCCAAGCTGATGAGCAAGGGATGCTGAGCCCCAGCCTCATCACATGCCCCAGCTCCACCCTCTCTTTCCCCCTTGGACACACTGATGAGGGCCATCCAAATGGACTGCCCAACAACTCCTTCTCCCTCTCAGGGAATGTGACCAGTGGTAGGGAAAAGCCCCAGTAGGAAACGAGAGAGACCTGATGAGATGGGAGGTATGGATAACCATACCAGGAACAAGTCCTGATGGAAACATCCCAGCCTGTGCCTCCATCTCTGCATGGGAATGGATTTCCTTGGGGGCTCCCAGCTAGATCTGCTCCCACCTCCTTCTGTGGAGGCTGGGGAATGGGCAGCCATGGCTTACCTTTTGCTGATGCATTTCTCAGAAAAAGCGACGATATCCAGCCAGGATTGCTGGCAGCTGCAAGTGGGGAGGAGGTTTGACATCCTTTGTTCTGTGGGTGGCCATGACACTGGCAGAGTCTTCTCTAAGCGTCAGAATGGCTGAGCAGGGTGGCCTGATGGTCATTGTGCAGCTCAAAGTTAAACTTAAGAGTGAGGTGCCTGACTTGGGCGGGAGGGAGGGGAAGCAGACGGTGTCTGTGTGCCCGCAACTGCCAGGAGAGCTCCAGCTATCAAAGGAGCAAGGTCAGAGGAGAGAGAGATCTTTTGTGCCTGAAAACCTCTTCTATCAGATCCCTAACACTGCAGCTAAGTCATACGTGAGCAGTGCTGCTGTCTGTAGGTGTGAGGCAGACACAGAGGTACGTTTGATACATTATTCCTATTTGCAAAGGTTCAATAAAAAATGTGTGGGTTGTTGCAAATTATTTCCCCCATCCTTCTTGCAATGAAGTTAACAGCTGACTGCGTTCAAATGCATCAGTTGTATAAATTCGTAGGGCATTTTCATGTTTCAATCTAGTTATGTATTTCTAGTTGACCAAACATGTTCAAATTACCATTAACTGCAATCCTATCACTTGGTTCACTGAGCAGAAAGGCAATATCTGCATTTTAACCCTTGCAGAGCTGGGGCTGGAGGCAGAGGGAGAGGAGGGGAAGGAGAAGGGGGGGAGCACAGGTCTGAGTTCCCTCCCAGCAAGGGCTCACAGGGGCTGTGCACCTTGTGACAACGGTGACCTGCTTTTATGAACAGCCTTGTTTCCCAATGTCCTTCCGAGGGGTCTTGGGTGCTCTGTGAATTATTTAATATCCCACTTAGCTTTTTAAAGCTGCTGCATCCCGCACGAGCTGAGCTTCAATGAGGCTCTCCCTTGGATAAATGCCTCTGCAGAGTCAGGCCTGACCATCAGATCAGTTTAACCCTCCCCTCTGCTTTCCTGCGGCATCGCTTTCTCCATCACCCCAATGGATCTGACTGACACCAAATGTTTCATCTGCCTGTACCCACATATCCCCACATCAGCAGCGCTTACCAGGCTCCTTGCCAAGGATTTCCCTCACTGGGGTGACGCTGTGGCAGTGCCATGCAGGCAGGGACTGAATCTGAGGGCACATTACGGAGCAAGAGCAGTGGCATTGCCTCCCCTGGCACTGATGGCAGCACCAGCCTGACCCACATATGCTTTTCCCAGTGCTGGAATCCAAGTGTCTGCATGAGTGGAGCAGCCCTGCTGGAGTGCAGCTCAGCCTGTGACATAGAACAGACAGTCCTGGCTCTTTCTAAGCCCCACAAGGCAGAAGAAAGAGAAATTGATGGAAATGAATGTTAAAAATCTTAGTGTGTAATACATTGGAGATCTGTCTGAATATTGCTGCAAGGAAAGTGAGATGTGGTCTGAAGTCAGCATGAATGACATCGGAATTACCTTAAAAATTCACCATATTTTAATAACTGTAGTGCAAGAGAAATGCTTTTCACCTGCAGTTTGGCATTCGCACCGTGCTCTGCAGGAGCAGCTCCTCTGTGCTAATGGCAGCCCATGGGGTATCAGTCATTCCAGAGAGCAGATTCGGGGCAAATTATTAGTCAAAACTCTCTTTTCATTGATAATGCCATTTGATGCTAAGCAGCAGTGTTCTGCTGCAGCTCAGCTGGAGCTCCCCCTATGTAAAACAAGCCCTCTTCCTGTAGCATGGATGTGTGGAATGAGGAGTGTTTCGGGACCACATCCCGGGATACAGGTCTGGCTCTGGCAGGAGAGATGGGAGGGAGCCAGGCTGGGGACAGGAGGGAGATCCCTGGGTTGCTGGGGGAGATGCCAGGAGATTTGTGGATGTGGATGTTGATGACAGTGAAGACGACAGTGGAGGGGAGCCATGTCAGAACAGACCCACTTTTGTGTTCCTGATTCCCAAATAAAGGTTTGGGGTACAGGAAACATCATCAGCCAGAAAGAGGCAGCAGCAACCGATAACAGCCCTGACTCTCGTACGTGTCAGCTGGGACTCGAAAAGCTGGAGTAATAAAAAATAGATAAAGGAAGCATTCCAGGCTGCTGTGAACCCCCTAAATTGCACTCCTGACTTTTAACACCCATCTGCCCAGTGCTAAAAAATCAATTCCAAGCAGGTGGTGACAGGACATGAGTCTGAAGCCGGCAGTGGCTGGAGAAGCTGGCTGGTCATGGCTCAGTCCCACAGGGACACCACGGTCTGGGTGGGCACTGCCAGCTCCTGGGGCACAGCAAGGTTGTGGAGGGGGCAGGTCAGAGCTGGTGGAGTCAGGCCAGCCCCACAGCTTGTTCCAGGTACTTTGAAAGAGCAGGAACAGGCTGATGAGCTCTGGAACAAAACCCACTGTTTGATGCGAGATTTAACCTCAGGTCAGCTGGAAGCTTTCCTGCACCTGGCTGAGGCTCCACGGCATGAAAGATGCTCATCAGACAGTATTTCACCTTGATGATATTCTCTTGTCTCTCTTCTGGCAGCCAGCTAAGGCACACCATTATGGTTATTTTGAGAAGTCAGTTTAACACAGGCTTTTCTCTCACTTGGTGTATCCCTCCCATGAGACGTTGCCTTTCTCACAGGGACCAGACTCAGACTCTTCATGTATTAGTCATTACCCAGGAAGGAGCTATAAATCTAATGAACATGCCAATGCTTCCTAAAGGTACCAGTAGGTACTTTCAGAGAAATTAATTATCTGTGAAAATCAGATCAAATAAATAATGTTTGCCTGGAATATCTGATATAATTCATCATTTTAGAGCTTAAGACTAGGGAGGATCACTGGATCATCTGCTTTTACCTCATTTATAATGTGGGCCATCACACCCAGCAGTGTGTCTGAGAGGACATGTCCCTTGTGTGGTTGTGGTGTTGAGTTGGGCTGGGTTTCCCTTCCAGCCACGGAGAGCACACCCCTTCCCTGGGAGAACATTCATCTGGTGTGAGGACATCCGTCTCTTCTCTGCCTGATGTGAACATTCCCTCTAATCCTCCTTCCATCTGTCCCCTTGTTTTGCAGGCACTGCCCAGCTGGCTCCACAGGTGAGCATCAAAGCCAGAGAACAGGTGGGAAGAGCCTCTCTGGCCGGTGCTCATGCTGGTCATTGCTGCAGTCACACCTTTGGAGAAAGGGGAAAAGGACATCACAGCTTCTGTCTTAATTAGTGCCTAGTCTCTGTGCAACTTGACATCTCCATTTAATTTTGTTTGCAATATACATGCAGAGGAGAATGATAATGTAACACAGTAATGATCGTTCCTGAGACAGTCACTTATTCAAAATATTACTCCTGTTTAATCAGTGCAGCCGAGTGATTTATTGACTTGCATAACCAATCTTGCCTGGCGTCTCACTGTAATTAAAACAGTGACATTCCTCGAGTCCATCACATGTAGTAAATTGTAAAGAGCCATGTCAGGGCAACATTAACACTGAAGATTCTCACGGGTGACAGTCGAGTCCCTCCGAGCTGGGCTCATCCTCTTCATGCTAGTGGTCAGGCAGGAGCTGGAGCTCAGAGACTGTGGAGTCCTGGGAGGTGACAGGGACAAACTGAACACTTTGGTCATGTCCAGCTTTGCCAGAGAAGGGTCATTTGGGGCTTTACCCAGGAATGCTGGGGGGGAGATAAGTCTTTGTTTTTATCAACTGGAGTTGTCCCATCCTTTCTTGATTTATGGAGGGAGGTCAGTGTGAGGAAAAGCTCAGTAATACTCAGTCTGGACCAGAGGAGACCCCAAAGTCAGGGCAGCAACTGAGAACCCTGAGTGAGCCTCTCACTTCATTCCAGGCCTTGGCAGGAGTCAACGAATTCACAGCCTTGGAAGCAGAAGGCGACGGTGACACAAGTGTTTGAAATGCCATGAATAAATCTGGTGCTCCTGGCTGAGCTGTGAGGAACGGGAAGGTCACACTCTGCCCCTGTTCCCCATCTCCTGCCCGAGCTCCCCTGGCAGCTCCCTGTGACCCGATGTGTTTGATCATCCTGACCAACTGATAATTTCACTTTCTCTATTGGAGGGCTTTTGAAAATCAGTTTCTTTTTTTCTTGAGTCAAATTCCAACAACCAAAACCCCAGTATTCTAAAAGAAACATAGTGGAAGATGTCAGCTTGTCGTTGAGAAAAGAACAACTGTCAAAACCCAAAGATTTTCTGCCAAAATCTACTGAAAAATGTTGGCTGAGAACTACAGAGCATGAGAAGCCAGTCCAAAAGAGTCAGTTTGGGTGTTGTCAGCCTTTTTTTGACAAAAATTCTAAATATTTTGAAGAAAAGGGACAGCTTCCAGGAATTTTTGTTTTCAGCAGCTCTATATTCTGTGGGTTCTGACCCAGAATTCCCTACTGGGAGCTGCACTGGTGTCCCCAACCTGCTGCATCACCAGTGTGAGCCGTGCAGGAGAAGATCCTTCATGGTGTCAATGGAGCTGGGTGGCTCTTCACTGTCCCATGACCCTTCCCGAGAAGGGACAGGTCAGGTGGAGAATTAGAGAAGCAGGTCTTCAATCCTGCTTGTGTTCCTGGGTTTTTATTGATATGACAATTGCCTGCCCCAGAAGGATGCTCAGAGCTGTACCCAGCACCAGCCACGCCAGCCCCTCACTCCTGGGCAGGGAGGAGAGGGCTGGGGGAGGCAAATGGGTTCCTGCTGTGGCAATGGAAAGCAAAAAGCTGCTGTCTGCAGTGAAACCACCAGCCCGAGGCAGTCAGCTCAGAGAGGGCTGGGGGCGAGGCAGGGAAAGGACACGAGGTGCTGCAGGGTAGAGAAAACCATCTGGATGACACTCGGCTCTCACCCGAGGCTCTTATCCATGTGCTGGAGTGCCGTGATGCTACTGAAATCCCAGGAAAGGACTTAACACTCTTGCCTGCCTTTGCTGCTTCACGCTGAGCCTGTTGTGTGGTAGGATCTTCATATCCAGCCCCATGTGATGGCACAGCCCCCATGGAGGGGTGTGGGTGTCCTGCAGCCTGAGCAGCACTGCTGTCCCTGGCAGGAGCTGTCACCAGCCACAAGTGTCCCCAGGGCTCCCTCAGCCCATCACTCCTCACCGGGGAATTAAAAAGCCAAGCCAGAACACAGGTGCCTCTGTGGTTTGAGGCTGTCCCAGCAGCTGCTGTCACTCCTGCTCTGCTCCCTCCAGCATTCCTGCCTCTTCTCCTGCACCTGAGCACTGTGCTGCTGGTGCTTGCAGAGCATTTTCCCTTGGAGCTTTTTCAAGCCAATATTTTCCTTCACGGCTTCCTCAGCCTCGAGGTACTGGCATGGGTGTTTGCTATTCCCTTGGGGTTTGTTGTCAGGTGTTCTTCAGTATATGGGAAGAGGGATGAAGAATTCAGGGTCTTTGGCCTATCACTCCAATTAATTCAGAGGAAATCCTTTCTCCTTTTGGGCATGGGAATGGGATCAGAACCAAAGCATTTGGTTGCTGTGTTGGATCCCTGTGGGAAGGGGTGACGCTGGCACTGGGATGGGCTCTCCCCCTGACAGGTCCATAGCAGAGCCAGGTCTTGCTGTGGACAGGAGGTGCTGCTGGCTGCCAGCAAAGGCATCCCATGGCGTTGGGTCTGGCAGCCCTTGGAGCCACTGTGAGGTTATTTCATGCTTGGGGAGCCTGACAAACAGAGTGATTTATAGCTTCTGGGTCTGGTTTTCATCACTGCCGAGGGCTGTGTGTGCTGCTCCAGTGGTGGGATAACCTGGTGTGAGCTGTGCTCAGAAACATCTGGGGTTTCCACCTGTAAATTAAAGCTGTAGCTGCTCATCTGTGTGGTGAGGGGAAGGAACAGGAGCTTGAAGGGGAGGCAAAGGAGTCAAACCCCAAGGGTTGCCCTGCAGTTTCTCTGTGTCTCAGGAGCAGCACATGCATGTCTGTGCTGGAGCAGAGCAGCACCACAGATGCCACATGTGCACAGAAGAGAAAGCACAGAGGTGTGAGAGCAGGGAGAAAGCATCACCAGTGGCTCTCCTTGTCTCTCTGTACCAGCCAAGTGTGTGGCTGCTGTGGCTTCGGGCGGGTGATTGCCCTTGGGGAGGAGGCGCTGGTGACACACGGGGTCAGAGGGAAGTGTCACTAAAAGCCTGTCACCAACCTCCTGGCTCTCACAGCTGCCCTCATCACTCCTGAAGCTGTCACAGCGAGGGCAGCCTGTCAGGATGGGATGTTGCAGCCATGGGTCACTGGCCACGGGAGCAATTAAGGGAGAAGGCGTCCACGTGTCCAGCACAGGCATGTGTGACCAGGCTGGGGGCAGAGCCAGTGTCACTGTGGCTCTGCTGGACCCCGTGCCAGGCCCTGTCCCAGCTCAGACACTGCCTGCACAGTCCTGTTCTGCATGAGCCATGCAGAGGTGTCCTGGATGTCCCCAGCCCTTGTCCAGGTGGCACCTGCTGGGAGGTGGCAGCGAGAGATGCTTCCACCAGCCCCTGGAGACAGAGAACTCCCAAGCAATGTTACCCCTTCGATGTTCTACCCACTTCCCAGTGTTCATGCAAGCAGAGGGGGGATCCTGTCCAGGACCCGTCTGCTGCTGGAAAATAGACCCTACAAGGGCTCAGCAGCGGGAGGGAAAGGTTTTACTGCCTGGAAATTATCTCCTGCTGAGGAAGTAACATCGGCTCTTTGTTTGAGCACAGTAAGAGCTGCCCGAGGAGACCCTCTCCCGGGGTGTGAGCAAGTGAATGGGGGTCTTGCGGAGAGCCCCTTCCCCATCTCTCTGCCCTCAGGCAGAGCTCTCTCCTCCCTCCCTCCCTTCGCAAGATGCGATTGCCACCTACAGTCCCCGCTCCCGCAGTTCTGCCGGCACCGGGAGCTCCGGCATCTCTCCTGCCGGCCTGGGTACCACACGCTCCTGTTCTGCTACAGCAGTTTGGGCAATACTGGGGCTCCCCTCAAAGGAACCCACTCCTCCTGGGCATGGGTATTTTCCTCCTGGCTCTCTATGCAGCACCGGTGCTCCTCCTCCAGCCCGTACACTGCCTGACAGCACAGCCCCATCCCCACCTGTGATTCCAAATTAGCAGCCTAATCCTAAATATCTTTTTTTTTGCCTGAAGATGCTTGTCTAAATCTGATTTTTAATCTGTCTTTACCAGCTGCTCCTACTGATGCCCTTTGCAATTTATTTTGCATGTGACTTACGCCGGATAAAAAACTATCTGCCAAATTCTCTCCGATGTCAAACATCCTTTTAACTGGAGACGGTGCTTTCTGTGTTCTACAGCACGAGGGGAGCTCTGCCAGCGTAGCGGTCTCTGCTTTTCCTTGGGATTTATTGACTACAGCGAGGTCCTGCTCTAATCTTCTCCTCTCACACCCTGTTTCTTTCCCTAAGAACCACTAAGCTCCTTGAGTCTCCCGTATCATCTCGGTGATGGGCAGAGCTCCTCGCTGGCTCATCCCTTGCTCAATCCCATTGAAGTGCAGGGCAGGGCTCCGCATCCCAATCAGCACGGATTTTTTTGCCTTGAATAGCCTGGTTTATGCACGCTCTGGGGGAGAGAACCAGCCTCCTAAAGACTAAAATCCTTCCAAAAGGGATTTTAAGTATTTCAGATAAATCTTACTAATGGTAAATGTAGCTATTCACTCCCAGCTCTTCATACGAGGATTTGACCCTTTTTTATGTTAATGCAGGCACTCGGTGGATGCTGCTCACGGTCCCCACTGCCTTTACCTTTCCCTGCTGTCTGCCATCAACCATCCCCAGCCCCTGAGCTGCAGGTCCCCAAGCCCTGCCTGTGGCCAAGGGATCACCCCATTATGTTGGGAAGGGTCAGCCAGGGGAGTGAGTGCCAGGGGGAGCTGCTCCAGGGCAGGAGGTACCAGCAGCACCCACTCCAAGGGCATAAGTTTTGTTTGACCCATCATGGACCAATTCCAGCTTAAGGAGAGAGTAGGGAAGAATTAGTTCCTTTGGGAACAGCCACTGATTTCCATACTCTGCATTTCTCTCATCCAGCTCTGGTGGGTCCCCAGGCTCACCGGGCACCCCGGGGCAGTGGGTGGTGTGTTGGCACACTGGAGGCCGTACCCAGAATGTGTGTGCAGACACACACACATGGCTCAGCCTCGACAGTGAGAGCAAATTCCTTGTGGGTCCATGTGTTTGCTCGGCATTTCGAGTCAGAGCTGTTGTGCAGTGATTTCCTGGGATCCAAGCTCAGAGATGAGCAAAGAATTACATCAAGGTCTTACTAAAGAAAGAAAAGGGGGAACAGAAGAAGCCTCAGAAAATGTTCTGGAGGAATTTCTGTTTTGGCATTCCTCCCTCCTGCCGGTCTGGAGATCGTCAGCAGCTGACGAGCGGTAAATGGATCGGGCACTGCTGTCAGGTGCTGGATGGAGCTCCAGGTTTCTTCTCCCTCTGTCACTCAGCTCTGCCAGCCCGATGGAAGCTGAAAAGTGAAAATCTTGAAGCTGCTTCCTTTCCCTCCCTTCCCTGGGCTGAAGGGGAGCCCAGGGGAGCACCTGGACAGCAATTATCTCCTCATGCCTCGCTCTCTCTGCAGGCAGAGTGAACTCTTGCCCTGGGATGGTCCCAAAGCCACAGCAAAGCCCAGGGGCTTTACATGGCTCATAGATTTCCCAGGGGGACTTTGGGGTACTGAATGTTGAGGTTTCTGAGGAAATTCTGCCTCTCTCTGTAGGAAGCACATCCCAACTCTTGCTGGAGCCATGCACACCAGGTGTGGATGCTGCCCTGGGAGCACTGGTACAGGCACTGGTGGGAGAAGATCTGGACCCCAAATGAACTCCCATGGAAAGCATCCCCAGGAGGCTCAGCAATGGGCCAGGTGTTCACAGGTAATCCCTCAGAGTCCAAGGGAGCCCTTGCAATCCCAACCCCAGCCATCCCCGCGGCTGTGAGCAGCTTTCACTGGAGCAGGGTTGCCTTCCCTGATTGCTAATTTAGATTTTCCTGCCATCCCACACAGTGGAATCAGGGGAAATAAAATTACTGACTTATTCACTCTTTTTGTACAGCTGATGTACTGATTACCTGTCAATCACAGAATTGCATTAACATCTGACAGTGTGTGCATAACAATTACCCCCATCAAATTAAGGAAACCTTTCACACTCAGAGACACAGAGAGGGAGGAAATTCAATCAGCATAATTAGTTCAATCAGAAAAGATCTTCTTTTCATCAAGAAGGGGAAAAATGTACAGCGAGAGCAGGGTGGGAGCCAGGTATGGCTCAGGACTGAGCACTGCAGCAGTGCCTGGTCTGGCGTGGCTGGGGGTTGGATTCCCAGCTATGAGTGTAAAGGGCTCCCCAGGCTCTC
This sequence comes from Campylorhamphus procurvoides, assembly GCA_013396655.1. Lineage (NCBI taxonomy): Eukaryota > Metazoa > Chordata > Aves > Passeriformes > Dendrocolaptidae > Campylorhamphus > Campylorhamphus procurvoides. Next base: position 315,856 of record WBMV01005608.1, on the reverse strand, counting down.
TGCCTCCTCCCCACCCCATTTCCTCCTCTCCTGGCTCCCAGAGTCTTTTTCTGTGGTTTCTGGGTGAAAAGGCTCTGCCTCCCTGTCTTTCCTGCCCACCTGCAGGGAGGTGAGGCAGGAGGAGGTGGGTTCCCACCACCCATCCAGTCATCCCTCCCCTCCACACCCCAAAACCAGAGGAGGGGTGTGCAGGGATGGGGGATGTGGAGGCTGCCTGGGCTCTGTAGGACCAGAGCAGGGCTGAGCAGGGTGGAGGTGGCATGTGCTGGCAGGTTTTGTTTCATAGTCTCTATATATGAGGGGAGGGGGATTATTAATGCTAATTCCTAACAGCAAAAACACAAAAGAGGAAGAAAAGCTAGACTAGCAACGGTGCAAATGCAGCTGGAGTGGTGGTGCTGAGCCTTAGCAAGAATGCTCCCAGCTGAGGTGGGGATGTGTTGGCCACTCGTATGAGCAGGTCCTTTTGACATCTGTTTTGAGCCATTTTAGAGTCATCATCAGGATAAAATGTCCTGAGAGCACCCTGAGCTTTGTACGGGAGGTAACGTGCCTGGGCTCCCTGCTCTTTTAGGAATACTCCAGTGTTGGAGGTGAGGTTTAATGCAGATGGGGGTGGGACAGAGTTTCTGGTCACTGGGGACATTTTTGAGGCATAGATGAGTTATTGCAGAATGAGGTTGAAGGCTCTCATGTGAGGACATGGGAGGAGAGAGGTGCAAAGCTGGGAGGGAGCAGGATCATAGCCAGTCCTCACTGTGAGGGCTTGTTTTGGAGGAGATTGTCAGCCTTAGGGACAGTGAGTGGAGAACAGGCTGCTGGAGAGGGTGTGGGCTTCCTGATTTCTCACAGGGGCAATGAGCACCTCCAGGACCAGCAGCGTGAGGCAGGCAAATGGCCCTCACAGTGTGTGTTGCTGTAGTTCTGATGTGCTCATTATTAGTTTCACATCCCAGCTCTGTGATGAGATCAGGCCCAGCTTTGCAGAACTGTGCAGGAGAGTGGAAGGACCTGATCCCATCCACCAGCAGATGAACACAGAGAACAGGGAGCTGCCACAGGAGGAAGGAGAGGCACAGGTGGGAGAGGCACAGGTAGCCGTGGTCTGTGCCCATGCCTGTTCTCTCTGAGTGCAGGTGGATAGTACAAAGTCAGGTTAATTTTCTTTTCCCAAAATATGGTCTATAAATGAATAAGCAAGTAAATAAACCCATCCTCTCTCAGCAGTCTTCCTGCCATCTGCTTACCATTACCAGCTGGCATCCACCCAGGAGTTTATATCTCCCTTTCGCTCCAGAGGATCCAAAGCATCCTGCAAACTCTGGGCACTGTTTGGCTCTCACTTGCACCTGTGAATGTGCAGAAACTCTCAGAGCTGACTTTGCCCTTTGAGAAGCTGATATTAAGGTTATTTGGCTGCCCACTGATTTGAGCTGTCCCTGGGGAGCCACACAGCACCTGCCACCCTGGGGAGGTGGTGAGTGTCAGGCTGTGACCTGCTGTCACCCATCCCACTGCCCTGACCTCGCATGGGGGTTTGTGCTGCAGGATTCACCTTCCAAAAGAATCCACTTCCCCCACGCTGGGCACGGGGGTGGAGTGGGAGCGTTCTCCAGCTCTCCTCATGCCCCATGGCTGCGCAAGAACTTACCTCAACTCCACGTCCAGGATCAGCCAAGGAGGAGCAGAGCGAGGAATTAGAAACAAATTGTGAGCAGATGTTGGCCAGAATAACAAGGAATGTATGGGAGGCCCACCAGGATAGATGGATGAGGCAAAAAAAGCCTTGGGCTTGTCTGAGCAGCAGCTGCTGACCTGGAGGGATCCACATGGGGAGGAAAAACCAGGCTGGATAGAGAAACTTGTGCTGTGCAGGTTCTGCTCCCCAGGGCCGCCCCTCACAGCAGCTCCTGCTCTGCTCTGGTTGCGCAGCAACATCACATTAGGATGCAGCATTTCAGCATCTTGGCTCCCCTGCTTCCACTCACCCTGGGAGCTGGGAAGATGGAGACAGGTTTCCCTCTGATTCCACCTGATCTGTAATGCAAACCAAGGGAGGAGGGCAAAGTCTCTGAGAAGGACAGCTCACAAAAGGGGCCAAAATTCCTTGCATGGTGATAAAATCAGTTATTTGGTTCTCCTGCTTGTGTCCCTTGGCACTGGTTGGAGTGAAAACTTTATTGCATGAACAGCTTAGGTGAGCCCTGCTGATTGCTGTGTGGAAACTTAAAGCCCCTTTGCAGAGCAGAGCTATGTCAGTCCCAGTGCATCCCATTTGGGCTTGGGCTCACGGCATGGGGACCCCTGGGATGTGGGGTGGGAAGGGACAAAAACCTTTTCAAATACCCCCAAGGGGAGTTTCTTTATTTACTCATAAGAGTAAAGATCAAAACGTATTTTTTGTCATTAGCACATTCTAAAATAGCTTATAATGAGTGAGTCAGAGGAATTGCTGGGGAGGGAGTGGGGCTTGTCATTCAGCACATGAAAGGCTGAAAAAGCTCTTTGTCTGTCTTACAAATTAAAGTATAAAGACTGGAGATTACTACAGGCTGCAGATAACGCTGGAGCAGCTACAACCCTGGAGCAGTGGAAGGATGTGCTCTGGGCTGCTTCCCTCAGGGATGGAACAACACAGGCAGGGTCCCCATGGGCAGAGCCCTGACCCTGTCAGTCTGTCCTGGCTGTCATTCCTGCTATGAGCATGTAATGGGGTTTTATTGAGGAAATACTTCAAGTGCTGATGTTGATATTTAAGAGCATTTCTTTTTAAAGGGCTTTTAAAGCCAAATGGAGCTTTAGCTGCGATTCATCCCCACTTATCAATCAGGGGCACATGTGGGCACAGAGATCTCTGATGTACAAATCTCTGTGCACACCCAGCCATGGCCTCGGTGGTGGAACTGGAAAGCAGCACTGGGATGTAGAGACTGCTCATCACATACATTTGGTCGCCAGGTTGGTTCATTGCAGTGCTAATGACACCCTGTGTCAGAGACTAGCAGGTGAAAACTAAAAAAGCTTAGCAAATTAAAATGGCAATAAATACGAATGCTGGCTGGACATCACGGGATGGTTTTTGAAACCAGAGGCTGAATAGCAGATGAGCAGACACCGAGAGGAACCCTGTTTCCAGTTCTGTTCTCTATTTGAGTGGGTCTAAAAGCCCAGTAATTTTCTAGCATTAAGAAACTTCCCCAGCAGCAAGTGCCTGATGCTTGTGGCTCACACCCTCAGTGGTTCAGAGGCCCCTTTTCAGCAGAAAATGGAACTTCATTTTTGCTGTTGTGGCTCGCGGGTGGGAAGGGATCAGGGAAGGGGTCAGAGAAGGGACCAGGGAAGGGACATGCCCAGGGTTCTTCCCCAGGGGCAGTGGGACATCGAGCAGCTCTCCCCAAGGTGGATGATGCCAGATCTCAGAAAGGACTGAGGTCAGGGTGTGGTTGACAGCAAGGGCTGGGGGTGCACATTTTTGGGGCTCAGCATGTGCAGCAGATGAGGAGGAAAATCCTCTGCCCTCTTCCCACCATTAAAGGGCTACTTACCACATCCTCACCAAGCAAACCAAGACCAGGACCCGGCTCACTCCCACCTGCCACGGGAAGGTCACGGGTGCAGATTCACAGAGCTGCCGAGGGCACAGGCAAAATCTATCAGAACACAGGTAATTTGATTAGAAATTAATTGGCCTACATCAGAGCCTGAAAAATCCAACAGATTTGCTGCTGATAGAATTAAAATTAGAAACTGAATTGATTAGCCCGTGCCAGCAAAGGAACCAAAATGTCAGAGGCACCAGCTGCACATTTGCATTTGGTACTTAACAAAGTTCTCACCAAAGCAAGTGAGAGATGTTTGACATTTCCATGATTTCTGCAATTCTAATGTATCTTTTATTGATATTAATTTTAAAATGCAAGGGAATAATGAAGTGAATGTTGACAGGAGGGAGTTTGGGCAGTCCAGTTAGATGGCTGATATGGTGGCTCCCACTCTGCCATCGCTGGGAGTGATTGGTGTTGGATTGGACGTGTGTCATTTTTATGCTTATCACGGTGAGAAAAAGAGAAGTGGTGGAGTGTAAACCCTGGTGAAGTTTTAATTGGGAACAGTTATTTTGAAACATTTTCTTCTCTAATATATTTTACCTTGGGGAGTTATTACTGTGGGAAAATCCTATCAAGTTTATGCAAAGGTTTCTGCCACAGTCTATTGGGATATTTTAATTTTGGTTTCACAATGAGATGTTCAGGAATATTGTGAATAAATCATTGGAATGATTCTACAATGGGAAATTAGGAAAACTTTCACCAAAGTGTGGCGTTTTTGGTTGTCTCATTTTTTTAAACAAGTACTCCAAAAGTTAATCTTCCCCTCCCCAAATCCAGGGGCATTTCCAGTGCCTTTTGTGGAACTGAGCCCATGATTACTGGTATTCACCCACTGCCCATTGCTGCTGGTGCCCATCGCTGCCCACTCTCTTCCACCCTCCCCTCCTCAGCTCTCTGCCATCCCTTGCCATGGTTTGCTTCATTTCTCTCCCTACAGACAAAAATGATAAATATGTCAGATGAAAAGCTTCGTTCTCTTCCAGTGAAGGTGAAGGAGAGCCTATAAATTTTGCAGCCCATGTCTGAGAATCTGAAGGACAGCTAAAAATTCCCTTTAAAAGAAAAATCCCTCCTGCTTTATAAATATTAATTGTGAGTCTGTGGTAACAAGAGAGACCAGGAGCCTCTGGCTCTGATCTGTGATTGTTTGACTAATACAAGCAACAGTTTAAACACGACAGTTATTATTTGATGTGACACTAAATTAGAAGTTTTACACTTCATATTAAAGATTGGCTTATTGAGGGCAGGAGGAATGTGATTCTGCAGGTCAGGACAATGCTGAGCAGGTCTGGAGATTAAATTACTGCCCTGTGGGTCAGGAAGGTGCTGCCTGGGTGAGGTCCCTGGGTTGTCCCCAGGGATGGCGTGGGAAGACCGAGGCTGTGCCAGGGCACCTGCCTGCTCCAGGAATGGAATTGAGTCTAAATCTTCTAACTAGGCACTGAAAATGTGGAAAAAATGGAATGTTCCCTTCTGCCAGGGCTGTTTCCTTGGGGACTGGGGGTCTGTGCAGTGAAGCCTCAAGAGGGGGGTGGAAGAGCTGCAGTTGAGGGAAGGAGCAGGATCCTGGTCCCGTGTTTTTCCCTGAGAATCCTGAGTCTGGCAAAGGGCTCCTGCAGAAGCACAACCAAAATAGCAGATCAGGTGTCTGTGTGGGCACCTGGTCAGGAGCTTATGGGGAGCCAAAGTGCAGCACCAGAGGAGCTGGGAGTGGGCACAGAAATCAATAGTATGCTCCAGGCAGAGCTGGAATTCATCCTATGGTACATTAACTGGGCATCACTTGTACCCAACTGTATCACAGGCTTGGGGGAATATGAGGCATTATTTCTTTTTTATGCTAATAATTAAATCAGCTGCTGGTTGTGAGGCTGGTTCAGGTGACAGGTGAGCTGATGGCTTCTCACAGACCCACACCAACACCATGAACAATGCCAATCCCAAAATCTGCCTGGGACAGGCTTGCTAGGAATAAGCTGAGGATAACCAAAGAAACTTCCCCTGGACTCTGGGACCTGCTCACATCCACCCACAATTCAAAGTCCAAGCCAGAGTGACCCTGAGCAGCTCCAACCATTTGAAGTCTGTGCTATAATGCTGCTAAAATTACCAAACCTCACTGTACTTAGGAAATAGCCATTATCAGAAGCTACTTTTATTGCCATGGAAACGGGAAGATAACAGAGTAAAGTCCAGCCACATCCCTCAGCTGAAGGTGCTGGCTGTGTGTGATGTTTATGGATGAGCCCCTAGCCTGGGTGGGACTGTCAGGGGCCAGGAGGTGGAGGGGTCCATGTGGACATGTAGATATGGGTATGTATGAATATGCATATGAAAAATACAGCTTTGTACCAAACCATCAAAACTCTCCATTTGTGGCCAAATACTAAATTCCATTTTTTTGGGCTTGTGGAAGGTGTAAGACTGAATTAGGCAAAAGCCCAGAGTAGGAAAACCAACAGAGCACAAGGGAAGGTCACCCTGTTACCCCTGCTCCATCTGCACCCAAAGTTCCTTCTTCTACCTCAGATTTGGGGTGAAAAACTCTACAGCAGGGATGTGGAGCAGAGCATGGAGGGATGGGGGGCCAGGGATGCAGGAGCAGCTGCTCCTCCAAGGCTCTGGAGGCAGGGATGGTGCCAGCTGACAGAGCAGCCCACGGGGCCCCTCTGCTCTGCGGAAGAAAGAGGTGATGAAATTTTAATCAGAACTTCCCCAAAATGTGCAGAGCTGTGAATAAGGGCCCCAGTGTGCTGCTCCACCTCCACCTTCCTCCTCCTCTCATCCCATGTGCCATTTTCTGCAGAGCCACCGTGGAGTGTTTCGTGCTCTGGCTTTCCCCAGGATTTCAAGCTGCCCAGTATACGTTCCTTTGACGCAGGAGACCTGCTCAATCTCTAATTTATATTTTTTAATCAGGGCACCAAAGTGTGAGAGAGCTCAGGGGAAACATGTCCTTTTTAAAAACAAAGTTATTGCTTTAATAAACATGGGGGGAAGGCAGTAATGGACCAGGGAGCTTAAAAATTTAGTAATCAAGCCCTGCTCTTAATGAGGCTGAGGATTAGTCGAAGGAAACAGGAGCTTGTTTCTTGGCAGGGCGATCAGGACGGGTGATGTGACTGTGGGGAACTCAAATGGAGTGGCAGAGTCTCTCCATAAGGTAATTCCTGGCCAGTGAAGTGGTGCTGGTGCCTGGCAGGGCACCCACACCTGGCACACCAGGGCCAGGCCACCCTGTGTGCACACAGCTGAGTGCTGAAGATGCTGCATCCTGTCTGACTTTGATCTAGGTAATGACTCTGAACTCTCGTTAAACCCCATTTCATGTTGTGCTTTCATGGCTCCTGTCATCTTCTTTATTCCACTGCTCACTTTGAAGTAGCCACCGCTCTGTGCATGGCCCTCGCTGGCACGGGGGGAGCTGTGTCATTATTTCTTAAGAGCACATTTGCAGAATGACAGGAGCTCTGTCCCAGAACAAAGGAGCCCACAAACCACCCTGAGAAGTGCCAGGGCAGTGGTGGAATCCAGAGGGGCAGCAGAGCCTTGGCACCAGCCGGGTGCCAGTGCAGCCCCACTGTGACAGTGCCAGCGTTGGGGACATTCACTGCCTGCAGTGATTCAGCTGAGGGAAGACTAGTGCAACTGGGCTTAAAAACAGCAATAACACCTTTCTGGAACCAGAATTAGTGACAGCCAGCACCCTTCACTCCTCCCATCCCTCTCTGTGCTTGGATAGCTGATTGAGCCATCAGGACTAGCCCCATGTCAGGGGATAGCAGTGTGGCTGCCCCTTTATTCTGCTTTTCAGCTTCTCCCTCCTCTGTTCATAGTTAAAGGCATAGTGCTCATAAAGGCAGTCGTATCTGGCTTGGCAGCATGTCAGGAGCCTGTGCCAGGCAAAGTGGGAAGTGAGACTAAAGGATTTCCTTTACGCATTCACTCAATGTAAAATATTCTCGGTATTCACCAGATTGTTTTGCATTTGCCCTTGAAAATGCTCCTCATGCAGAAAACTCTCACTCACCCCTGCCCACCTGACCTGAAGCTCCTCAAGACTGGACTGAGGTCTGGCTGTTCTCTGAATGTCTCCAGTTCTGTTCCAGTAGCAGGTGGAAAGCCGAGGGCAGCATCCCATGGAGCGCACACAACAACCAGACAAATGAAGGAGGAAGGGTTTTTTGCAAGACAAGTCAGTATAAAAGGCATTTATTCCTTCTTTATAGTTCATTACAGCTGAAACGAGGCTTTTCTGCTCAGAATTCAGATGCTTGGAATCCTTTCTAAAAGTGCTATGAGCCCTTCCATCTAATTTTGGAACAGATATATTCATATTGCTCCTGCTGCGCTTTGTTGTGTCCCGAAAGGCTGACAATCTGCTGGCAGAAACTGCAGGAAAATGCAAGTAAACCCAGATAAATGATGGTTATGGTGAGGCAGTGCCTGCCACAGACCCAGGGTGAGTGAGCAGCCACTAACCTGTCCTGTGACACCAAACTGAGAGCCACATCAGCCCAGGGATGGAGATTTCCACTGCACCATGTCCCCACCTTGGTATGTCCCCACTTCACTGCATCCCCCCAGCACCACATTCCACCAATGCTTTATGTTCACTGCACTGGGGTTCTGATCTCTTTTTCTGGGGTTTTGATCCCCTGTGCTCGCTGCTCTGGGGTTCTGATCCCTTGTCCTGGGGTTCTGATCCCTTGTCCTGGGGTTCTGATCCCCTGTGCTCACTCCTCTGAGGTTCTGCCTCAACACCGTTGCACAGTGTGTATATTTATTAGCCTTGTGTTGAGCAGTTTAATGAATCCAGGCCTTTAGGGAGAATTAACAGTGTATTAACGCTGCATCTGAAAAATTAAAGGAATAGTCAAGCAAATTTCTTTTTATTGACTTTTAGTGAGCCATTTAATCCAAACATCTCGTTAACCGCAGTATAACGATACTCTATAATGGGTTCTGCAGTAAGAACAATTAGCTTTGCAATTAGCAGAAGAGTGAGCGCTCTGCAACCGCCTGCACTTGGCATGGGGCCCGTCAGGAACACGGGGAGCAAACTGCAACCTTTCCATTGGGAAGAGCAAAACTCTTGGTCTTCAACACCAACAATATTCCCCCTATAGATCTGGTGTCCCCAGTGAGCGAGGGGTGGAGGCGAAGGTCAGCTCCTTGGGGTCAGTTTCTCTTCTGTCACTGGCTTGGCAGAGATTGCCTTGATTTGTGGGGTGACCCATGAAGCCCTGCCATCACTAGCCCATCCTGTCACCCATCCTGTGGTTTCCCACAGCAGGTAGAGGATGGATTTGTGGGGTGTTCTGGCATGGTGAAAGTGGCTGCTCAAGTGTGGGGATGGAGAACCTGCTGCTGGCACCCCAATGCCCACCCCAAAGATGCTCCTGGGGGGTTCCAGTGTCCAGTGGGCATGTGGCCAGGGCAGGGTGCACATCCAAAAGCATGGGTAGATGTTTCTGCTGTGGGGATTCTCTGTGTCAAAGGCAGAGTGCCCCCATGGCTGCCCTCAAGCCCATTTCTGGGAGAATATCCACCTGGGATTGTGCTGAAGCACAGGATGAAATGACTATCCATCACTCCAGGCCTGCTCTGCCTGGAGCTTCTCTTCCTTGGAAAACTGAAGACAACAAGGTTTGACATCTCAGGCTATTGAATAAATAATAACCATCAAAATGTCAGCATTTAGGTTTTATTTAAATCTCCTCACCAACAACACTAACTTAAACTTTATGATGCACCATTACAGCCTCCGAGAGCGTTCCGCCTGCCAAACAATATGTTCCATGAAAACTGATATAATCTGCTTGTTATCTGCAGCACCGCCTTGTAGTGGGGCTTTATTGATTTTCTGCACAATCACAGTAAAAAGCCTTTTTTTCCCCTCTGGTATCTTTTTATGATTCTGGAGGATTTGTTTCCGCTCATCTGTCATTTTTCACCCACTCGTATCTTGGCTGGTTTATAATGGTAAAAAGCCCACAACTCACTATTTATTTACTGAACCACATTAACAAACAGCAGCTGACAAGGAGTAGAGACAGGGAGAACCCCCCTGAGCTGCATGGGCAGACAGACAGCCAGACAGACACCTTGCAGCAGGTCCCTGGACAGGGGATGGGCACTCACAGCAGCTCTGTCACCCTGGGAGCTGTTGGCCCATCCAGGTGTTCTGTCCTGGGGGGCAGAGCTGTGAGGAGGAGTGTGGTGGGAGGCAGCTGAAGGAGGACTCAGGCTCTGCTGGGGTGGGTCTCTCACTGGTGGCTGCATCTCTGTCACATGTCCCAGGACAAGGCAAGGCTCTCTTAGAGCTGCCACTCTCAGGGACCAGGGAAGGGTCACAGTTCTCCCAGGGAGAAATGGTGGTGGGTGTGAGGGAGCTGGTGAGTGCCAGGGGGGTGTCACAGAGGTGGCTTCAGTTCATCCACTGATGTTTGAGGCCATCTCTCCTACAAAGAAATGTGCCCCTGATCAAACTCATGCCCTGCTTGGGGATCTGTGTCCTGGGGCCCCCATCCTCATGACACACTCCATCTCCAGCAATAATCTAAAGTCAATTTGCTATAACAATTGAGAATGTTCCCTTTGATGAATTCCTGTTTGCCTTTAATTTTTTACATGATGATGAGACTTGGAGGAAATGTTCAGCTGTCAGGAAAGTGTGCCCTCAGACACTCAAATTTGTGAACTTTGATATCATCGACTGAGCCATTTTCCAGGGACTCTCTTCTAACTCCCAGCATTGTCACTGCTGGGCTTTCTGTCTGCCTCACATTTTCTAAGGCACCTGAATATTTTACATTTAAGAAGCCTACCTGTGCCTTGGTGAGATTTACATGCTTTGAAATGTCACTTGCCATATGCTGCCATGATTATTATGAATTACATGCAGATGAAGAGCAGCTTCTCCCAGGTCTGTAGCGCCAGACCTTTGCACTTCAGAGGATGCCAAAAGAGCCCCTTGTTAAATGGCAGTAATAAATAAACCTCATCTCTGCCCAACCAGGCATTTACTTCATTTTAAGTGTCTGAGTTGGTCCTCCCTGAGCTGAGCCCTTGGACTCACAGGGGCCATGGCAGGGCTCAGCAGGGATGTTCACCCACACTGGCACTGGGGTCCTGGGCTGGGGGGCTGGATAAGATCAGAGGAGTACCATTACCTCAGCATCATCAGAGCACCAGCAGGGAGCAACCCTGTCTGCTCAGGCAGGGGAAGCTGGAGCTCAATATCAGGCCCAAAATTAGCATGGTTTTCTGTTCTTCCCCCAGGATTTTGCTGCTACTTCCCTTTAAAGCAGGAGAGGATACAGAGGGGGAAAAAACCCTTTGCATTTCTGAGAGTTATGAAATAATCAGGTGGCATTTCCCTTCATCACTACTAATCACAAGCGCAAGCTCTCACGAAGAATTAGTTTGCACTAAACCTTTTGGAAATCTCCAAAGCCACAGATGAGACATCGCAGAACTGGAGATTATGACTCTTAAATTCAATTCATTACCTCAAATTAGCATCAAACTGCACAGCCCTGTAAGCAGAGCTCATGGCCCTCTGGTCTAGTGAGGCAGAGCAGGTTTGAGGAGAGCAGTTCATGTTGGGGCACATTCTAAACAGTGTCTTCTCTCCTGCTAGAACAGATCATTGCATTATTAGGCAAAATAGATTTTAGCATTGATTTATCATTCCCTTTGGAGAGACATTTTGCTGCTCTGTTCTGTTTAAGCTGAGCTAACAGTCCAGGCACAAGAGCTGTGTCCCTGCAGCAGAGTGAGCTGCAGGTGAGGGAGGGGGAATCCTGCTGTTAGAGCTCTGGTGGGATGAATTTCCATGTCCATGGCAGGGGCAGAAGAGGGGCAGCAGGCTCAGGGTGGGGAGTTATTGCTATTTGCACCTATAAAAACCTCCAAATATTCTGAAGACATGAGAGGAGGGAGCTGCTGCCAGGGATGGCAGTTCTGGTCCCCTGCTCCTGGGGGAAAATGTAAGAATAAATTATTACAGCTCCAAGAGCAGTGGAAATTTCAGAAATATTTTCTGAAACTTATGACTCTGAAATTTTGATACCATCACTGAGGGTTAGGGTTAGAGTTAGATTTGCTGGGAGGAACCTGGGCAGTCAGAAACTCAAAGCTGAGCCACCACATTCCCTGCAGAGGGGCTGTGAGGGGATGGGCTCATGAGAGTGGGGGGAGAGGGAATGCTGAGCCACTGTGATCGTGCCAAGAGCACTGGGGTCCCTCTGGCCCTTCCTGAGGGGTGAGAGGACCATGAAGAGGACAGGTCTGGCTCCAGCAGACCAGAAATACACTACAGAGAGCACCCACCCCCTCCCCATGCCAAGAGCTGTCTGCGGAGGCAGCTCATCACTCAACACACAATCCAGCTTTATTTATATGTGCACAACAGAGGGAAATGGCTTTGCTGTGGGGATCAATCCTTCAATCTAATGCCTCTCACTCCATTGTAACTGTATTTCATGACCTTCTCGGGGATTTTCAGGTTTTTCGCTTGATGGAACAAGAGCTGCTGAGAGAAGGACATAAGGATGAAGAGCTCTCTGGTTTCCATTCAATGCAGAATGACCTGGGCAGGAAAGGAAAACTCATGAGTTATGATGATACACAGTTTAGATCTGTGCTGCACCCATGATGCTCTGTGTTGTGGCTTTGTGGGGTTTTAGCTCAGGGGTCACCACCTACTTGAGCATCTTCTGCTGCTCATGAAATGCTCCCACTGACAACTGCTGCGCCTCAGCCTCTCTGCAAGGGGAGCAAAGCTGGCCAGACCTCCCATAGGGGATTTGGGAGTGGCAGAGGGGCACCATGAGGGTGCAGAGGGGCTGGGTGAGGGATCCTGGTCCCTCCAGAGCGCATTCTCCAAAAGGTTTTTCCAAAGCAGCTGCTGCAGGCAGGGAGGCAGCTGTGGCACTGCTCACTCCACAGAGCTCTCTCAGCCTGAATCAATGGCCATGGCAATGTGGGGAAGGCCCAACCCTTCCTCTGTGCCTTCAGTCAGGTGATGCTCCAGTGAGCCAGAAACTGAACTGCAAAACCCATTAGATCCAGCAATGACACAGCCAGACTGCTGCTCACAGCCACAGACAGGGCTGTCTCCCCGGACTGACCCACCGCTTCCCCTCCCAATTCTGTTTTCATCCATTTTTCATCACCCTGGCAGGGCTGGGCTGCAGCTGCATCGCAGCATCCCCACAGCAGGGCTGGGCTGGGCTTTTCCACCTTGGTTTTGGAGCAGACTGATGTGGGAAGGGAGTGTGTGGCCTCCAGCCCTGGGCACAGGCCAGCAGGGATGCTTCTAGGCAGGATCCTGGGATGTGTCTTGTGCAGGAGGACCGAGGGTTGGTCCGCAAGTGTCATCTCATCCCCCAGACCTCGCACCCATCACAGTGGGACCAAACCCAGGTGCAACCAGGAGGACAATGTGGGGTCAGGACGTGAATCCCCTGTGCCCCCCACCTGCCTGCACGAGGGCACACATCCCCACGGCAGTGGTAAGGCAACAACCCATTAATTATGCCATTTAAATAGATGACAAATATTCATATTTCAGTAATGACTCTGCTCGTGCTGCATTTAGCTCCTCGGTTGCAGTGACGCAGCCTCCACCCGTTCGCTCGCTCCTAATGAACAGCCACTTAGAATTTTAAAAAGTGGAGAATATCTTTCGGAGTTAATTAGCTTGAAATTAGCTTAATCACAGCTCATTTAAACTTATCTAAACAACAGCATGAGGAACTCTAGGAAAACTTGGGCTCAGCCTTACTCAGCTTTCTACCCAGCGATGTGGCCGGATGGGGGTTTTACGCCTGTGTCAGACTAATTTGAATATTAATTGTCTGTGACCTGATGCGTTTGGCTCATGCTGATCCAGCCCACAATTACTTTACTTACCTTCTCTGCCTCCTGCAAGAGTTATCACGAATAATGAATTAACCCTGAATTTGATCCTGAACAGAGAAACATCACGCTGGAACAAGTTTATTATTTCATGTGCTTTTCAGGGTTCCTGAACACGATGTTATGATCTGATCAATTGAACATATGGGTTTCCTGGAGGCTGAAGCAGGATCATGCAATATTTACACCAATATTCTGAGATCAAAGACGGCTTCGAGTCTTGGAAAAAACCTCCATGCAGAGGGATAAAATGGAGTGGAGGAAACCAGAGATGAAATCCAAGTCAAGCCCTGTCCTGTCCAGACAGAGCCAGGCAGGGGAGGACATGAGGAGGTCCCTCAGTGCCACAGGGAAACCCTGAGACATCAAAAGGACACAGGGAATGCAGCAGGATTTTCTTTCTGCAGAAGGAGTGGATAATATTGCCAGCTACTGAAGAAAACAGCTTCTCTCTTTGTATGTGGTTGGTGTTGGCAGCTGTATCACTCACAGCCAAGAAAACGCCCCTGTCCCAAGGGGCAGAGGGCCAAGGGGCAGGAGGGTTGAGGGGCCAGCAGCCTTCCAGCCCCTCTTACTGGGTGAGGAGGCACCTGTGGCAGGTTCTGGTGCTGCTGCCACAGAGCTCTGTCATCCCACTGGGTTGGTGGGGCTTGGGATCACCTCCAGGGTTCCTGCATTCAGATTCAGGCTATCGCAGGTTTGAGGAGAAGGGATCCACGTGATCCTGGGATCCCCTTGGCCCAATGTGGAGGGTTACAGCACACCTCAGGAGTTTGTTCTCCCAAACCACCAAGTGTCTAGCCTGTTCTTAGCTTCAACTTCAAAGAGGGAGGCAGACTCTTTAATGCCAAATCTCCGCTTCCAGAGCAAGTTTCATGGCACATACCCCCTGTGAGTGGCAGGGAGCTGCCTGGTAGCAGGAGATGCTGATGGCAGTGCCAGCCCAGCTGCCACTGCAAATATGGAGGAGAGCAGGGAAAGGTGAAGGCAGAAACCCTCAGAGATCTCATTAGTGGGAAGCATCCTCCAACTGCTGCTGTATGGTTGTCAAACCCCAGCCTGCTCGGGGTTCAACCACAGCACAGGCAACGGTGTCCTGTGCAGAGAGAGGAGCATGGACAGGCTGGGGAGCCACAGGTACCTCTGACCAGAGAGGTCTGGGCTGCAGGTTGGACCTGAGCACACACCGAGCTGTGTCACAGCCCGCTCCTCGCTGTAGTGATGGAAGAACACCCATCCATACCCACTGCAGAGCAGTTGCCAATGGAATCAGAGGTGAAGCATGGGAGAGACCCCTGTTTCAGCCCCATTACACTGGGCTGAGGCACGTTCTGCTGAGGATGAGGGGCAGATTCCCCTGACATGTTCTGCTGAGGATGAGGGGCAGATTCCCCTGACATGTTCTGCTGAGGATGACAGGCAGCTCACCCAGGTACCTCTCTAATTGCAGGTTTGGTGCATGAGTGGATTATTTCCATGGTGCTGGTACTTCCCAGAAGCAGCTCCCTTCAGGGACACTCTTATTTTCCCATATCATGAAAAATGTAACTAGTATTTAGGGCCTGTTTCAGCACTCTGTGCCACTCTCATTAGCCATATGAGGGAGTGTTGTGCCGCACCAGGAGTGGAAGCAACTGTTTTTAAATCAGACACGATATCGACATACTTCAGGGCTCCTTCAGTAGAGAAACAAACACCCTCTGCACACTGCAGTGATACCTGGTCCCTCTGGCTTAGTCATTTACTCTGCAGTTAGCAACAAGGTGAATTTTAATTCCAGACCATTTTTTCAGCCCTGCTGCTCCTTGTGTGTACTGTGTCTAATAACAATGCAAGCCATATGGTGCCTCCAGCACTGGGACTGCAGCCACGGGGTAACAGATGCAAAATGGCCCAAGATAATAGATGGAGAAGTTTGTCTTCTCACTTTTGAGGAGTTTGAAGAGCTACCAAACACAGCAACATGAAATATTCAGCAAATTAAACATGGCTGGAGTACATAAAGGCCAGCCCTGCTGGAAATTATTTCTTCTGGGGACACTTTCTAGGACACTTTGGAGGCACAGCTCCAGAACTGTGTCTGCAGGATGCTGAGTGATAGGCACTGCCTGGGAGCTGCTGAAACGTCTCCTTCATGGATTCTTTTAGGAACTGCCGAAAAAACGTCCATCAGAGCTGAGTAGGCAGGGTCTGGAGCAGGGAGAGGAGTGAGATGGCACCCTGGGGTCCTTCCCTTCCCTGGATTTGTAACTCAGAGTCTTTGCTGCCTTTTCCCACCCAGATACTGGCCTTGCCTACAACACACAACTGAGCTTTGCACAATCCTTACCCAGGCAGCAGGTCCCATTTCCCAAGAATTTCCAAACCCATTGACTCCATAGAAGCAAAATGAAAATAAGATTGTAAGGGATAACTTTTCTAGCTCCTGCAAAGAGCAGAGCTGGTAGAGGAGAAGTCAAAGTGTTTCCCAGCCCATGTCAACACTGGACTGAGAGCCCACCAGCCCCTCAGTTGCTCTAGTACAGGGAAAGGAGGGGACTGGAAGGCAGAGCTGGAATGCCAAGAGAAGCTCCTGAGCATGGTGTTCTCGGGTTCATTGCCCTCAGTGTATGGCCTGAGTGGTGAGGAGCTGGGACTGCTTGTTAAAAAGGCATTAAAGCACGAGTTACAAATGACTGCGTAGTTCCACAAATGTCCCCTCCCATTGAACAGTTATTCAGTTATTGATTTGCATTAAACAAGTAGATAAATACTGAATCTGAACAGCAGCAGCGCTCTCATCATAAAGTGAATTAGTGCCTAAAGTGTCTCTGGCTCATTAGCAGACTCAGAGCTGTGTCACCACTCCCAGGACTGCAGCCAGAGCAGTTCATTGCCCCAATGGCAGAGCCCCCCAGGCTGCAGGACAGGGCAGGGTGGCAGTGGAGCCACAACCTTCTTCATCCAACCCTCTAGTGGAGGTTCCACAGGGAGCAGGAGCAGCTGGGGCACCTTCCAGCCTGTCTCCCCTCACCACCCGGGCCCTGTGGCTGTAATTAGCTGTAATTAAGTGTGGGATGCCAAAGTAAGGGAATAACTGGATCCACCTTCCTGCAGGTTCTCCTGCAGTGCAGGCTGTCCTGGGGTGCTGGGGTGCAGGGGCCATCCTGCTCCCCACCAGTGGCTCTGCAGAGGGGTGTCCTGAGCTCCTCTCATGTTTTATTCCACCCCAGTGGGTCACATCCATCTGCAGCACCGGGGCTGGCAGGATCAGGGCTGGCAGAAAGCCCACAGATGGAGACAGGAGACTTGTAAATAGTTTTAAAAGGTAATTAAGACTTTGGACAACTTTTTCATTACAGGTGGGAACTAATATTGATAACATTCTTCCCGGGCTATTCTCTTGTGGAAAGATTTTCTGTGGGAAAGCGACTGAGCAGCATATTAAACAAAATCCATTCTCATCATCCCTTTTCACATCCCGTCTCCCTCCAGGGCACCTCCTCTCCTCCCATCACCTATCAACAAACAAACAGTTTGGCTCTAATTGCGAAGGACAAGCGTTGAAGTCGGGAGCTGTGAGCCCAGCGAGATGGATGGGCGGGATGGGATGTTCTCCACACCGACATCGTGTCCCGGCACGGGGCGGGAACAGTCTGGGCTGATTTACTTTAGATTTGAGCTGGGAGTAAATTGGAAGACATGAATCATCTTGACGCAGATGATTCCGAGATGGATTACCTGGCTTGGCAGCTTGTTCCTCTCTTTCCACAGCTGTGCTTTTCTGCTTTCAGTGAGGTTTCATTTCCCAGACACGGGGGGTTCCTGCTCCAAGCCCGTGCCCTGGGAAGCCCCATGCCACTCTCCCGGTGTTCCCATGACCAAGAGCTGCCAGAGCCCTTGGGTGTTTCCCACTGGCTGGGAGCTGGTGTGCCCCTCCATCTGAAGGCCTGGGGCTCCCTGCTTTCATCTGGCATCTCCAGACTGCCAGCCACAAAGAGCTTTGGGCTGAAATAGTGCTACATTAGTTCTCTCTCCCACATAGGTGGCTGTGCAGGCTGTCTGACATCTTTCTGCCCAGGCTGCTGTGGGTGTCCAGCACATCCCTTCCCAACTTCTTTCCCCCAAGAATCACCTCTTCTTTTAAGACACAGGGCTGAGAGTTCCCACGCTCAAGGAGCAAGCTCCTGCCAAGGCTGGATGGCTGCTGCCCCTTGTTGGCAAGTGACTTTTGCCCCTCCATCAGTCACTCTGTGGAAACCAGAGCTGAAAACACAAGAAATGATGCTGCTTCACATTTTATTCACCAGGAGGGACTCCCTCCCACTGCGATCTTTATGGTTCCAGCAAAGGGCAGTGCACCAAAGAGAAATGCCTGCCTCACTTGTGTGATGCTGCAAGCCAGGGCTCAGCCCTGCTCTAGCCCAGCAGGCCTAAATCTCTGGTTAAATAAGGTCCTGACACCTTCCCACCTTAAAGAATTCAGCACTTCACAAATTATGAGCTAAACAGGCAAATAAGCCCCATCCCGGTTTTGCAGTGATTGCTGCAATCAGAGCCCAGCTCAGGTTGGTTCCCAGGGACTGTAAATCCTGAACTCTGCAGGCACAGCCCCGGTTGATAGTGAGTGATTAGCTCTAATTCTACCTCTTCCTCTCTTTAAGACAGTTCATCTGGAGCCCCCACGGTGTTCCCTGCAGCTCTGATGATCATGGTCCTGCACTGGAGCGGGGCCATGCACAGACAGCATCCCCTGCCCTCCTGCTCCCACTCAGCCACCTCCAGCCTCCCCTCCTTGCTTTCCTTCTTGTCTCCAGCTTAACTTCTGCTGACACTGGTTTTTTTCTTGCTGGGAGGGGATTCGGAAGCAGAAGGAAATCTGGGGAAGGAACAGCCCTCTCCTGAAGGGTCTCCAGGGTTGCTCTGTGCCCTGTGTGAGCTGCTGCCCCAGGGCAGGTACATTTTGGGACCCGAGCTCTCCTGCCACTCACAGCTGGGATTTCCTCAGCTCTCCCCTGAAGCTGGCATTGCCAGACTATCTTTGCCATTCCCCAGTGTTTCCACCTGGGCTCTGGAGCCTGTCTGAGGAATGTGAGGTAAGAAGCAGATTTGTTTGCACTTATTTTTAAGATGGGTGGATTTTTGAGAACAGCCTTGCTTCCTCCCTCCTCTCCATCCCCTTCTCCAGATCCCTTTGAACAAATCATTCCGTTTGCAGAGTCCTGTTGTTTAATTTTGCCGATTGCTGAGTCTCAACCTCCCATTAATTGCTTTTGCCCGTCTTTGTGCGTTCCGTTAAATGAGAAAATGCCACACATAAAATTTTAATTTTGAAAGCTGCCTTGTTTGTTTTATATTGAAATCACCCACGCCGCGCCGGTCTGCAGAAACAGACGCTTTCTCATTTCATTAAAAACTCTTTGTGATAATAGAAAGCAGCAGAAATGAGATAAAAAGTGGTGTTTCCTTAAAGGCACATGAAAGTGAGAGAGATAAATCCCATGTATTTTAGGGATCAAATCCAGCACAAGGCTGCGAAGCAGCGATACCAGCGAGGAGGCTGCGCCGGCGGCAGTGCAGCAATAGCTCCTCTCCCAGGGCACTGTGGGCTCTGCCTGGCCTGGCCTCTGTCACCTACCACTTTTTCCATCTCCTCTGTCACCCACCACTGTTTCCATGCACCCAGAAGGCCTCCAGCTGCCCGTGTCCCCAGCCCTGCTGATGGCCAGCACGGTGAGACCATCACCACGTCCTCTGATCAGTCCTAAAGCTGCCCTGGCATTGCACAGGTGAGGGGGGATCAGTGCCCAAAGTGAGAAGGGCAGAGAGGCTGTTTGCTGCTTGGCAGGTGGGTACAGGGCAGAGGGACCAGCTCCTTCCTCTCCTGCCCCAGCTTTCAGACCTAGTGCATGAGCACACACAGGGGATTTAACCAGCTCCTCAGAAGGACCAAAGCCCTCAGCAGTCCCAACCACTCTCCAACAGCTGCTGGTCATGGCAAAGCCCCTTCTTAAGCAAACTTTGTGTCTTCCCTTGCTCTGGAGCAGATGTGACCACTGGGCACAGAGACCCACACAAAGGGAGCTGAGGCCAGTTGAGGCTCCTGTGCACTGGGGGGTGTTCATTGATCCCTTGGATGCTCAGTGTTCCCATATTTATTCTGCCCAATGGGATCTGTAAATTAGCACAAAGAAAGAAGGAACTTCCAGTCTCAGTCTTGATTGCTTCACTTCTTTTATTTTTTCCTCATCCCTTAACATCAAAGTGAGGTTTCTCCATGTGATTTTCAATATTCTTCAGCAGTTGCTGAATTGCTATTCAGCTTTACACAATTTTTCCACCCACTGCAGTTTTAAAGGTCATTTAATTATTATTACAAAGAATTACAAAAAGATAGAGAATTGTTTAAATGCCTTAAGCTGCAACAGGTTATTAGCATGGATTTTTTCTTTTTTATAGTCATGTTAAATGGATCAGTATTTACAGCTCAGGAGTCTTTGCACTGCTCTGTGTCACCCAGTGACACTCAGGGTGCTGGGCCAGCCCCACAGCACTGCAATGGGAGGTGTTCAACTGCTCCCTTCAGGAATAGTCAAAGATGTTTCTGTGGGAATTTCAGATCCCTAAATCCCACAGCATCCCTCTCCAGGAAACACCGGGGTGGCTCTGTGGATCACAGGGATCAGGGAGCAGCCTGAAGAATGAAGACACGCCCAGCAACGAACACGCGTTTTTCAGCCGGACTGGAATTGGTATTACCCAGCCTTGGACTCTCATTCACCTGCTCTCTGGATCCCAAATGCTCATTCCATAAAGCTGAGACAATCAATCTGAATATTTGGATTAAACTGTAAAGCCTCGCTCACGCCTCTAGGTGGGAGGCTGAGAAAGCAAATCTGATTGTTAGGAAAGGGGTAGTTTGTCCCAAAGAGCAAAACAAAAATGCAATCATTTCTTTGCCCCCTCTCCTTGGTGTCAGCTGTGAATCAGGTGTGTGGGCTGGGAGGATGTTAAAGGCTGGCAAGGTCTTAACTGAAACCATCTGACAAACAGACCTCAGATCCCACATGCTAAATAATGCGTCTCTTGAGCCTCCGTTCCAGAAGCTGTGTTGCAATAAATGCATCACTCCTGCACATGGTTGTGTAAAAGTGGAAAGACAGGCTGGGGCCGGGCTGGGCTCTCCCACCGCGGCACCGCAGCAGCAGCAGGGCTGGCATTGGGGCTGGGGGTGGCAGGGACCAAACCGGCGGTCACAGCATCCTGAGCGCGGTGCTGTGCCAGGGATGCTCCCCGTGGCCCGGACACCACACGGATCCCCAGCTCGCCCGGGAGCAGGCAGGGCTCGGCTCCGCTCCAGCCCCACGCCTCGCTGCGGGGAAATCCCCAGCCCAAGGGAGCGAAAGCACGGTCTTGCATCACTTCGCCGGGCTGCTCCGATAGCAGCCCGAGCAGAGGGAGAGGCCGGCGCTGTTTGTGCTCTGCTGCATCGCGTGTGTTTGCACAACCTGCCGGCAAGGTGCGCTCCCCTCCGGCACCGCGCAGCTCAGCCCCCGTCCACCTTCATAGCCGTCCTCCAGGCTTTGGGAAAGACCTTTCCCCCGATCCATGATGCCACTTAACACCTTCCCCAGGTGTAGCCTGAGCAGGTGGGAACCACCTCCTGGCCACACCGCGCTTGTCACCTCCCTGAGTCATATCAGATCGGCAGCGGAGCGGCTGCTGCTGGCTGTGACATCACGGCTGCTGGCTGTTTGTCTTTCTGCCCCGCTGACACACATCCGTCCCGTGGGAGGGCAGGGGGAGCCAGTGCTGCCCCACATTGCGCAGCAGGCGGGCAGTGGCACGGCCCCCCTGTCTGGGGTCCGCGCTGACCCCACTGTCCTCCCCGACCCCACTGTCCTCCCCGACCCCACTGTCCTCCCCCCGGGAGAAGGAGGAAATGAGTTTCCTGACCGGCAATATGTGCTCAGAGCCGGGACCTCGCAATTCCGAACAGAAGCGCTGGGGGAAAACAGCCTGTGTTCCCAGGGATTCATAATGAGCCCACTTAGCGCAAGGGGTCTCAGAGCTGTCCAGGAATTAAGTCTTGGGTTTAGGACTTCAGCAGGACTTATGAAGGAAGGACTGGAGATGTCCTTCCCTGACCTCCTGGGTGCCCAGAGCAAACACTCCTGCTCTGCTTTCAGTTCCCTAAAACAAAACCTGCTTCCCAGATGGATGTGGCTTCTCAAGAGGTATTTGCTTAGCAATAGGCATAAATCTTCTGCTCTTCACATTGCCCTGGGTGGGATAAAATATTCTGTGACTGTCTATTTAAACATCTTATGTTAATACCATGAAATGTTTGTTCAACTTCTATTATTCTTTTAGCTCTGAAGTAGCAAACGCTCGCAGGCATGTCAAAAGTACAGCAAATCCATGGCTGCAGACACTGCATCCAAACTAAACTGGGGCTGAGCAGGCAGGGATGTTTCTGGAGAAGGGGCCCATCGACATTTTCCAGCAGAGAGGCCATAGCTGGGAAGGGCTCAACAAAACTGTAAATGTTGTCACAGAAACTTGCGCAACTGCCCGGTTTTCCCCAGCATTATTTATTACTCGAGTCTGTTGCTTCTCTCTGCTCTTGATCCAGCTGTGGGAACCCCGAGGTTGCCCGGTGAGCCAGGAGCACTGCTTTGGAACAGAGAGGGTGCTGCTGGAGTGCAAATGCTCTGGGTACTGCTGTTAGACACGATGCTGGGGCGAGGTGATCACAGAGAGGGGAGGAATCACCAGGTATTGAAACCCTGATTCATCCTGGGCAGGAACAGTGGGACCAATTCTCCCTGATTTTGGTGCAGGTGTCTGGGGGAACTGTTTTTCCAGGACCAGTTGAGACCCTGCAAAGCCCTGGGGACACCCTGGGTGATGGTGAGGCTTCTGCTGCCTCTGTCACTTCAGCCCTCAACAATAACAGATTTATAGCCCAAAACCCCCTAGAAGGATGGCTCTTTTCCTTGACAAAAGCACAACAGAAAAAAAATTGTCAGGGTGTGCCTGATCCATCTGTCACTAAAGAAATAAGCCTGTCCTACAACTAAATGCCATCAATCACTAAGACCAAAGGTAGAGATCAAGGCTGCTTACTTGGAGGAGTACCTAAGGCCGTGTCTAGTCAGGAACACAGTGACAGCCAAATAAATTTCCCTGGTGTGGTCCCACAGGAGCCTGCACACTCCTCCAGAGCTCAGAAACATGCCTGCTCTGCAAGGAGCCCTCAGGCTAAGCAGGGAGTATGTTACTCTGCAGAGCACTTATAAAGTTCTCCTTAAAAGCCATGGAATAAGTTCAGGATAGAATGTTTCAGGAAAAAATCAATCTACTTCTCTCCAGCCACACAGGAATCCCAGACTCGTGGGTGAAGGCAGTGATGGTAGGACCATGAGCAATGTGATAGGGACTGCAGGCACATGGGCTCAAAACGTGAGCTCTGGACATACTTGATGAGCTTCTCCTCTAGCCCGCCCTTTCTACATTTTCCTTTTCTTCTGAGAAGATCTGAGCTCCCTTTGGTCCTCTGGAATCACTACAGCACATAGCAATGGGGTCGGGAGGCTGGGAGCCTTCAAGTGACTTTCCTGCAGATGTCTCCACTGGGCATCTGTCCAAACTGGGGTGATACTCAGCTGATGGACCCTCACTTGGGCAACCCGCCACACTGCTGCCATCAGAGATATCTTTATCGAGGCCAGCCAGAGCAGCAGATGGTCTCTCACGCAGCATCTCTGGGAACCTGAGTGGTCGCACTGTAAAAACCAACTGCCATAAAGGGGTGTTGCTGAGCTTTGCCTCCTACATGCTGCTCAGCTTTCCTCATGAGGCACAGTGATCCTCTTCCAAAGAAAGGGCATAAATCATCACCTGGTTTTCCCTTTCATTCCTGGGTGTGCTGAGTCCTGTGTAATAAATTATACTGCTTACTGTAAAAGAAAATCTAGAGGTAGCTCTGCCAGTCTCTTGGATCCCTGAGTTGCAGGTGACAGGAGGATTCAGTTCATCACCAGGAGTGTATGTTGGTGAGTGCAGTGAGATCAGCCATCAGATGAGCAAGGCATTTAGGACACCAAAGCTGTTGGAAATACACAGATCTCAAGGCAGCCATCCCAGCCCCATCCCCTCCCAAGAGAGGCTGCGGCATGGCTGTGGGTGTGAGCAGGTACCTGAGCAGGTACCTCACTGCCCAGGGCTTGTTTATATAAATTTAAAGTAGAACATTAAGATTCTGTATAAAACTCTCATTCACAATTAAAGTAGCCTTAATTCATTTTAGTTTACTCCCAAATGCTACTGAATAAGGCCATGTAAATTGTCTTTAGTTAACATAATGGTCCCACATAGGCTGTTATAAGTGAGGTTTAATTATCCTGTTTTTAGAAGAGAGTTAGCTGCCTTGAGCTTCCATAGGTAGGCAGCCAGGGCCACTTTGCTGACAGGGCTCCTCGTTGAGGCTGGTTAGCAGGAGTTTTGTAGCACTGGCATGTCTTCCCAAGAAACTGGAACAAGGCCAGCTTCCTCCCTGCCAGCAGATAATAGGATCCTTGAATATCACCTATTTTGACTGTGTTAAATGTACGAGAGGGAGATGAAAGGCTTTGCCAGAGGACGAGCTCTGTCTTTAAAATCTGGGATATGGGAGTGGTAATCCCTAGAAAAATCCCTAGAGAAATCTGATGTCAGGATTTTGTGAGACTTGTTTGTGATCAAGCCACCACCCTGCAGGAAAGCTTACACTGAGTCAGCAGAGAAGTGGATGGAGATGGAGGACTGGGAGGGACCGAGCCCATCCCTGGGACAGGGCTCCTGCTGTCACAGACCACCTTGCTGTCCCCACTGCCCCTGGATGCTTTGGTTCATGTTTTGCTTACTAGAATTCCCAGCTCAGCAAGATGAGATGCCACTGCCCTTGACAACCATCCTGAGGGTATCTGGCCTTGCCAGCCTCTGTGCTCCCCCGTGTCTCACAGGTTCCTCCCTGGAACAGCCCTGTGCTCTCTTGCGCTGTGCTGGGGATTTCCACCTCTTTTCCTGTGGTCTCTGAGGCCTCACAGCAGCACAGAGGCACAAGCCCTGCTCAGCAGCCCAGCAGTGCCCAGCAGTGGGCACAGCACTGGCTGGAAGAAGCAGAACCACTTGCCCTGCACGTGGTGATGAAGGGCCTCGGGACCTCTGTGATTCCAGCAGAGGCTTTGTCCCAAGAGTCTCCATAGCCTCAGAAGCTGCAGCTTCCACCACAGCCCTTGCAGTGCCAAAAAAAGCAGAACTTTCTGTTCAAAGCAGTTTGCAAATGTGAAAAATAAAAAAATAATCAAAAGTACCCACACGGTGCTCTGGAGTGTGGCCGGCGTGTGACTCCTGGACTTTTCAAGTGGAGAAGCCAACAGTCCCTCTCTCTCCTGGCTTCTCTTTTACCAGTTCAAACAGACCCATGAGGCCACTGTTGCCGCTTTGCATAAATCAGGAGATCCAGCTCTGTGCATCTTCCTTGGGGTATTTCCTATAAGGAGCACATCTGTGGCCATACTCTCTGGTGCAATAGACTTTAGCCTGGAAGCAAAAGCACACAAACAATGCTAAATTCATGCTGACTGGAGTGGATTCCAAGGGAAAGAAGAATTGGGAAAGCACCTACTTAAGAACTGAGTAAGGATATTATCGCTGATCTGAATCTCACTCTGTGTGTGTTACTGTTGAGTACACAGTGCGGTTTCAGACACAGCCAGAGACAAGGAAAAATGATTGTTTCAGGGTAACCACAAGGAAGATGAATGCAAATATATTCCTGTAACTGGGAGAGTTCCTCTCTCCTGAGCTGGGCTCTGGTACATGGCCTCGGGGAAGCAAATTCGCAACTACCTTCATTAAATTGTTTAGGGATGATTAATCAGAAGTCAGAGATGTGCAACTTTTGCACGTTGTGCAATGTTGGTTCAATCCCTGCAGTTCCATACAGTCTGCAGGGGTGGTTTAGTGCCTGGCAGGGGACAGGTACCTGCTGGGTGACAGATGTTTCCTGCCAGCGCTTATCTCTTCTGCACACCCGGGGTTGATAAGCTGCCACCGGCTGAATCACAGCCACCTCCATCATCGAGATCCAAGTGGTGCAAGGGGTGTGTGTCAGACACTCGTGTCCCCTCGCAGTGCACGTGTAGATACCCCTGGGGCCACCACAGCAGAGATGCTGCCACCACCCTGGCTCTGCATGTTCAGTTCTGCACCCTTCAGTTTAGGAAAGATATTGAGGTGCTGGAGCAGGTCCAGAGAAGAGCAACGAGGCTGGTGAAGGGACTTGAACACAAGTCCCATGATGAGAGGCTGAGGGAGCTTGGGGGTGTTTAGTCTGGAGAGAGGAGGCTCAGAGGAGACCTCATCACTCTCTACAAACTCCCTGAAAGGAGAGTGTAGGCAGGTGGGGATTGGTCTCTCCTCCCAGGCAACCAGCAATAGGACAACAGAGTATAGCCTTAAGCTCTGCCAGGGGGGGATTAAGGTTGGATATTAGAAAGAAATTCTTTACAGAGTGAGTGATCAGGCATTGGAATGGCCTGCCCAGGGAGGTGGTGGATTCACCATCTCTGGAGGTTGTCAAGATGACACTGGATGTGGAACTTAGTGCCATATGATCTGGTAACCACAGTGGTGTTGGATCAAGGGTTGGACTCGATGATCTCCGAGGTCTTTTCCAACCCAGCTGATTCTATGATTCTATGTCCATCATCAGGCCACTGGCTCTCCACTATCACCGTGTGCTGTGTCCACACATGGACAGCTACAATTGCAGCTCACACAGGACATAAAAACCCACCAAGCCCCTTTGCCAACATGCCCAAAGCTCGTGGCTGTGCCCACGTTCCTTCTGTCGAACGCTGCCTGTGGCTCAGGCTGTGCTGTGTCCCCAAAGACCATCAGGGCTGCGGGTTAGGGTCAGGACTGCAGGACTGTCCTTGCACCCCATCCCACTTGCCATCCCCAACCCTCCAGTGTCACCTCCTGGGTATCACCTGCTCCAGGGCTGTGTTCTCCTGACAGCTCCAGGCTGAAGGCAGCCCTTCATCCACCACGGTGATGGGCGGTGTGTAGGCACCACACACCCCACATGGGTGCACCTTCCCTTGGGAAGCACCACACACACCATCCGAGCTCTGGGACTCCTTCAGTGTTTGACACCCTCCCCTGACCGGGGTCAGCGGGGCTGAGAAAGGGCCAGGAACGGAGTTTTAATGTTTGCAGCCTCAGAGGACCAGCAGCCAAGAGTTAGCAAACCCCTCAGGGACCCAGCCCTTTTGCTGGTTTGCCTGCCTGGGCTGACTGAGAGCAGGAGTGGGGGACACCGGGGGGCAGAGAGGGGCACATTTCCCTACGGGGCACAATCAGCCACGCTGCCACACGGGCTTGTACAAGGGACTGGGGCTGGGATTGGGATCGGGATCTGTCATAGTCCCCATCCCCGACCCCGCAGGGCCCTAAGGAGCGGAGAGGCCGAGCCACGACCGGGACCTGTCATAGCCCCCATTCCCTCAGGTCCCGAAGGATCTGCGGAGCTGTGACCGTGTCCGATCCGTGCCGGGCGGGGCCGGGCCGGGCCGNGGACGGCCCCGAGCTGCGGCTGAAGGTGGATTTCTTCCGCAAGCTCGGCTACTCCTCGGAGGAGGTCCGCGTCGTGCTGCAGAAGCTGGGCCTGGGCGCCGACACCAACACGGTGCTGGGGGAGCTGGTGAAGCACGGCCCGGCCGAGCGGGACGGCCCCGAGGGCCCGGCCGAGCCCGCGGAGGCCCCGCTGGTGCCTCGGGGGGGAGCGGGCAACAAACCCCCCGCGGGCGGCCCCGAGGAGGAGGAGAGCGACAACCTGAAGCCCATCGTCATCGATGGCAGCAACGTGGCCATGAGGTGCGAGCGGGGTTTGTGCGGTGTGTTTTGGCTCGGGGGGATAACTCTGTGTTCTGCATCATTCTGGGTGCTCTGGTCACACTTTCCGAGGTGCTTGGCTCTCCTCGAGTCTGCGGGCAGGTCCTGGTCACGGGGCTGCTGCGAAACAGGCATTTCCTCCTGTGCTGGCGCTGGGGGGTGGCTGGAGGTACATTGTCCTCCTAAGCGGTGGATTTGTGTAAGTTTCCGTAGCAGGAAGTTGCTCAATAAATAATTATAGGGTTAATTNCTGGGGGCTGGAATGGGGGCACCGGGAGGGCAGGAGGGTCCCGGGGCCGCGATGGGGTCCCGGTTCGGAATGGGGGGACTGGGAGGACAGGAGGGCCCCGGTTCGGGATGGGGTCCCGGTCCGGGACGGGGTGCCGGGGCTGCTGTGACGCCGCTGTCGCCCCGCAGGTCCGGGCGGCGAGGGAGGCCTCGGGAGCCCCGCGATGAGCAGCGATGAGCGGCGCGGCCCCGGGCTGGCCTGAGGCGGCGATGAGCGGCGGGGGGGGGCCCGA
>WBMV01005608.1:265240-286121 GCA_013396655.1 Campylorhamphus procurvoides | reverse complement strand
CTGGGGGCTGGAATGGGGGCACCGGGAGGGCAGGAGGGTCCCGGGGCCGCGATGGGGTCCCGGTTCGGAATGGGGGGACTGGGAGGACAGGAGGGCCCCGGTTCGGGATGGGGTCCCGGTCCGGGACGGGGTGCCGGGGCCGCTGTGACGCCGCTGTCGNCCCCCGCGGGCGGCCCCGAGGAGGAGGAGAGCGACAACCTGAAGCCCATCGTCATCGATGGCAGCAACGTGGCCATGAGGTGCGAGCGGGGTTTGTGCGGTGTGTTTTGGCTCGGGGGGATAACTCTGTGTTCTGCATCATTCTGGGTGCTCTGGTCACACTTTCCGAGGTGCTTGGCTCTCCTCGAGTCTGCGGGCAGGTCCTGGTCACGGGGCTGCTGCGAAACAGGCATTTCCTCCTGTGCTGGCGCTGGGGGGTGGCTGGAGGTACATTGTCCTCCTAAGCGGTGGATTTGTGTAAGTTTCCGTAGCAGGAAGTTGCTCAATAAATAATTATAGGGTTAATTAGGGGGAGGCTTTGTAACACGGAGCTGCGTTGGAGACCTATCTCCAAATTGTGGCTCTTTAAAGTTTGGTGAATTTCTCCGCGACGCAGGGAGTGATGAAATGTCGAAGGTGTCACCAAAGCAGGGCTGTGGCTCATCGTCAGCATCTTGGGTGTCCTGGGACTGCTGGCACAGGTCCTGTTGTACACTGTGACCAGAGATCCCAGTATCCATGAAGCACCCGGAATCTCAGGGCTGGATATTTTACTGGTGTGATGTCCCAACTTTCACCCTGGGTTTTGCTCCCACCCCAAACCCAGCAGCATGTGCTCCCCACATCTGTGCAGGGGAGTCCTGGGCTCTTGTGCACCAGGTTCATAATTGGATTCTGAAAGCTCGCTCTGCTGCAGAAGTCACCTCCTTTGCTGTGTTTGTTTGTGTATGCAGATTTTATAAACAGTAATCTGGGTGCAGGCACAGCCTGTGTGTGTGTCACAGTAGGCTTATCTGAGGTGAAAGTGCTGTGTGGAGGTTGGTTTGCAGGTGGTTTTTTTTCCTCTCCAAGCCCTGGTTGACAGTTCTGAGAAAAGATGGGTCATAGTCTGCTGTGCAGCTGATGGGCAGAGCCTGCAGGGTCTGGGGCAGATGAGGAATGGGGATGGCACTGGAGCAGGGCTGGAGAGTAAAATTATGCCTGGGGTCCCTGCAGAAGAGCCCGTTCCTGTTCCTGCCCTCACCACAGCCCTTCAGGCACTATGGAAAATGGCCCATTGTGAGCTCAGGCTGATAAGTGACATCGAAGTTTACCTTGGATAAGTGCTGGAGCCTTAATAGCAGGATTGGGTGTGTGTTGTTAATGAGGAGCCTCTTACCCGAGAAAGTTATCCCAAAATGCAGAGGGGAACTCACAAGCAGCTGTGAGTCAGGGCAGGCCAGAGCCCAGGGTCTGACATGAGAGAAACAGTATAGCTTTTTTAAGCAATTTGCTAGAAGGGGAATTCCGTTCTGAAACTTCCTGTATTGATGGTGTGATGTTCCCTGCTGATTCATTTGCAGTGTGTACCGCGGCCTCCCTCAACAGCTCTTGACAAACTTATGCAAATCATAGTGGAAATTAGCTTTTACTTCCTTCTAAGGGAATTTTTCCTTGGCTGCTGCCAAATCAGATCAGCCCAATTAGCTGCCTTCTGGAGGTTTGAGGTTGGTAGCAGGGACTGGGGAAAAAAAAAAAGGCAAACCGAAAGAAACCAAACCAAAAAACCTGCAACCCACCAAAGAAAATATTTGTTTTTCCATCTAAAAGATTACAGTAACCTATGCCTGGATACTTATAGCTAAACCCATCTGATGCTGGAGAAAACTTTTAGAGCATTTTCTGATGGTGACTATGAGCCTTCTCTATTGGAGATGTGTTAGGTGTCTTTTTTAGGTGTTTGTTGTGTTGCCAAGTGTTCAGTTCTTTCAGAATAAGTATTTTTGTGCAGTTCTTCAGCTCTCTTTGTAGTTCTAGAGAAAGGGTTAGGCCAGGAGGGGAAGTGAAGTTTCTTTGTAGTGGTGCCTGTGCAGGAATGGCTGGGGAGGAGCCCACTGGGATTTGAGGGCTGGTGGGAGCTGAAGTGTCATTCAGGTGTAGATGGGAAGAGTAAGACTTGGGAGAGGTAGTGCCCAGGTAGAGAAAATTCATGAATTGTGAGAGCAGTTACCTTCAGTGTAGTGCATATTCCTGGAGTTCCCTCAGGGAGTGCAGGCTGTTGGATCCCCAGAGCGACAAATCGGGCTGGAATACAGAGATGTTGAAAGTTTGCCAGAACCATTATCAGCATAAGAGCTGATTGCACTGTAAATACTGGCGCTTGTAAAACAGGAGAGGTAGTTTCCTCTTAGAAGTTCTGGAAACTTATTGATATGACCTAGTGAATAATTAAGAAGCATTATTGTACTGGTACGTGGCTTCTGGCATGGTTGTCAAACTTTGTTCTTCAAATGCCCTGAGCTGCTCATCCAGCACTGATTGTGCTCACAGGAGATGTTTCCATTTTGTGCAAACAGTGCAATTGTAGCTGAATTTTTGAGCCATGTAGTGAAGAAGCATCTTTCCTTTAGGTGGGAGTGCAGAAAATGTCCTGTTTTCCTGAAGTGATCAGAACAATTTTGCAAGTGAAGCCCCAGTGAGGGACTAGTGCAGCCTGGCAGGGGACAGCCACTGGCAGCTAAGAGGGTTTGGGATCACGTTGTGCAAGGGGCTAAAAATAACCACTGGGAGTCCAGGGTTGAAGCAGAGGCTGTTTCAGAGCAGCTGCAGCAGTTCCAGCTGCTCCTTCCCAGCAAGGATTGGGGTGTTTACTGATATCCTGACATGCTGAAAGGAACAGTGAGGCAGGGCAGGTCTGAGTGGGGGTGTTTACACAAGATGAGCACTGAATGCTGCCTGTGCTCCTCAACACTTCACTGAAGCTTGTCCAGCTTGCTGGCTCCCTTTGCTTAGTGCATTGCCTGACTGGTCTCTACTGAATAATGAAGTAATGAAATCCTTTTTCTCCTTCGATGCAGCCATGGGAATAAAGAAGTGTTCTCCTGCCGAGGTATCCTTCTGGCTGTCCAGTGGTTCTGGGACAGGGGACACAAGGATATTACAGTCTTTGTGCCGTCATGGAGGAAGGAGCAGCCCCGACCAGATGTACTCATAACAGGTGTGGAAATATGAAAACCAAAAGTAGCTTTTCAGGCTGACTCTGTCACTTAACAAGCTTGCAAAGTTCTGGCTTAGTCAGTAATTAACTTCAGAATGGAAGGTCTGAGTAGTAGGAGATACAGTGAGTTTAGCTGACCAGGGAGAATTAGTCATTAACTTCTCCCCTAAGTGAGATTATGCCTGAATCAGTTGGAGTAATTCCAAAACCAAGAAATAATACTCTTCTGCTTCATAACTTCTTGTTTCTTCTTGAATTTTTTCCTCTTTGAGGGATATACTTTGTGCTGTATTTGGCTGAAGCATATTTAGTCAGAATTACTTAAGTTGAGGGGATTTTGCTCTGAACTTGGGAACATCAGAGACTTCTGAATAACTCAAAACTGAGATGATCAGGGTTGAGAAAAATGGGTTGTGGGGAAGTGGAATGACTTCACATGAATTTTGTTGTCCACTTCCAATGTCAGCCTCCCTGTGCAAAGCCCTGTGGGCTGTGCAGGTGTGCTCACAGCTGTGTTTGCTCTAGACCAGTACATCCTCCGGGACCTCGAGAAGAAGAAGATCCTGGTGTTCACCCCTTCCCGGCGGGTCGGGGGCAAGCGTGTGGTGTGCTACGATGACCGGTTCATTGTGAGGTTGGCCCACGAGTCCGACGGCATCGTCGTGTCCAACGACACCTACCGGGACCTGCAGAACGAGCGGCCCGAGTGGAAGAAGTTCATTGAGGAGCGCCTGCTGATGTATTCCTTCGTTAATGACAAGTATGGTCCCATCTTCCTGGCCCTTTGAAAATGGTCTGTGTGAGCTGGTGTGTTTTAGTGAAGCAGCAGCAAGTGGTGTGTGAAAAGAGGAAAATGCTGGTACAGAATTAAAAAAAGTTGTAGAGATACAAAAGTAAAAGGAGTTGAGGTGTCTCGGTAGCTGCTCATGGTGTGGGGCCAGAAGCTCTGCCGTAGTGGAGCTCCCAGGAGGGCTCCAGGGCTTGATTTCCTCACAGGACAGTTGTTAGCAGGCCCAGCAGCAGGTACTAATTCTGGTAAGCAACCAAGCACTGAACCTCTTCTGTGCCTAAAGGGGAAGCATTTTGTGCTGCTGTGGACTGGGTGACAGGAGAGTTATCTCTGCAGGAAATGGGAGAGCTTTGTAGGGCTCAGATAGCTTTTAATCTTCAATGAAATGGTAGACTTTGAGAAGAAATGAAGCCCTGGCCCAAGAAAGTGAACTGCTCCTGACTGAGATTTGTTTTTCTTTAGGTTTATGCCTCCAGATGATCCCTTGGGCCGTCATGGCCCCAGCCTGGATAACTTCCTCAGGAAGAAACCTGTGGTGCCAGAACACAAGAAACAGCAGTGCCCTTATGGTAAGACCTGCCTGCTACATGTCTGTGCAAGTGTCATTCATAATTTAGTCAAATCCAGACGATCATTCCATGCTCTGCCTTTCCTCACAGGGAAGAAATGCACTTACGGAATTAAGTGTAAGTTCTACCACCCTGAAAGGATCAACCAGCCCCAGCGCTCATTAGCTGATGAACTCCGTGCCAATGCAAGGCTGTCTCCAACCAGAAGCACCAGTGCCAAGGAGGATAAAAAGGGCAAAAGAGGCTCCCAGGCAGAGCTCTTGTGCTCTGTGCCCACAGAGAGCGACAAAAGCTCTTTGCAGAAAGTCTCTGCAGAGAGGAAGAGCTTAGCCCACAAAGCTAAGCCCAGTGACATTCCACTTCAGGCTAAAGGTTGTGTGTCAGGCAGTGTCCCCCCAAACAGTGGGAGCCACAGGTCCTCTGACAGGTACCAGCAGCCTCACATGGACTCTCTGTCTTACATCTCTCAGGAGCATCTCGACTCAGGCATTGGGTCTCTGGAGAACCAGCTGTCTGACATGTGGCCTCACAGATGTACCAGTCACTGTGATCATTCCCATGCCGAGCAGGTGCCTGTCTGCACCTGTGGCAGGCAGAGACCAGTCTACCCACATTCTCCCACCTTAGACCAGAATGGCCTGGTCTCTTACAAGCATGGCTCCCATAAATCTTCTTCCTCGGGTGCTAGCTTCTTGCAGTACAGCCCTGAGGTCTCTCACTCAGGAGCACCCCACTCTTTCTCAGGCTATGGAGTACCTGTGCACCCAGGCAGTGCAGGGCAGTTCAGCCTGCCTGGTGAGTTCAGTGCCCCCCAGCCCCACTCACGGGAGTTCTGGTCTGAGCCATACCCGCTGCCTCAGGTGAGATCCCCTGGCCCGCACGACCCACGGGCAGTGCAGAGGGCCCCAGGGCCAGCCTATGGGGACTCAGGGCCCTGGGCTAGCTCGGAGCAGTTTGAAGAGGAGCGGGCCAGTGTGCACGTCAAGCTCTGTGGCATCTTCCACCCCCACCTGGTGGATGCTGTGATGAGCCGCTTCCCGCGGCTGCTGGACCCCCAGAGACTGGCAGCTGAGATACTCACCTACAAGGCTCAGAACCCGGGGATGTGAGGCAGGTGCTGAGGGCAGAAGGGTGTGGGGAGAGCTTAAGGGGCTGTGTTTTCCTCTGCAGTTGTCACAGGTGCCTTCTGAGTGCTCCTCCTTATTCCTTTGGAAATCCAGTTAGATGCTGGATGCCAGATGTGTGTTCACAGTGAATTCTGCTCTAGCAATGACTGTCTGCCCTTTGGAGAGATGAGTGCACCTGGGATTCCACCTTCCCCAGGGGCTGCTGAGTGGGAGCAGAGGCTGCAGCTCTAGAGCAGGACTGTTCTTTTGGGGTTCATGAGGGTCTGGCACATCCTGAATTACTGCAGTTGTCCAGAACTGTATGCGACCTTACCCCTCCCCAGTGTCTTCAGTTTTGGGGTGACTTTGTGTGCTGTGGAACATGGAAGAGTCAAGGTGGGGCTCTAAGAGAGAAGGGAATGCTATGTTTGTAGTGGGTTGAGGCTGGTTTATGAAGACTCAAATGCTTTTTCAAAGCTGTTCTTAGCTCCTGACTAACCCTCTTTCCTAAATCCCACTATGCAGATCTGTGGCAAATGTTGGGTTGTAAATCTAGTCTGAAGCTGGATTTAGCTGATTTTAATTTGGTTTTACTGGTGCACTTCTTTAATGATGCCTTCCACAACCCTCCCACCTCAGCTTACCTGCCTGAGGTGAGGTAGTTCTCCCACATGGACCACAAGTGCTTAGTGAGCTGCTTAGCTGCTGGAGACCAGGAGCCAGGAGTGCAGTCCTTGCTCGGGAAGAATGGCAGACACTGCTCCAGAGCTGCATGTGCTGACAGCTGTAGTGTCAGAGCAGGGGGGTGACCTGAGCATGCTGTGGATGCTGCTGCTCTGGGACAGTCACCTTGCTGGTCCCTGGCTCTGTATTGCATTGATGAGGATTTACAATGTGCCTTTTGCCTTCAGACAGCAATAGAACAGCTGTAGTTACATCTGGACTGCTGCCAGGGCCCTTCCTGACTAGTCCTTAATATTTCTCTCTGTAAAGCTGTTGCTTCATCTTCCTCCTCACCCATATTCCCACATCCCCTTTGGCTGTGCCCAGCTAGAGCAGCATCCAGAGTTGTAGAATAAGACTTGGCAAGACTGTTCCTCTTTCATTTCCTCTTACTTTGTGAAATGTTTTCTACTGTAGATACTGTAAGAGATTTTAAATATGCAAAACCAGTTGCTGTAGTAATTGGTTCTGGTCCTGGAATTTTGCTGTGCTTGGGATGCAGAAATGTTCCTGGCACTTGCAGGCCAGAAGCAGTTGATTTGTTGATACACATTGTATCTGTGTGTGTTGTTGTTTTCTAAATACAATACGCCCTTCTGTGGTTAAACCAAGGTCGTTGAGTGGCAAATTAGGAAGTGGAGAGAGGAATGCAGCTGGTCCTGGAATCCTCCTGGGAACAGTGTTGCCTATTCCTGCTCTTCCCTCTGATGTCCGAGGAGTGACCTGCCCAGACTGGCACCATGTGCCATGAGACCACAGGGACACAGAAACCTGTATACCTGGTTAATAATGATACATTACAAATTAGTAATGTTTCATGTTAGTAAGCAAAATGCTTCTTAATTTTAAGTAACCTGATACTTTGCATATTTGTAAATTACAGGAAAAATGGTTTTTAATGTTATTGTCCAGCACTTTGCTGCTTGCAGTTTTAATCAGTGCTGTTCTCACCCCAGCCATGTGTTACTTGGCGAGGTGGGTTTGGGTTTCTGGTGGAATGCTGGTATCTGCTGCTTCTCTTGCAATCAGAAGATTAACATTTTGTACTCCCCAGTTGACACTTGCTGAATTTTCTGTATCATTATGCAGTATAGTCATGTACTGAGTGGCTATGTGACAGCCATGGCAAAGGAAGAACTGTTATATAAATAAAAACTGCTGAGTTGACATATTTGGTCTCTGGTGGCTTTTTGGAGGAACATTCAACATTTTGGCTGGCATTCTAGAAAAAGTCAGAGAAATTACCCTTCCTCCCTTGGGTTTCTCTGACAGGCTTCCATCTCCGTGTGCAGTCTGAGGGCTTGTTATTGACAGGCAGTGAGACCAAAACATCCAAGTGCTGTGGCAGATAAGAGCGTGTAACAGTGTTTGCTGTTTATTTGGCAGCACTGGGGTTGCTCAGTGCCCCAGGCAGGTGCTGGCAGGGGAAGGTGGAATGAGAGGCAGTTGTGGGTGTCTCAGGTGCTAAAGCACAGAACATTCAAGGGGATTTTGAAATCAGTGTAAGTTATGTTCAGTTTTAAGGGGCAATTCCACAGTACTGCCTGGAAACATACATATTTTGTCCAATTATAGCATGTCTGTGTGAGATATTGAGTGTGGAATATGTGAACTGTAATGTGTCCAGACTTTGAAGGTTTGTTATGGACTTGGAGGAAAGCACAGCAGGAATATCAGTGCTCACATTGCTGTGTAAGGATCTTCCCCTCCCACCTGCTCTGGTGCAGCACAGCATGTTCTTATCTCCCTGGTTAAACAACTTTATGGTCTGTATTCAAACTTGGCCTCTTCCTTTACCACAGGGCAATGACTCTGTAGTTAATCAGAAACGAGGGAGGCAAGTGCTCCCGGAGACAGCTGCGTTTCAAAACAAACCTGGAACCTCAAGGTCTGCAAGGTCTTTATTGGCTGTGGCACAGGAACTCCCTGGGGACGTCACTGCAGTGACAGAGCTCACGTGGCTCTGTGTGTGTGTGGTGGGGTAAATGGAGTAGTTTCTCAATCTGAGCACACCTTTAACTAGGTGGGGAGTTTGGTCCTGTCCTTAGTGGGGTCTGTAGATGAAAAATGCTGTGGGGTCTTAAGGCTGGTTTTCTGGTAAAATTACCTTAATAGGCAATTCTAGTCTTGCAGGGACAGGAGAAGGTTTAGTTTTGCTTCTCTCAAAGCTGGATTTACACAATTAAAGGAATTAGTGCAGAGGTTAATTAATTACTGGAGCATTTTGGGAAGATCACAGATCTGGTGAGTTACTCCCATAAACTGCATGCATTGCTGGAGAGCCTGCCATGACTGCTGGGCATTTGCTTTGTGTCCCTGGGCCAGCCAAAATGGGTCAGATCTGCTTTTTGGCTCATTGGGCTGTTGGAGGGAAGGAGGTAACACATGGGCCTGTTGGAGGTTTCCTGTGCCCAGGGGGTTCCCAGCCCTCATCCTGTAAGTGTGTGCTGCTGGAGCCTCGTGTTGTGCTCCAAGGGAGGGAGGCTGGCTCCTCTGAGCAGCCCAGCCTGCTCCCTGGGGCTTGCTTGCCTCTTCCCAGCACCACAGCCCTGTGCTACCCTTGCTCACTGAACTCCCATTTGAACCCAGCTGGTTCCTCCCATCAGGGAATTTCCAGGATGTGTCCTACCTCAGTTCTAATGTTTTAAGGCGTTTCCGGAGGCAGGAACCTGACCCAAGGTTCCTGTGCATGCTGTGAGAAAGGGGCTGGTGTGTAATGGGAGGCACGTGTGTGTGCCCTCATGGGGGATATGGTGATGTCACCCACCTGGGGTTCCCATACACCAGAGCAGGTTCAGCAACAACCCACTGTCTCCCTGCAGAAGGAAGAGGTGTCCTAAACATGCTGTAAGACAGAGCTGCAGGAAGTGAGGAGCTGCAAAATAAATGTTGCACCCAAGAGAACAGAAAGGTGCTGTGTAGGAGCTGTGTGCTGCCCCAGAGTGGTGGGAGGGATGATGGTGGCGGTGCAGGTACCATCAGCATCCACCCTCTGACCCTATGCTTTTCTCAGTCCTGTCACCTGCTTCCCTCAGGGATTAGGCTCTGAGGGTTATATACCCTATACCCCCATTCTCCCCAAGGCCAGGGGCTGCCCCTGGAAGCAAAAGCTCTGGCTGGGAGAGCAGCCACCAGCTCAGCCCGTATGAGGAAGCCACGGGCTGGGAGCAGGGAGCAATATTGCATAAATGTGTTGGAGCAAATACAAGCTCGGCTTGAGCAATAGGTCAGGAGGATTTGCATGGTGTGATGGCCTGGGAAAGGTTTCTGTGGCCTGTGAGGTGGTTCCTGTCTCTCTGGGGACAGTGAGAGGTGAGAGGCTGCCCACCCGTGGGGCTGCTCCAGCAGGAAGGGAGAGCTGGTGGCTGTGGCTGATGCTGCTTAATGTCACCCTCATCCTCCTGTGCCCTGTCCCTGGCACTGTGGGGCTGGGCCGAGGATTTCTAGCCCAAGGATTGCCATGGGAGAGGTGAACAGTGGCTGCAGAGGGGATGGGACCTTGTCATGTCACTGCAGAGCTGCTGTGGGACGTGGCCAGTGTTCCCACGGTCTCTTGGTGTGGATGCTGCTGTGATTTCTGTGTGAGAGGGGGTGGCTGGTTTGGGGCTGCAGTGGTGTCCCCAGAGTGGCTCATTTGCAGGACCTGGTTTAATTTGGGACTTCTGAGCAGTGTGGGGCTGTCCCCTCTCAGCCAGGCGGTGTGTGAGTGAGTCAGGCTGCTGCTATTCGTGTTGCATCAGTGTGGGAGCTGCAGGGACACGTCAGGAGGACAGATCCCTGCCTATCCCTCCCTGCAGGAGCCTGTCCCAGCCCTTGCTGCACATGGTGCTGGTCCTTGCTCTGCTTCTGTGGGAGCTCATCCTGTCCCCCCCTCCCCAAAGAGCTGGGACTCAGAGGTGCAGCTGTCCCTGACAAACACAGACAGACACAACTGATGGGAAGCATCCACCTGTATTGAACAACCACAGCATAGTGGCATCCCTGGGGGACCTCAGGGTGGGGGGCAGCACCCAGCCCCTCTGTGCTGGCCCAGGCCTGGGCACGTGGGGCTGGTGCTCCTGGGGCTCAGCATCCCTGAGCCCTCCTGGGGGATGAGGGGTCCTTGGGCACCCCAGAAGAGCCTGTTTCCCCTCAAACACTCTTGCAAGGAGCTGGCCCAGTGTTGCAACATGTGCAGAGCAGCTGACAGAGGGCCTGGGTCTGGCCAACGAGGAAGTCAGTTGGGTGAGTTTTGCAATCCCAGTGGTTCCAGCTTGTGGAA
Source organism: Campylorhamphus procurvoides (assembly GCA_013396655.1). Taxonomy (NCBI): domain Eukaryota; kingdom Metazoa; phylum Chordata; class Aves; order Passeriformes; family Dendrocolaptidae; genus Campylorhamphus; species Campylorhamphus procurvoides. The sequence goes on along the minus strand of WBMV01005608.1, from coordinate 275,497 downwards.
GGTGACTGAGGCCAGTGGTGACCGGACTGTTCCTGGAACCTTCCACCAAGTTGCAGCAGATCTGGAGGATGCTCTTCAGAGGGCTCCACCAGAGCTAGCCCCTAGGGTGGCCCTGGGAAGGGGGGTGGCTGTGATGGGACCTGGGGCACTCCTGGGACCAGCAATTCACCCTGACCCCCCTCTCAGCCCGTTTCTGCTCCTAAGAAATGGCTGCAGTTCTGCTGGATGGGGCCAGGCCCAGCTGGCACAGAGGGACAGAGGCACATACAGGGACACAGAGACACATCTGGGACTGCACCATCCTGGCCTGTGTCCTGAGGTGCCCAGGTAGGGAGGAATGCATGGCTCCTTCCCAGTTTGCTGATGCCCTGCTCACACCTTCACTCAGTTTTTCTGCCTGTCAGGCTGGATGGAGCCCCGTGGTTGCCACAGCGGCTCCGTCCACTGGCATCCTGGAACAGGGCAGAGGGGACATGATGGCCAGGGCTCTGCCGAGTGTGGGAGCACCCAGCCAGGCTCCTGGTGAGACCTGGTGCAGAGAACTGGGGGCTTTTGCCAGCCCCCTCATCCCAAATACCTCCCAGGGTAGCCCAGTGCCACCCAGTGCCCAGGTGGGAGCTGATGGGCTGCCACTGGCAGAGGTCAGCACGTTGCCCTGTGCCCAGCTCTGGTGGCAGGTCCCCCCTCCCTATGCCCCCTCCAGTCCCCAACCACTACCTTCTGGGCTCTCTCCCTCACTCCCACTGCCACTTTGATCCTCTGCTTCCCCCAGCAGCTCGGGGCTGTCACCGCTGTTCCACTGCCACGGCAGCTCCTGCAGCTGGGACAGGGTGTGAGGGTCTGGGGTGCCAGAAGGGACTGGGGGGGGCTGGAACCCCATGGGACACTCACCCTCTGGCGCAGGCTCCGCTGTTCCCGCAGCAGCTCCAGGAACCGGCTGCTCCACAGCAGCTTCTCTGCCCCCAGCTCCGAGCAGAGGAAGCGGACATCGGCCTCCAGCCCCTCCAGCCTCTCCAGCACAGCCTCACTGGCATCACCACGCCGCTGCACCACTGCCCTGGCACCACAGCTCAGCTCCAGACAGCACTCTGTGACACCTGCTAGTCCCACCCTCTGCTCCAGGGACAACCCTGGGCTGGGGACTCACCTGTCTGCCCAGGCTCCAGTGCAGGATTGGGGCTCCCATCCTCCTCATCCTCGTCCTCCTCACTCCCCTCCAGTCTCAGCTGCAGCGCCGTGCTGAGCTGGAAGCCAACACAGACAGTGGGGACTGACATGTCCATGGGCAGCCAAGCCTGGATGGTCCCTGGCACTGACCCTGCCAGCGGAGCTTCCCAGGTGCCACCCAATGAACTGTGTCACCAGGCTTGGCCATGTCCCAGAGGTTGGTAAACGCCACATCCCCACGGTGCAGGGGCACACTGGGGGAGTTACCTCCTGCGTGACCTGGAAGGCACTGTCCCAGCAGCTCTTGTAGCAGATCAGCAGGACCTGGGGAAGAGGATGGCTCACACCTGCCCCGAGGAGTGATGTCCCCATGTCCCCAGGGCTCTTGGTGAGCAGAACCATACAGTGCCTTGAGCCAGCCCCCCAGGATGAGGGTCCCAGTGCTACCAGATGGTGTGGTGACACCGCCCAGCTGCCCCAGTTGCACCAAACCACATTCTCCAGCACCACCAGTACAGAGACTGCACCCCAGCACCCCCCTGCCCTGGCTCTGGGCACACCACACGTTTGTGTCACACACAGGTCCCCAGGGAAGGGGCCCCACGGTACCAACCCATATCAGCCTCCAGAGCCACCACAGCCCTCGCAGCGCCATCCCGCAGAGTGACAGGAGCCACCAGCACCCAGCATGCAGGACCTGCCTCCACCACGGCCCCAGGGGTCTGCGCTGCTCACCCATGGGACCCTGTGGGCCAGGAGACAGAGGCGACAAGCCAGGAGCCACCTCCTTTGCTCTGTGCACTAAAGGGTTTTGTGGCAGCACACACCTGTTTCTATCCCAGCTCGCCACGTGCCAGCACAATGAGAGGGAGCCTAAAAATCTGTGGGGTCAGATCCCCTCACATGGGACATGTGCTTAGCAGGGCCCCCCACTACCCCCTCCCCTGTGCCCCCTTACCCAGCCATGCACCGTGCCCTGTGACAGCCCTCAGTGGCCGCTTGCTCTGACCAGATGAACTCCTGCCTAATCCTCTTGGTGATGAGGCTGTGCAGGGATTAGCATTTCCTTGCTCCACCTTTGGGGGCCATAAGGGCAGGGGCTGCTCTGCAAACCTTGTTTTCTCTGCTTAGGGCCCATCTTTCATAAACAAAGGACTTGGGATTTATTTCTAACCTCTACTTTTAGCTTTCATGAGCATTCAGGTAAAGCCTGTGCAGCTCCCTCTGACTCCTGTGCCCAGGCACTGGCCATCCTGAGGGTCTTTAGTCACTCAGGCTCTTTAGGAAGGAAAATAGAAATCCTCAGAAATCAAATGGATGTTCTAGGCACAACTGCTGGAGTCAGCAGGGACCAGCATTGCCTTTAACTGAACCAAGCATTTGCCCTTTTGCTTTCTAATCAATGTGCTCCCCTCAGGCTGCTGCCATCAGACAGTGGCCTCGGCAGAACAGGCTGTCCCCTCCTTTGGTGACAGACACAGCCAGAGGCAGGAATGGCTTCGTTTCCTCCTTGTCCCTGCAGCACCCCAGTGTGTCACAGGGGATGACTGACCCTGCCACACAACCTGCCTGCGCACAGGGCTCCAAGCCACGCCAGCCCTTTGCTGCTTCTCCAAAATGTTCTGCCCAAAAAAGGCTGGCAGCTTTCCTCGAGGTCACAGGTGAAGCAGAGACTTCAGACTCTGAAATTCAAGAGCTCCAGCCATCCCTGCTTAGAGCAGCAGTGGGAGGACTGCTTTTTGTACCAAGGGCAGGGAATCAAAACCATCAGTTGAGGGGCCTTTTTTCCAGAACTGTGGAGCAGAAAGGCCTGGTAATTTATGCTGTTTCCTAGATCTTCCACCTCCGTGGACTTAACTTCTGTAACTTAAAACGCACAGAAGTAGGCCAGCTTTGCAGCTTGGCCTTTAAGCTGCTCCATCCTGATCACCCCACCCAGCATGGAGAAGCAGCCGCCAGTCCTGAGCAGAGCCAGCTCCCTGTGGGATAAACCCTCCCTGAGCAGGGACACAGCTCCCTGTGGGATAAACCCTCCCTGAGCAGAGCCAGCTCCCTGTGGGATAAACCCTCCCTGAGCAGGGACACAGCTCCCTGTGGGATAAGCCTGCAGGAACAAACACCCAGCGCTGCTCCTGTGCCTTCACCTTCACTCAGGTCCTGCCCTGCACACACTGGGGTGCCTGGAGGGAGCTGAGAAAGACCTCAGATGATCAGAAGTGCAGCAGAGCAGATGATCCCTTAGCTTTTCCAGGGGCAACACACGCTCTGGGGGCTCAGGGACACCCCTGTCCCATGGCCCCTTTCCCAAGACCCTTTTCCCATGGCTCTCCATCACCAGGGGTTACACAAACACATCCCAGCACTGGTTCCAATGGCAACTCCCCACCCTGTGCAAAGCAAAGCTCGATTCAACAGCAGCACCAAAACCCTGACCCGGCTGCTGACCCAGTGAGCAACCTCACCCCTCTGTGCTGCTCCAGGGACAATCCCACCAGTTTATCCCTGATCCAGAGGCAAACTGCCAGCACCACCAGAACCCATGGACATCCCAGTCCTGCTTTGCAGCGGGATCAGCCAAACATGGCTGGAGATCAGAGCCTGCCACTCCCTGCACCACTCAGTCACAGCCACCAAGAGAGAAAGCACCAAGGGAACCTCCCAGGGGCCATGGGATGAGGAATAGCTACTGTGCCAAAGGGGAAGAATTCCAGAGAAGTCCCCATAAAGCAGGTGGACCATAAAAAGCACCAGGAGTCAAAGTTTGGACTGAACAAACTATGGGAAGAGACAAACATGGAACTTTTATTGTTTATGTACAAATGACAGGAGTTTGTATTAAAAAGAGAATCCACCCAAAGTCAGCAACAGTAAAGAGCAAGTTGGCTCTGAGCCCTGGCCCTTCCTGCACCTAAAGCACTGTGGAACCTTGGGAGATGGTGTTTACAATGAAAGAAAGAGAGAAGGGTTACACCACCTTCTTCTCTGCTTCATTAAGAATCAAACGAGCTGCTCCACAAAATGAAGAACCTTCACTACACGGATTAAACAAAGAAACCCAAAGTCAATTCGTAACTATACACTTTGGCTTTAAAAAAAGAACACAACAAAACCAGCCAAAAACAAAACCAAACCTACAAAGCTAAATATCAGCAACAAAAGTAATCTAAGTCTCACAACATGGATGGGACACACTGAATCCTGCCCCAGTTCCAGTGGCAAAGGAAATGCCTCTCTGTGGGTCTGCAGGTGACAGGGGGGCAGCAGCATCAGCCACTTCAGGAAGTTCCCGACCAAGGTGGAAGCATAGAACAGTCAGGAATTCAGGACTACTACTACTACTACACCACCTTCGTCTTCCTGCAACTCAGGTGATTAGAAAATGATGCAAAGTACATGGTCCAGGATTTCCTCCCCCCATTCCCCCCATCCAAGTCCCCTAGAGTGAGTCACTCCAGCTGCAGCTGCCATCCTGCTTCAGGGCTTCTCAGTGGGGAGTCACAGACCAAAATCGCAGGAGCATCAGCACTGATGGCTCTAGTAGTCCTGCAGAGAGAGGACAGCACAGGCATGTTAACACCTTCCCACCTCTGGTTCTGCTCTTGGAGCTGGGGGATCTCAGTCCTCTCTCATCTCACACATTAATTGTAGGCAAAACAGGTTTTTTTCTTGTAGCTAAACACTGAAAAGGATGGAGCCTTCCAACCCTGAGCATCAACTCAAACCAGATGCTTTTGATTCTCCAGATCATGACAAGGATGCAAACCTTCCCAGAAGTGCACAGGAGTCAACCTGTGACACAGGCTCAGAACAGCCCACCTGGGCTCAGCTGCTGTTGCAGCCACATGGCAATGCTGATCTCACACCCTGACACTCCTCAACCACGAAAACAAGAAATTAAATGACAGCAGAAGGAGGGGTTTTTTAAGCTTAGGAGTCAGCCAGCCCCTCAGGAGCAGAGGTGAGCAATGAAACACAGACAGAGCACAGATACTTACGGCTCTTGGCTTTTTGTTTAACTTGAGATCAATCCTGTGGTTGGAGAGACAAGAGAAATGTCCATGTCAATACCTGACCCGACACCAGAGCTACTGCACAGGGCACAGCTACGACAGAGACTACGGTTAATCCATCCATTCCCAACTGGCTGAGCCAGGGCACTGTCCCAGGATTACTGGGAACGAGAGCAGCACGAGAGTGGAGTCATTATTATTTGCCAAAAGCAGATTCCATCCACTCCCAGACAGAGTTAATCAAGGGGCACAATCAATCACAGGGCAGTTAGGCAGGTGAATAGGGGGAACTATGCATGCTCTATGTTAATTTAATCTGTCAGGGGTATAACTATGCCACAGGTAATTATCCAGACATAGTGTGAGGGTTATTTACTTGGATAGAGAGAGGAGTTAGGATGACAGAGATTATACGAGCCAAAGGTATTGAGTTTAGTATATTTTTCCATAAGGAAATATCCAAGTCTATACTAACTCCTTAAGCAGCAAAGCCAGAAGAATCAGTTTTTAAACTAAGTTTTAAAGTTAAAAAGTTTTATCTATTTAAATATGAAACAGAAAGGTAAAGAAGAGTGAAGTTAATTTAATTTTTGCTGAAGTTATTAAATAAAATGTTACCTCCATCACGCTTTTCTGTTTTTAAAAAAAACTTCCCAGCCTAACCTAATATACATACCTACAATTAAACAGATAAACTAGGGGTTAGCGAGGTCTCAAAAGGCACATTGGTGTCTACACACTAACAACACAGCACAAGTACTAATTCAAGTCAAACTTACTCAAAGTCATAATCAAACATGCCAGACGGGCTGAGGGGCAGCATTTGAAAGGAAGAAAGCAATAGAAATTAATATACTAATGAATTAAATAAATTAGTTGATTAGCCACCCTAGCGAGATTGCTAAAAAATAGAATAAAATTAAATGAAATAAAAATAAAGCCAGTGTTCAAACACCATCAAGTTCTTCAGGGATCTTAACCAGGGTTGGGCACAAAAAGCACTCTGGAATGGCAATCCAGAGTCCCCCTCCCCACGGGTTTTCTGGGAAGAAGAGGTGTTAGCAGAGGTGGGTTTGGTTTACAGAGGGGATTTTAGGAGCTGAAGGAGGGGCAGTGCCAGACCCTGAGAGTGCAGAGCTCAGGGGCAGGAGAGGAACCCATGGGCTTGGAAAACCAAAGAGTGGGGGTCAGGGAGCAGGGTGGGCTGGGCTGCCAGGGTAAGGCAAAGCTGGTTCAGGCAAAGGCGACAGAATTTGGTGCCCAACTCAGCACTGGGCTGTTCCTCCCCACTCCCCCCACCCCTGCCCTCCCAGATAACGAGGGACCAGTCATTGGGCCAGAGCTGATTAGTTTGGTGACAGTCCCAGCCCTTCAGAGGTGCCACAGCATGGCCTTCAGACTCAGCTCTGCCCACAGCTGACACTGCTTGGGAAGGGTTGACCATGGGATCCCATTCCAGCCCTGCTTTGCCAAGAGGAAACAGCTCTGCATTCCCTCCCTCAAACACTTGTTAGGCATGAAAATTGCTGAGCACACACAAAATATCCACAGTGGGGGGAGCAGAGGGTGACAGCACAGGCTCTGTAACCTCCACCCTGTGTGTACCTGAAGTTGAACACCCATTCACCACAACCTGCCCAGTCTGGCCCAGTTCCCAACACAGAACCCCAGTGAGGTCTGTTCCCAGCACCTCTCTGCTCTCCAGGAAGAGGGGAGTGCAACCCAGAGGTGTGCTGGTGAATGGAAGAGCTTCTGAACAAAGAGAAATGGCAACATTTCTTTTTATTTTTCTCTTTTTCATGCCAGGACACTCAGGACACAGACCCACAGGTCTGGTTGGAGCAGAGCCTGTGAATGCCCTCACTGCACACTCAGGTCACTGGGACTGGGTTGTTGCCGGGAGTGTTTTTAACCTAAATATATTTGAAAATTGTTTGGTCTTGTCTGCCAAAATTTAGAGGATAGTCAGTAACAGCAATCACAATTTTAACAGAGTTTTTATTACAGAAAAATTTAATTATCTAGTTTTAATTATCTATCTGGCCCTGCTAAGCATTACAAACAGTCAGTTCCTGCCTCACTGAGCCCCTCGACACTGCAGGTGTGCCTGATGGGTCCTGGGGACACCGAGATGCCACAGCTGAGCAGAGCAGGGCTCCTCTGTGCAACAGCCTGGCCTGAGGGGAGGAATGTGAAGGAACCCAGAGCCACACAACCTGTCTGGGGGGCAGCTTCCCCCCTGCTCTTGTCACTAAAGTCTAGGTTTATGGAATGGATCAACAGGATTTATGTCATTTACAGCACCTGCCCTTCACCCCACCATGTTGCTGGCCATGGATTTGTCCAGGGAAGTGCTTGGGAGAGCATTTTATAATTTGTTTGAAATGACAATTTTCTTAAGCTGTACTTCAGTTTTACATGTTGTTTCTCTGGACTTGCTCACGGATGTGTAGTTTCTTGTGTTATTCCTGAACTTCTTCCAAATATCTACAGGCAAAAAAAGAGATTTGAACTTCTTTGGATTCCCAGCTCATGAGGAACCAAAGGGACATCCAGTCCTTTTGGATGTTTGCCCAATTCAGGCTGCTGTAGGAAAGAAATTCTGACCTAAGAATTAACAACACGCTAATTACTCAACACCTAATTAAGGAGAAAAAGGAGTTAAGCATTTTTCAAGCACTGTACCTACCTCATGTCCCCACCCCAACTGCCCCCACCTCCCTTGTAAACTTATACAACTTTAAACCATTTCCTTCTTTAATTGTATGGGTAGGTCCTTTAAAGAGAAAAGCCTGTCCCTACTCAGAGCCAACAGCTCAGAGTCAGCACAAACACTCTGGAGTTTTAAAAGCTCTGTTACTTCTATTAATCCTTAGGTCCCAGCACCAGCAAACCTTCCAGGAAGGTGCAATTCTGCAGTGTCTCCTCTCCATGGATTTCCATGTTTTCCCTGCTCAGGGCCTGACTCACAGACACTGTCAGTGCAGGGTCTGAGCCACCAGCCCATCATCCTCATCACACCTTAGAGACAGAGTTGGACAGATAAATCCTGAATGAGTTCCATGAATCTATTTCATGTGAATTTCGGGCCAGTTTAATAACAAACACTCTGAGGTGAAGGTGACTTAGAAACTCCTCTGTGTCAGCACCGAGACTCGGCTGGGATGTGAGAGCTAGAAGGGGCTGGTGGAAATCCAGATACTGGGAGGGCCCACAACCCCCAAAACACTCCCATTTACTTTCCACCCTTCTCCAAAGAAAGCACTGACATTCCTGTCTCACTGGGCTCTACAGCAACCAAGCAGCAAGCAAGCACAGGAGGTCAGGACCTGCTGGAAGGAATCAGCTTTATCCTCCTGGAGAGAAAGTAGAGCTGGAGAAGCTGCCCAGCACAGTTGTGCCACAGGTGGATTGAGCACTCTGTGACACCTCTTTAACTTCCTCAGCACTTTCTCCAGCTCAGTAAAAGGGCCCCAGGGTCCTGCTGAATCCCACAAGATGCACAGCTACAAACCAGGAAAACCACCCCAAACAACTGACCCCAGTTGGTCATTATTCCAAAGGCTACTGTTTCCTTCCAGGCAATAAATTCAATCCAGCCCCAGGCACCTGTTCAGGTGCCAAAGAGGCTGCTGACCCCACTGACCTGTGTCTGTTTTTGTTCTTCCTCTTTTTGTGGCTGNCAGAGGAGGTGGAGGAAGCAGCTTTCTGGGGCTTCACCCCCTGCACAGAGCCATCCAGCTCTTCAGCATCCTCCTGGTTGGGCTCATTCTCCTGGTTGTGGAAGTCTGGAGAAGTGTCACTCTCTGTGCCACTACCTGGCTCCCCTAGGGCAGGACAAACCCAGGTGAGCAGCAGGGTGAGCTCCTGGCTGCCCTGGCACAGCCCTGAGAGGGACAAACAACCCCAGAACAGCAGCAGAGACACCTGAGCCCTGCAGCACAGGGAGGTGAATCACAGAACCTGGAAACATCTCTGAAGGACAGAGAAGCTCCTCCTCAGCACCGAGGCTCTCTGGGACCACATCCCATTCAGATGCTGATCACAGAAACAATTCTAAATATGTTGCAGGTGAGTGGCCCCACCCCACAACCCTCATGACTGGCTGACACACCTACATGCGATGAGGTGCCTCAGCTCTTCCAGCCTCTTCCTCAAAAAAGCAAAAAACCCATTTCAATTCATTTTTTGCACCACAAAGCCCTGCTGAGGTTGGAAGGTTCTCAGGAAGCTCAGCTGGTTCCTCACAGCACCCCCTGGAGCAGCCCAAGGGCAGCAGCTGCAGGGCCTGGGACAGGAGTCCTGAGTGCAGCCCAGACCTGGACAGCTGAGACAGGGCTGAATGGTGGGGAGAGTGAAATTCTTCCCAAATTCCCAGGGAAATGGCAAAGTGACTTACGCTTCTCGATGAGCTGGTCCTGAACTCCAGCTAAAGCACTGACAGCCTGGAAAAGCAAAGGGGATGTCAAGGCAGGCAGGGACTCATTTCCCAATGCTCAGAGCACACAGCTCAGCTCACACAGACACATCTCTCAGGAGTGCCTGCAGTCCCACAGGGCTCAGGAGGTCTGGAGCAGAGGCAGAGCCAGGGGACAGCAGTGACACCACTGAGAGGGGGTTCTGACTGCAGTGTCCTCCCACCCCCTGGACACCTGGAAAAGGGGCTCTGGAAGAGGATGGAGATGTTCAGGTCAGGGAGACAGGGCAGGTATGGGAGTTCAAAGGGAAAAGCAGTTCTGCAGCAGCAAAGGTGACCACAGCAGGACTGGGACAGCAATGGGGATGGGGAAAGAAACGTTCAGAGAAGGGATGAAAAATGGGGAAGGGACGAGGAAAAGGACAGGGAAATAGGGATAAAAATAAGGAAAGGGATGGGGACAGGGAAGGAGGGGTACAAACAGGGAAGGGAATGGGGACTGGCATACAAATGGGGACAGGGATGACAGTAGGGCTGGGGACAGGGATGGGGATGGGGACAGGGACAGGGATGGGGACTGGGACAGGGATAGGGACAGGGATGGGGTCTGGGACAGGGATGGGGACAGGGATGGGGACAGGGTCATCTGTTCGTCCTGCCGGT
>WBMV01005608.1:168362-264573 GCA_013396655.1 Campylorhamphus procurvoides | reverse complement strand
GGACAGGGATAGGGACAGGGATGGGGTCTGGGACAGGGATGGGGACAGGGATGGGGACAGGGTCATCTGTTCGTCCTGCCGGTGCCCATCCCGGCACTCACCGCTGCCGAGGTGACCGAGGACTTGCTGAAGAGCCTCTCGGCCTCCTTGAACTTGCGGTTCCTCCGGTCGTTCTTGCTGTTGGAGTTCCTGAAACAGCGAGAGAGGCGCGATGGAGGGGCCGGGCGGGCCGGGGTGAGGGGGAGGCCGCGATGNCGGCCGCGGCCACACGGGGGCGGCGGAGAGGCGGCGCTACCGGGAGCGGCCACACGGGGGCGGCACAGGGAAGGGGAGGGATTGGAAAAGGGTGAAATTTGGGAATTCTTGATGTGAAAAGGCCCCCCTGGAGTTGGTTATAAAGGGGCTCCTTCTGCTCAAACCCCATCTGAAACCCCGTGGTGATGCCCATTCCCATATTTACACTGTCAGCGTTTCCAGGCTGGTGTATGACCAGAAGGGCTGGTGTACAGTCTGTGCACGACAGGGATGAACAGGTAGGGCCATGAACACCCAGTGAAGTGTGGAAAATATACATTGAACGTAAAGCACACGGGGATGGGGGCAAGGCAGACACAGCAGGGACGCCTCCCCAGCCCACTCTGGCCTGCTGGAGGGTGGTCCCCAAATTCTGCGACAGCACCCACCCTGAACCATGAAAAAGAGATACCAGGAAAGCAATCTGGGCTAAATTTACAAATTCTTTATTTAAAAACCCCATGGAGTTGATAATAAAGGAGCTCCTCTTGCTCAAACCCCACCTGAAACCCCACAGTATTTACACTGTCAATGTTTCCAGGCTGGTGCACAAGGAAAAGGGCTGGTGTACAGTCTGTACACAGCAGGGACAAACAGCTGGGGCCACAAACACCCAGTGAGGTGTGGGAAATACACACTGAACATAAAGCAACGTGGGAGGAGACAACCAAGACTACACAACTCCCAGCGAGTGGGATTGGTGCTTCTTTCCTACACGTGACTTCTTTACAGGGAGGAGACGGAGTTAAACAAGGGACTTGGGTAAGTTTTTATAAAAAGAGAACTTAAATAGTGCAAACTCTGGTTAAAACATGTCACCACATCGAAGGTGTTTCCGTGTGACACAAACAAGCCCTGGGGCAGGGTGGGATCAGGAATAACGGCTCCAGCTTTTGACCTGGACACTCCCCATCCAGGGACAGCTTCAGCATTGTGTGTGGGAATAGCTGGGCAGACACTGCCCTCAGCCCCATCACAGCCTTCCCCCCTGAAATCCCAGGAAGTGTTTCATTCTGTTTCATGTTCCCTTGTGACTTCCATGCAGAATTCCAGTGAAATGCCCATCCCTCAGTCATCATGAGGCAAATAAAATACCCAAAACATAAAATGCAGGAGGGGCTTTGCCATATTTCTGCCCTTTTAGCAGTGACTGGGGTAAATTGTCCTGTCAGAACTTCCAACAGGCAGAGGAATTTGGTAAACTACCAACCAGGACGTGCACTGGGTACTCTCTAACTAAATTTCAGTCTGTAGCATTTTCAAAGGGCTATAATAAAACAGGTCATAAAAATAATTCTCCAGATCCCAACTGTGTTTGACATGATTTGCTGGAAAAGTCTGGCAACGTGTATGGCGGGTTTCCAGCACCGGAACGTTCACGTCCAGGTGCTCTTCTCCTTGTTGGGAGAAAAATAAAATAAAAGTAAAGCTGTATTTCCTGATATGCAAAAACTATCAAAGATGAATAATCAGCAAAGTCCCCTGAAACGAACTGTGAGAACAACCAGCAACAGAAAAAGGACTTTAAGGCAACAAGAGGCAGCAGTGCTGCAATGCTCCGTGTTCACGTCCCAGTCCCATTCAACAGCACAGAGTTTCTCTCCTCCGCCCCTCCCTGGCTTCCTCCTCATCTGTTAACTGTCAGACTCTTCCTCCTTTTCCTCGTCCTCATCATCGTCCTTTGCGTTGGCCTCAGACTTGTCTGAGGATTCGTGGAGCAGGACGTACTCCCTGCTGCTGAACCCGAACTTGAGCACGTCCTTCTCCTTCAGTTCGTAGTAGCGCTGGGGCTCGATGCGCTGGTTGTTGAGGAAGGTGCCGTTCCCCGAGCCCAGGTCGATGATGTAGGGCCTCACCCTGCGGCCCACGGTGCCATCAGCTCGGGTGTACTCCACCAGCCTGGAAAACAAAAACAGAGTCACAACAGAGGGACAGGGAATGTGCCCCCGAAAAGCAGGTGAGGCAGAAATCGCACTCCAGGAGCGGGAGGGTTTGTGCAGTGAATGCTTGTGTGTACTGGGATCAGAACAGGCTGAGGAGAGCAACTGTGAGACAGAGCAGGTTTGGTGTGTGTTTTATTTCCCCTCCAGGAGCTCACCGGTACTGGAAGACGGCGTGCTGCTTGGAGCAGGAGGGGTGGTCAATGGGGATGTCGGCGATGCGGCGGTGCCGGCCCAGCAGGTAGGCACTCTGCCTGTGGATGTACATCACGGGCAGGAACTCATCGTTCTTGAAGGGGTACAGGCGCCAGCGTGTCTTGGGGATGCGTGCCTCGGGGGGCTCGCTGTACTTGATCACCACGCCCCGGAAGGTGTTGGTGTCCTCCAGCAGCGCCCCCGACAGCTCAAAGCTCGGCTTCTCCTTGTTGGCAGCTGCAGTTTTCTCTTTGGGTTTGCCCTCGGGCGGGTTCTGCTCGCCCTCGGCGCCCTCGCGGCGCTCCCGCCTCCTCTCGTTGTAGAACTCCCTTTCCGCCTGCTGCTCCCGCAGGTTCTGCAGCTCCCGCTCGTGGCCACGAGCCCCGGGGTTCTTCCTCCGCTCCGAGTGCTCCCTGTGCCTGTCCCTGTCCCTGTCCCCGCTCCTGTCCCGACTCCGGTGCTCCTGCTCCGGTGCGTGCCGGGATTTCCGCTCCTCGTTCCCCCTGCGGCCGTGATCGTCCCTCTCCTGCAAGGCACAACCACAGGAGTCTGAGCCAGCACAAAATCCCAACTCCACACACGGAAACCACATACTACGACACGTCTGTTCACATCTGACAGGACGTAAGAACAATCTCCTGGCCAAGCTACTCGGATCCCCCCCAGTTTGCGCCGAACAGAGCACAACAAACAGTCGGTGCCGCCTGCTCGGGGTTCAGGATCTGCGGCACAAGCCGGGCTGCTGCAGGGCAGACCCGCCCAGACCCTCCCTGTGCTCACGGGACGCGCTGCAGGGGCCGGAGAACCGAACTGTCGGGTGAGAAGGNCCCCGCCGCCTCCATGGCGGCCCTGCCCGCGTATGTGCGGCCACTTCCGGCCGCGCCGCCGCTTCCGCTTCCGCCGCGGTCGCCATGGCAACAGCGCCGCGGCCGGGATGGCGGCCCCGCCGGAGTCGCTGCTGCGGTACTGCCCGCCCGCGCTGGTCAGCCGGCGTGCGGACAAGGGCTCCGCGGGGGTGAGAGGCGCCTGGAGAGCACCGGGAGGGCACCGCAGTGTGGCGGTGGTGTGAGGGGCCGCGGGGAGCGCGCTCCGCCCGGTCCTACCACGCTGTCCGCTCCTACCCCCCGCAGGCCCGCCCGGCGAAGGGGAGCCCCCGGCAGCCGCCGCCCCGCACACCCGCCGCCATCAGCCCCACCCCGCAGCACCCGCAGGAGCTCCTGAACGCCATCCTGCCACCGCGGTGAGCGGGGGCGGGCCGGGCCGGGCCGGGGGGGCCGCAGAGCCCGCAGAGCCCCCGGTAACGAGAGGTCCTTCTCTGGCAGGGAGTGGGAGGAGGCGCAGAAGCTGTGGGTGCAGGAGGTGTCCACCGCGCCCAGCACCCGCAGGGACGTCGTGCTGCTGCAGNTCCCTCTCACTGCGCCGTGGTACGGGCTGCGGCTGCGGCTCCTCCTGCCGCGCGGCGAGCGGCTCCTCCTCCCGGACCGGCTCCTGCGCCGGGGCGACCTGGGGGAACAAAAGCACGGAAGGCCTGCTGAGCGGCGGGGGCCGTGCCGCGCGCGGGGCGCGACCGGCCGGGCCTCCCTACCTGCTGCCGCGGCTGCCCNGCTCCTACCCCCCGCAGGCCCGCCCGGCGAAGGGGAGCCCCCGGCAGCCGTCGCCCCGCACACCCGCCGCCATCAGCCCCACCCCGCAGCACCCGCAGGAGCTCCTGAACGCCATCCTGCCACCGCGGTGAGCGGGGGCGGGCCGGGCCGGGCCGGGGGGGCCGCAGAGCCCGCAGAGCCCCCGGTAACGAGAGGTCCTTCTCTGGCAGGGAGTGGGAGGAGGCGCAGAAGCTGTGGGTGCAGGAGGTGTCCACCGCGCCCAGCACCCGCAGGGACGTCGTGCTGCTGCAGGAACAGCTGGACCGGCAGCTGCAGCAGCGGCAGGCGAGGGAGACCGGGCTGTGCCCTGTGCGCAGGGAGCTCTACACACAGTGCTTCGGTCAGTGCTCCTCCCACTGCTGGTACTCAAAGGACTAGGCTGTCATGCACGAAAAACGGCTCAAAATCCTTTTAGTTGCTTTTAACGTGTCATTTCAAACAGCTTAGAACCCTGTGTAAGTTACACACTGACAACACACGATGCTGGTCACCAAAGGATGGCCATGGGGTGGAGCAGGATCCTCTGGAGGCTCCCCTGTGACTGCAGCGAGTCATTACACATTCTTAGGTGTGATGTGTAAGTACACACTCTTAGGTGTCACCCTGTTCCAGCTGTAGGGGACCAGCATCACTGCTGTTATCCAAGGGGCTGTACCATCACCCCTGTGTGAAGTAAGACAACATGCCCCTAAAACACCAGGCAGTGGAAGGATTGAATGAAAATTAATTTCCAAAGTCAAGAACACGAGACTTAGAGAACATTAATCCTAAGGTTGCTTCAAACACTGGGCCTGGGAAAAGACACACTCCCTCTTTTCTCAAGGCTTTTATCATCACTGGCACTTGAACATGTCTGTGAGTACTCATCTCTTCCTCATGCCAGAGGGAGTTTCTCTGGAATGCAGGGAGAAAACATCTAAAACTGTCTTTGGGAAAGGCACCTCTTCTAGGCAGGAAAGCTTTCTTAAGCAAGAAGCCCTAATCTCCTCTAAGTGCAATCTTCTGGAAAGGCTCTTCTACCCTTACCCTGTTTCTGTGCAGCAGAGAACAGGTCAGAGAGGTCCTGTGTGTGTGTCCAGCACTCCCACAGAAACTCTCAGAGCAACTGTAGGTGCTGTCCCTCCCTTGCAGACGAGCTGATCCGGCAGACGACGGTGAGCTGTGCGGAGCGGGGGCTGCTGCTGCTGCGGGTGCGGGATGAGCTGCAGCTCACCCTGGCCGCCTACCAGGCGCTGTACGAGAGCAGCGTGGCCTTCGGCGTGCGAAAGGCGCTGCAGGCAGAGCAGGGCAAGGTGCTCATGGAGAAACGGGTGAGTCGCGGCTGCCGCCACGGGATGGCAGCAAAGACCGTCAGAAGGCTCGGCTGGCTGTCCCCGGGCTGAGCTGCGCTTCTGAAGCCTGGGTCTGTTGTATCTGTAATGCCTTAAAGACTGTGCCACACACAGCTTTTAAGTGAAAATTGGCTATTAACCAACAAAACTTGAGAGATCCGTACTCTTTTTCCCAAGATTGCAGAGCTGGAAGAGGAAAGGAGTGAGCTGGAAAAGCAAGTGAGTGAGGAGAAAGCTAAATGTGAGGCTATTGAAAAACAGGAAAATGAGCGGCGTGAGATTGAAGAGAAGAAACACAATGAGGAGGTTCTGTTCCTCAAACGGGCAAACCAGCAGCTGAAGGTCAGTAACAAACCACAGTTCCAAATACTAATGGTAAAATTAAAATCATTAAAGCTACCCCTCTGGGAACACAACACACCATTTAACATTAAATATTACCCAAGAACCACTGTGTATTCCTGCAGGAGGGAGTGGGTAATTACTTGTGCATGTGGCTTTGGTGAGAAGAACTTCTGCTCTGTATTTTGTTTTTGAAAGGAAAAATCCCACATCTTTTGAGTAAGGAAAGAATGTCACCCTGAACAATGTCAAATGTTTCTGGCTACAGCTGAAAACATTCCCCTTAGAGCAAGCTGCTTTCCTTAACCTTCCCTGCTCCTGCAGGTCCTACTTTCTAACCCACATTTTGAGGTTATCCTGGAATGTTTTAGGGCCAAAATAGAGTAACTGTGTTAGATCAAATACCTGTTGCCCCTGAATCCAGGTTTCTTTACCTGTACTCCACCAGCTGTGTGTGCCACTGTTGTGGGTTATTTTGGGGGCAGCTCCCATCAATCCACACTAACTGGGCGTCAAGTTGTCTCAGTAATCACAAAACTTGCTGTTCCCAGCTACTCTGCTACCAGAGTCAGTTCATGTTCCAAATGCTGGAGAGCCAAATATTTAATTTAGCTCACACAGTCCAACTTGAAATCAGAGAACTCAAACCACTGTTTCAACAGCTTTTATTTAATTTCCCCCTTGATGCTTTACATTCTAAGCTGAGTCTCTCAGTGTACAGAGCCAAGGCCAGCTCTGTTCTCCTCAGAATACAACAATTGGACATGCTAGGAACGACAAGCTAATTTATAAAACATGTAGGAAGGAAAGGAATGGAATGACTGGGGAATAAACCTGGCCTGGCTCTCCTGGCAGCAGTGCAGGATCCCTCAGCTTCTCACTGTGAACATCCAACAGGCAATTTAGTCCTTCACAGCACTGCAGGTTTATTTTTTAGGTTGAATCTAATTTGTCTCACTGTCTCATTTGTTTTTCAGACACAACTTGAAAGCCTCATTGCAGCAAAGAACTAATTGTTTTGTTGTCCTCGAGGCAGGCTCAGAAAAGCTGTCAGAGCAAGAAGCTTGCAATTAGTGACAAAGATTTGTCTTCCTAAAACGATCTTGAGTTTTCACTTACCAGTAACTGAAGGCAGCATTACTGTGTTCTTTCTTTCTCTCCTGGAGAGTTGAAATTCAAGAGCTTTATTAATTACTGCTCCCTCTTTCAGTGCCATCTCAGCAGTCAGCTCTTCGAACAGCCAACTTGCCTGTTGGTAATGTGCTAATGACCTTCAAAGCAATAATAAACATTTTTAAATGCAAACAACTCTCTGATATTAATTTGAAAGCGTTGTAAAAAATTCAGAAACAATATCAAAGTGTCTACAAGAAATGCAAGTGCACCAAGAAACAAATGGCAGGTGATTCTTAGGTGTCTGGGGGTATTTCCTTCAGTACCTGCAAGTTGGAGTCAATTGTACATGGAAATCTCTGTCTGAGGACACGAAGTTGTTGGCATGGTAATTTCTAGCGAAACAAAGGGGCAGGATACCAGTCACAGATTCACTCCTCAGTGGAATCTTTACTTGAGGTACCTGTGTAAGCAGCTGGTTACACAGCAAGCAGACATGGGAAAGAGAATTCCCTGTAGTTGTGTTAAAAACCCCATAAAGCCAGTTTCCAGAAAAAAAACCCACCCAAAACCCACCACTGAGCAACACTGAAGGAGCTGTTTGGCCAGTGCAGCGTTTGCTGGCCTGGGACAGAGATGTGGAAATACCATCAAGCTCCAACTGCACAAAGAACTTTCAGATGATGCAGAAACAAAGAGAGGGAGATGCTGTTCCTGGGGCCAGGACAGACCGGTCACACTGGGCTTTGAACAGGAACCGCAAGTTTTATAGTAAAAAAAGCCACTGCATACTAGAACTGTTTTATGTAAAATTTAATAGAATAAGCAGCTATTGCTTATGTTTGTATTTTTTGTGCTTTGATCTTTGTTCCTCCAAGCCAGTTTTTTTCTTGTTCTTATTCTTATTTTTCACGTTGTGAGTTTCATAATACCGGACTCCGACTTTCTTGGAGCGCTGCTGCCTCTCGGCTCGTCTCCTCTGCAAACACAGACAAAACACATTAGCAAATCCCCAGCATCCATAGCCTCAATGTCTGCAACTCTCCAATGGTGTTCACATTCCACATGCCTTAAGTAAAATAAATCATTTCCAACAAAATGTTACGGACATGAATCTATAGGAAACCCACCCATCCGCTGCTCTTAAAAAAGAAAGCTACACTTCAATCTTTACACAAGTAGTCAACAAGATAAAAGAAGCAACCTGGAGTGCACAGTCAGATCAGTCAGATGAGAGGACTGTGACAGAAGTTGTGACAGAGGTTGTGACAGAACATTCATAACAGAATTCAGTCTTCACTCCCCTCCTGCGCGTGCCCAGTCTCAAAGCTCTTTTGTGATAACTGGCAATCCATGAGTAAAAAGGCCAGCTCTACTTCCCTGCTCAGCTCTACTTCAAGAAACCACACTTACTTCTTTGGACGTGAGTTTCTTGCAAGGCTGTTTACCCAATTCATCGTCATCATCTTCATCTTCTGCTTTCCTCTTTCTTTTCTTCTCTGTGCTGCCTGCAAACAGCAGAAATAACACACTTTGGTATCTTCCAGAACACCCATTTGCTTGTAGGACTTCAAGCTGGGGTCACCATCCCAACTCCTTGAGCAACACATTCCTTTGGCCTTATTTAACAGCTTCTACCTAAAACAACATGCAGGTTCCTCACCAGAGAATCAGCAGCTTTACTGTGCAAACTGCTATCAAGAAGTAGATTACTCCCAGCCCCAGACAAGCCCAGAATTCCACACACCTTTCAGAACAGGGCTGATTGTGCCTTTAATCAACTGTCTATGGCAACTGAAGCCATGGTAAAACCTATAGCCTTGAAGTATCTCTGTACTTTTACAAAGTCCCAACCCCACCCACTGCCTCCTGTGTAAGACCCCAGGGAATGGGAGTTCTCTGGTTTACAGGATTTCCAAATGTAGATTAAGAACATCTACTAATCTTGTTTTACCTCTGTCTTCAGTTTCCTTGGGTTCTTCAGCCTTCTGCGTGGATTTCGCAAACACTTTGTCACTCAGTCCCTTCGGGATTCTACAGAAGATAAAATCAGCAGTAAAAGATTGTTGTAACACCAACTGTGACCACCTCTGAGAAGCCACCAGTCTCCAGCAGACCCCAGTCCCCCTTCAGTAGCAAAGCCACAGTCTTTCCACCTAAAAACAAGTATTGTACTCTTGTCTCTGGAATTACTGAGTTTGTGTGCTGCACAAGAGACAAAATATTACATTTAACCTTGAAACCTCAATCTTCACAAAGCTGTGAGTGAGTTTTGCTATAACTGGGCCTGCTCTCTGGGCCAGGATACTCTGCACATGCACAGAGACACAGCTGGCATACTGAGGTAGGAATTAGCCCTGGTGTTACCCAACATCAAGGAGAGATCCAAGGATGCAATTATTGCTGCCCAGAATACCAAGAGATTTCTAACCCATAGCTAAAGAGGCAACTTTCAAGAAGTGAGAATATTTTTCATTATGCTGGTAAATAGCACTTCTTGGAATAACCTTTAGAAAACAAACTGCTGCTTGGCCAAATTCCCAACCCTTATGACTAAACTAGATAAACTGTGGCTTTTATGTGGCAGCACAGGGGAATCTGTCAAGCAAGTCAGGAATGGAGTGGAACTACAGCAGAGCCACATCAACCCTTTTCCCCCCAGCAAAATATTGGACAGATTTGGGTACCTTATTGCTGAGAATCTCTTGGCTTTGGCTTTATCCAAAAATTTTTTGTATTTTGCAATCTTGTCCTCCAAAGCCTTCAGAACTGCTTTAGAGCTCTCCCTGGCACCTGGTGCAGCCACCTCCGATTCCTCCTCTCCCAGATTCTGATTTTGCTCATTCTCCTCTTTCTCCTCCTCCTGCTCCTCCTCTCCACAGGAATCACTGTCAGTCTCATCAAAGCCTGGCACATCCACAGGAACCAGGTCTTCTTCTGAGAACTGAGGTGCCACGTTAATCCTGCCGAAGTTCTGCCGAACCTGGGACATGAGCTGCCTGATTTCGTTGTCTGTATTGTTCCTCTCTTCTGCTGGCTCCACACCCGATGCCACCGACTCAGAGACTGTCTCCTCAGTATTATCTTGGCTTGATGTCACAGCTGCTTCCAAGGCAGGAGGCTGCAAGGAAGAGTGTCATGGATATATTATCCACAAAGTCTGTCCCACCATCTCCAAGAATGATTTCTATTTTCTCTCTCTGGAAAAAGCCTATGGTGACAACATGATAATCACTGACGTTTCTGGTAGTCAGTACTGGCTCAGATAACTCTGTAAAGAGCACAACACCAACCTGGGTTTCACCTGAATGACCAGGCTTGGGCAGAGCCCAGGACATGCACTGCCCAAATCTCATGGCACTCTGGGAAAAGCAGCAGTGAATTCCATTAGGAAAATCAAACAATATGTAGGAAGAGGAGGCATGACCATCACATTCTCACCTGGGGACCTGGTTGAGCTGGTTCTGCATTTGGTGGCTTCACAAAGAAAGGGATTCTGCCCCTCTGCCAATCATTGAGAACCATCTTGCTCACATTCTGCAAGTCAGGCTCACCACCCTGAAAAAAACCCAGGAACAATTTATGTCCATGTTTGCAGGACACAGAGCCTTTCTACACCCTGTAAGCAACAGAAACATTCCCATTTCCCATGTTCACTAACAAGCTACATGCTCTTCCAGCCTGTGAATCCAGGAAGCTGTCACACCTTAAGCAGTTTTCCAGTCCTAGCAGCAAGTTTCTCAAGGAAGTCCTCTGTATCATTCCAGGAATCAATTTTGTAGGTCTTCCTGATGTACTCTGCTTTGGCTCTTTCCAGCACGGCACTAATGTGGTCTTCAGGGTTCTTAATCTTTTCAACTTGAACCTGAAAACACACAGTAGAGGATCAGCCCTTTGGGAGTGTGTATTCATTCCTCTGAGCCCATCACAAAGACAACAGCAAAGCTTCTCCAGCATTCCATGCAGACACATACCACTCCCTTCAGCACAATGTCTGTCTCTGTGTCTCCTGAGGGATAAACCACCCCTGGGCAGTCGATGAGGAAAATCCGCCGCATCAAGGTGATGTATTGCCACACCTGGAAGAGACCATTGAGTGTCATGTTTATGAAGACCAGTCAGAGAACCACACACTTTTTTGTATCTTTAATGCTTATTTGTATCTTTAACACAGGGATGTTCTCACCTTTGTTTCCCCTGCAATGGGGGCCACGTTGCAGACCTTCTTGGATCGTAGGGTATTGATCACTGAGCTCTTGCCAACGTTGGGGTAACCAATGAACCCCACACTGATCTGCTTCTTGTCAGAGTGTAACTGGAGAGCAATAACACATCCTTTTACACCTTGGAGTGAGGGACAGTGCTGAACCCCAAACACTAACAAAGCAGAACACCACACACTAACGCCCCACCCCAAACCAACCACGCAGATCCCCAAAATTGTTCTGTACCTTTCCAAACTGCCTTAGAAGCTGTATGAAAGCACCTTTGCCAAAGGGGTTTGTGAGGCTGGCGTGGAAAGCGAGTGTTGGATACTCCTGGGAAAGGACAGCAACCCAGCGCTTCTGGAGAGGCAAAAGGGACTGAGTTAGGGACCTGGGGCCGGAGGGGTGACACCATCTGCTCAGAGAGGGGGACACTGCACTGGGCTCACAACTGCAGTGCCCATGAACATTGCTAGGGAAGAAATTTTGAAGCATTTCCCCAACCCAACAGCTAAAAGCATTGTAAGAGTATTGTTTGTAAAAAAGACAAACAATTGTCCAAAAACGCCTTCACTGCTAGCTAAAACTCATTAGTTTAACGACATAAAGCAAACCAGCTGGGGTGGATATGGATCCTAGGCAGACTAACATTTAGCATACTCTGGAGACAACAGCTGAACTGTTAAATCCAGACAGAGGAAGTAGGGAATTTGTGGCTGGTGAGTGTTGCTCAACTCAGCCAAACTTGGACAGATTTACATCATAATTGTTACTTTTACAGGAGGCAAGCAGAGAGCTCCCAATGTCCCAGTTGCAGTAGACCCTTCCAGATCAGCATGGGGACTGGCACGGAGCAGCAGCAGAGCTACAACAGAAGCAAAGAAGGTCCAGGGAATAACAGGCAGGACTGTGCTTACAGTAGCCCAGGTAGGAACGAGATCACATTTGTTCAGGACAAAAATGAGATGTTTCCAGTGTTTCTCCTTTTTAAGGTAAGACTCCACATGAGGGGAGCGAGTGCCCATGGGGTCCCTGGCATCAAGAACTTGAACAACAACATCTGACGAGTCGATCACCTGAAAAATAAAACAATCAAAGGATTTTACAGAAAGCAAGACATCTCTACCTCCCAAATGAAAACCAGTCCTTTTTGAAACTACAGCATTAATTTAAAAACCTCGTATCCAAACAACTGCTACTTCCCCACAGAGTAGTGAAGCTCAGACTAACATTCACTGAGGCTCCATTCCCTCCTCTCCTAAATCCCCTCCAAATTCAGGCTGGACAGCTGAATAGTAGCTTTTACCTGTTCTTATGCACCAGGGAAAGAAAACACTGCACCCAAATGGGAAAAGTAATTGTTCCAGTACACAAACCCCCAGTGTTCATCATCCATTCAGCAGCAATTCCCTTCTGCCGTTTCATAATGGATCAGGCTATAAAGGATGTTTTCTGGACCAATATGAAACACACAACCAAGCAGGAACCTGCTGTTAGTCCACTAAGCATCTACAGCAGGGAGCTGTCATTTTACGACTTGCTTCAAGCCAAGTGAATTTGTTTCACAGCTTTTCCCTGCAGTTTTGGCAGCCTCTTACTGAAATCTGTTTTGCTCGATCATTCCCAGTGCTTTTAGATCCAAATGGAAGGGTTTTAAGCTACATTCAGAAATTCAGAGCAAAGAGTCAAGCAATTTCACACCTAACAGTCACTGAGAGCACACAAACTCTCAGTGTCCATTTCTCTAGCAGCCAGGGTGGCTTACAGGGAACTGAAGGTCAGAGCTCTCCCAAGCCAACCCCATCAACATGCCAGATGTTTTAGCCTAAAGAAACTTAAGGGAACATGACTGTTTTACTTGTGAAGCCCCAGGAATCCAAGAGAAACTGTTATCTTTGCTCTGACAGTCCTTCTCTTGAAAATGTAATTTAAGAATGTTTG
Organism: Campylorhamphus procurvoides; assembly: GCA_013396655.1. Lineage (NCBI taxonomy): Eukaryota > Metazoa > Chordata > Aves > Passeriformes > Dendrocolaptidae > Campylorhamphus > Campylorhamphus procurvoides. The sequence continues at coordinate 251,569 of WBMV01005608.1, read as the reverse complement.
TTCCAGTAGGTCAAGAGCTCAAGAATCAATCTCAGTCACAGAGAGATCTGAAAATGAAACTCTGTTTTCTTCTGGAGCTTCTCTCATTGTTGCTGTACAGGATTTCAATGCTGTGCTGAACCCCCCTGGCTGTGTCACAGACATGAGTCTGCTGCAAATTCCAAGTGCCACTTACCTTGTAGAGCTCACCCCAGATTCTTCTGGACTGTCCTTTCTTGTAGATTTCCTCTTGTGCTTCATCCCTGGAAGACATCACCAGAGACATCAGCAACCACAAAAACAAGGTCACAGTGTTGTCTTCTCTAAAGCCATTTACAGACAAAAGAGGGGATGAGGCCCAAGTAACAGCTGTGATTTAGCCAAAATCCCAAATGTGGCCAATCTCACTTTCCTTACTCCACACAGAGTAACAGCACTGATGGATGTACCAGATACTTCTTTAAAAACAAGGCCAGCATTTCAGACAAGCAAACAATGCATCATTTCTCCTTTCCATTCACCTTACACCAGTGTCCTCTGTCACCAGGTCTCGGTCCTTGCCCTGGTCATAAGACTCTGAGGAAGCCTCAGCATTCTCCACCAGAGACTGCACGTCACTTGCAGACAGAGTTGGTCTTTTCCTCTGTGATTTGGGGCCAAACGTTGTTTCAAATGTTTCCGTGTCAAGAATGTGAACCCTGGAGGTCTGAGGAAAAACAGGTTGCTAAGAAAAAACAACCCCAAGCACCATTTTTTCCCTCTCTCGTGACATGTAGTGAAGGAGCCCAGAGTTCAACACAACCCTGGAGCCTGTGACAAGTGACAGGCATGTCCATAACAATGTTTGAGTTTTCCAGCTTAAGCTTTGGGAAACACAAGAGTGGATATTTAATAAGCAACAAAACACTCTGCACTTGCCAAAGAACTATGCTTCAGTTCTTCCACCATAAATGGTGTCAAATGCAATTACAGCCACAATGATGAAAATTCAGCTGCTATCTTTGATCATTTCTTATTTTTCAAACAAGAGCACAAATCTCGCCAAATTCTCAGATTTTTGTCAGGGACAATTACAATCAAAATTGTAGATTTTAAAACTTGCAATGAAAGCCAACTTTTCTTGGAACAGCAAACAATTCACTACTGAAAGCAGCAATTTGTTTCTGTAATGCACATTTTAACATAACCTTTTCTTAATTTAAGTAACATTTTTATTACATACAACTTAGAAAGTTTCCATATGACAAAATAGCTACCACGAGTCCAAAATAATAGTTCAGATACCATAAAAAAAACTGGCAATAACTAAATGTACTAGAAATGAAGGCTGCATGCACAAGAATTTGTGATACAGGATGAAACACACGTTCAAATTCATCACAAGTGTCTGCAGTGTGAAGCAGCGTCAGAAAAGGCTCAGGAGCTGTTAGAGGCATTAAAACATCAGCAGGCACACTAACCTATCACAGCATTTATCATAGTATGATATCATAACCTATCATAGAATCCCAGAATGGTTTGAGTTGGAAGGGACCTTGAAACCCATCCAGTCCCACCCCCTGCCATGGGCAGGGACACCTTCCACTGTCCCAGGTTGCTCCAACCTGGCCTTGGACACTTCCAGGGATGGGGCAGCCACAGCTTCTCTGCCCAGCCTGTGCCAGGGCCTCACCACTCTCACAGGGAAGGATTTCTGGGGTGATTTCCTACTGCAAAATGAGAATTCCTATTAAATAATGTATCTTCTCACTGTTTCTCTGCCCTCACACTCAATGCCCACTGTGACAGGGAATCAGAAACATCCTTCCCCAGGAAATCCAATACAGCTGCCTCTCCCAGAGCTTCCAGAACCCAACGATTCCCCAGACTGAGCAAAGACACATCCACAGGGAAATCCCCCTCCTGAGAGCCCCATGCACACACCCAGCCCCACCCTGCACAGGGAGTGATACCCACGTGTGGTTTGATCCGGTCGTAGAACAGGGACATGGGCAGCTTCTTTTGCTTCATAACCACCCTGTAAGGATCCTTCATCACAGTCTCCATCTCCTCCTGGAATTTCTGTAGAGATGACTGCTTGATCACACGAGTATTTCCTGCATGTAAAAACAAATTTTGCCCCTGGCTACTCCTCATCTTAACTGTTCTAAAAACCCCGGGGACACGAATGAAATACGAACTCTCCATCTCGGATAAAAAATACCAGTGGCAAAACCAGAGGATTTTACTTGAGACCAACCCCAAATTAGCACAAAAAGTCCAATTCCTCTCTTTCCCACCATTTAAAGGAAATTTTGAAAGAATCCCTAGGACACTCAAAATCCATGCACATGGGCAAACCCTAGGGAATGATCACAGGAGCCAGAATAACTGTTTTTAGGGGAAGGTGTGGAAAGCAAACCCCCAAAGCACAACTGCAGGTGACAGGTGTGCCCACAGCCATGGCAGGGCTCCCTCAGCTCCAGTCCCTGCCCCACACAGCCCTCAGACCACGGCTCTGAAACAAACACCCTCCAAACACACAAAGTCCAACAGTTTTTAAGCTGGCTGAGCCTGGAAGTTGAACAAAACTCACCGAACCATTTGATATTTGGTTCCACCCTTGCGACCGTGCCCGGCGCCACCGTGGACTGGAACTGCAGGGGTTTGATCACTTTGCCATGTTTGTTCCTAAGGGACACACCAGGACATGTCAGGGCATTGGTTCCTCCAGCACTTGTGTGCACCAGGCCAGAGGCACAGCCATGAAATCCAGAGAGAGCCTCCACCTACAGCACTCCTGAGTGCTCACGGCCTGTGCAGGTGAGTTAAACCACCCCTGACAGCAGCAGTGGCACTCACAGCCTTGGTTCTCTCTCTAGTATGGCCAGACCCTCCCTGCAGCTGTTTTGGGTCAGCCCAGAAAGTGTTCATGGGGCTGTAAAAGACAGTAAGAACATTTCCTAGCAAACCCCACTCTGTTCTCTCTGGAGCCTTTTAACCAGCTGTGCCCACCAGCTCTGCTGGGCACTCACCTGCACAGCATTCCCACACTGAGACCTGTTTAAACTCACCAACATCTCAAAATCAATCCTCATCTGCTCCCAAACAGTGGGAAATCGGGCAAAACAAACCAAAACTGCTGACGTGAGCCAGGACCCAGAATCCCCAAGGTACAGACACGGTGGAAGCTGCTCCTCAGACAGAGATCCCAGAGTGGGAGTCCCTGCAGGGGTCCCTCCCTGCAGATGCGAGGGGGAGTCAGGCTCTTCAGTCATTTTGAGCTCTGCTGCTGTGGGAAATTCAGGAATTCTGGGGATTATTGGGGCTCATTGGGACATTTCAGGGAGACGCATCAGCTGTTCTGCAGCACATTTCCCAGCAGTACCTCTGGGACATCGCTGGGTTGCTGGGAGCTCTGGGTGAGGCTCAGGGTAAGCCTCAGGGTCAGGATCGGGCTCAGGCTCAGGCTCAGGCTCTAGCTCAGGGTAAAGGTCAGGCTCAGGCTCTGGCTGAGTGTCAGGCTCAGGCTCCCGAGCTCACGGCGTTACAGAGCACCCACACAGCCTCGTTCCGCCGCCCGTCCCCACCTGCGCTCCTTCTGCCGGTACATGTTGAGCCGCCGGATGGTCGCTCGGTCCCGCATGTTGTTCCCCCCCGCGCCCCCGATGCGATCTGCGGAGACAACAGACAGTCAGCCCCTGCCCTACCCGTCTCGTCCCGGTTCCCCCCGCGGCCCGGCCCATACCGGGGTTGGTGCTGGCGCGGGAGGGGTTGATGGTGCAGCGGCCCTTGAACTGCGGCTTCACCATGGCGGCGGTGCCGGTGCCGATGACAGTGACAATGACAATAACAGTGACACTGACGGTGTCGGTGCCGGGAGCGCTCGGGTCGGGTTGCGGACACGCGCCCGGCACTTCCGGCGCACGGCGGCGTCTGACGCGCTTCCGGGAGTGCGCGCAGGCGCGGCGTCGGCCCCGCGCGCAGCCACGTGCGGGCCCGGTCGCCATGGCAACGCGTGGGCCCGGCCTGGTCCCCCCCGAGACCCGCCGTCCGTTCTGTGTCCCCATCCATTCTGTGTCCTCATCTGTCCTGTGTCCCCATCTATCGTGTGTCCCCATCCGTTCTGTGTCTCCATCCATTCTGTGTCCCCCCTGACGCCGAGCTGTGCCCGGCCCGAGGCGCTGCGGACTGTGCGGGTCCCACCCCAGGCCGCGGGGCGGTTCTAAGGCCCGGCGGGGGCGCTGGCACGGGGGGCCCCCATTGTTTGGAAGTGGCGTTTGTTTCAGAGGCACATAATGGGAATCGTTTGGGAGCGCGGCGGTAGCGATCCTCGGCACTCGCTGATGAATGTGGGCTGCTGTGGGGCACTGGGGCTGCTCGAGGGGCAGTGGGGCAGCTGGTGGGGCACTGGGACTGCTGGTAGGCAGTGGGGCAGCTGGAGGGTACTGGGGCTGCTGGAGGGACACGGGCTCCTGGAGGGCACCGGAACAGCTGATGGGGCACTGGGGCAGCTGGAGGGCACTGAGACTGCTGGAGGCTGCTGGGGACAGCTGGTAGGGCATTGGGGCAGCTGGAGGGGTACTGGGGGAGCTGGAGGGTGCTGGGGCTGCTGGAGGCACTACCATGGTAAAGGCTTGTGCACAGGGCAGTACTGGTGGGTGTTTATAGGCACATGGGGCTGTTTTTTCTCAGTTACTGGGCAAAGAATTTTAAACATTAGAAATAACAGCACTGGTGTTTTCATGTGCGCGTGAAGAATTGCATGGACAGCGCGGTAACAAATCAAATTTAGGCAAATTCTATGTCTAAAGCCTCAGCCTCCATTTGTGTTACTGCCAGACTTTAATAGCAGTCTGAAAGCTCCTCACCTAGGGGAAATGAACAAAGCTGCACTGAAACAGTGTTAATTGATACCAGAGCTGGGCCAGGGCCAAGCTCAGCACCTTGGGGAATCCTTCCCCAAAACACAGATCTGGCCCATCCTTCCTAAACACTTATTAGCAGCAGAGCATTCCTGGCCAGTGCAACGTCCTTCTGGAGCTGCTAATGCTCCTCTAAACCCAGAACAATAACAGAGCTGCTGGGATTTTGTTCTTTTAATGATTTTCAGTGTTTTACTGTGAGGTGCAGAGTCCCTGCTGTACAAAGGAGCCCTGATGAGTCAGGCCTGGGAGATGTTTTGTAAGATGGAGTCTGGAGTTTGGAGGCTGTTTGGCTAAAGCCTACCAGTTCTGGTTTTTCTCTTAATAGAATTATCTGTGCCTTGGGCATTGAAAAAGTACACACTGATGTGGGTATAAAAAAATCAATTCCAAATTGTAGATAATTGTTTAAGCTATCAGACTTGAGGCTCATGTAGGAGAGTTTTCCCGGGACAAGTGTGTTTTCTATTAGAGTCGATATCAATCTGTCAGAAGATCCTTTTGATTTTCAAAATTTTAGACTAAATAGTTGAGTAATACTTGCTCTGTTCTCCCCCACTCTTTCTTCCTTTCCCTTAAGAAAACTCCTTCTTTATTGTTAGCAAGAGATCTTGGGGCACAGCCAGAAAGTCGCTGTCTCCTTCTGTGGGAGAACAGACCCAGCCAGCTTTGGGCAGGAGGCTGTGGCGTGGAGAACTTGTCTTGGGGATGCCCCAGAGTTGGGTGCTGAATTCCCATGCTGGGAGTGTTGGCAGGGAGGGCTCATCCCCTCTCCCCAGCCATGCTCATGGCATGTCCCCTGTCTCCGTTGGAGTGGGCTACAAGCTGGGATTTTCTGTCCTAAGAAAACGTGTGGGACCTGCATTCAGACTCGCACCAACTCATCCTTTCCGCTGCGCTCTCCTTGCTCTCACATGTTCCCTGACCCAAATTCCATCGCTGGGGCCAACAGTTGGTGTTCAACTCGCAGCATCCCCGAGGCTGCGGCTGTTTGTTGTGTATCTGATAATGAACGGGTCGGATATTTTGCCCCTCTAAACTGATCTTTCATTGTTTGATGACTCACAGCTTTTCCTTTGCTATTGATGCATCCCCTCCCTTTCCATCTTTAACTTTTTCTTGTCCTGTGTCCCTTGGCTGCAGCGGGACCAGCAGGGACAGCAGGGTTGGAGCTCAGTGTTCATCGGCTCTGCCACACAGCCTCAGCTCCTCATCACCACTGCCCTGGCCAGGGCTGAAATGAAATAATTTTGAGTTTTATGTGGCCTCATCTTTGTCAAATCCCAGTGAATGGGGTTACATGATGCCATCGGAATGATTCATTCCCATAATTACATATGTTCTGAGGGGTTATTCCCATTGTGTTATTAAAAACTAGTGATGTTGGATTTTTGGCAGGGACTGTCTTCCTTGTATGATCTACAGATTTTGTCAATTAAGGGAAGGAAAAGTAGATTTCCAAGAGTTTAGAACAAGACTGGACTTGCACTTGGAGCCCTTTTTCAGTGTGGTAACTGGATAAAGCAGCATCAGCCATCTCACTCTATTGCAGCGATTCCTTGCAGAGCACAAGGACACAAGTGAGTTTCATAGCTCACCTTCAAAATCACAACCAGAAGGTACCATAGGTGTTTTATCAGCACAGTAGGTTTCCTAGATCAATCCTGAGGGATAGCTTTTCAGGGATAGACCTGACAGGAGCAGGAGGCAAAGCTCCCTGGCAAAAGGCTCCAGGTTTGACTGCTCCTGAACAGAAAAACCAGTGATCCCAGTTTGTTGCCTTGGACCTGGAGTTCCCCAAATGGGGACTGAAAGCAACAGGAAGGTGGGAGGGAGAAGAAAACCTCGGGCTGTAAATAACAACATAACATACCTGGCTGCCTCTTTTTTTCCCACTAAGATCCTGCAACTCTTCAAAAATCACGGAGATTCCAGCAAGCAGCTCCATCTAAACCATGGTTTGGCATTCGGTTGTGTGTGATGTATTACCGTGTACATAAGTGCCATCAGGGTGATTTATTTATGGTGACTGGTTAAATACACTGGTATTTCTGTAATTTTAATAGAGACTTTTTAAACATGGTTCCTAACATCTCTCTCTTTGAAGGCTATTGACTTAATAAAGTCTGTAAATACATATCTGAGCTATCCCTTTTAGTGTTCTCAGACAATGTAATCCAAACAATAGTGTTGGAGATAACCTGTTTCACTATCCTACTCTGTTTCCTTTAATCAAAGCTAAGATTTCTTCTGAGTGAGAAATCATTTTAACATAAACATGGGCTAAGCAGTATATACATTGCCCCCCACCTCCCTGGAGTTGGAAAGCCAGTGAATTACTGTGTGAGGAGTGTGTTTGCACACAGTTCATTGACTGTAGCTCATGAGAAATACAGATTTATATTACCCAGAGAAGGTAAGAATGGGGTAGAACCAAGCTGTGTTTGGTGACATTCATCTGCTTTAGCTTCTAAATCTCAGCAAACGAGAGAGAAATTAAACAGTTCCAAACCCACAACTGTAAGCTGTTCATTATTCCTGTCCCTTTGTTCCCCATGGCATGGGATGGATTGCCCAAAAGCTGAGGAAGCTACATAGAAACTGTCCTGTGTATTCTGAGTGGAATTCTGTCCAGTGAATAACACCAGGTCGTTCAACAGGGAAAATGAAGATGTTTTCTGTGCAGCAGAGTTCCCAACAAAGGATCTGTCTGTCTGTCTGTCTGTCCATCCAGCAGCTGCTTCTCCAATTCAGCATGGAGCTGGTCAAAGCACAGGGCAGGAATACACACAGGAGTCAGAGCAGTGACATCCCTATCCACGATCCATGTCAATGCCTTTGGCTCTCAGACAGAAGGCACTCGGGAGAGGCTTGGTCTGTCTGGGGACATTTTTGATTATTTGGAATTGGACTCCAATTTTGGTGAATAAACAAATGGAGGTGGTTCAGCAAACCCATTTATTGATTTATTGGTGTAAAGACGCGTATTTTACAGTGATGCCACAGAGAGAACACCACAACAGGGTTATTTGGTGGGCAGAAAGAGAGCATTCATGTGTGTGTGAGTTGAGGTGACATCACCTAGCTAAGGACATCTCAGCTTGGACTGGGGAGCTCAGCATGCAGTTCACATTGGTCAAAGGCAAAATCTTCCTAAATTCATAACTGAACCAGCTCTCTGGGAGTGGGAATAAGCCCAATTCTTGAGCTGATTTTAAGAAGTAAAGAAATTGGATTTATTTCTTTTTTTTATCCTAATTGTTCTAAACCAATTTAATTTTAAAATCACCCATACTGAAAAATCTTTGATATTCTTAAACTCCCTGTTGTCCTCGTCCATTTTTCTTCCCATTTTGCTATGAAAAAGGAAGAAACAAGGGGAAAGGCTACAATAGAAAGAAGTTTGTCAGTTTTTCTAAAAATCTCTAGAGTTCTCTAAAATAGGTTCTGTTGATTTATTATATGCAGTTCAGTTTTGAAATAGTTGTGCTAATAACACCAGGAATTACTGTAGGGAATCATTAAGGGAGCCTCAAGTAGAAAACCTTCCTAGGTCCTCTCCTTTCCCTGATCCTTGCTGAGAACTGGATGGGGATACGGCAGCAGGAGGAGGCACAGCGAGTGAGCGAGCTGAGGTTCACCAGCCTGGGGACTGGTGGGTGCTGCTGAAAGTGGAGGGGAAAATGGTTCTGCTTACATGGCACAAACAACATACTTCTCTCACAGGTCAGAAAAGAGAATGAGATCGGATCTTTCAGCTGGGAGGTTTTCAGGGATCGTCTGAACATGATCCATAAACAACTCAGAGCATGACTTTTAAGAACCTCTTTCTCTCCCTTGCTTGGTATGCTGGTCGTTTATCATTGTGCTGAAATGGAATCCCCTTTCAAAGATGTAACAGCTTCTTGTTTACTTAAACGCAAAGTGGATGATGGGCTGAAAGGTTTTCTGCCAGCAGAGCAGTCACGGAGAGCTTGGTACAGCTCTGGAGCTGAAATAACTGAGCAGCCCCCACATCCTGCACCGAGCCAATGCTGAAGGGAGTTGGGATGTCCTGTGCCAGACCTGAGTCCTCGGTGGGTGCCATGAGCTGCAGAAGAGAACTAGGGCTGTGGGTGTGGGCAGGTGGCCCCTTGGAGAGATGGGAGGCTCTCCCACAGCTGTCCCTGCACACCCACTGGCTCGCTCTGCCCTCCAAAACCACAAAGCAGAGGTGGTACAGAAGCGAGCTCAGAGGAGATGGAATTCAGCAGGTTTAGTCTGGGGTGAGCTTTTCCTCTGCCCATCACCCTACCAGGGGAGCTGGAGCTCCAGCAGAATGTCCCTGATCCACCCCGGGCACGTCTCTGGGAGCCACGGCACCTCCCCAGCTCCGTCCCTCTGGATCAGAGGGCTTTTGCTGTACTCTGGAGGAATTAAATGTGTCTCCACACATTTGTACAGAGGAAGCACGTTATAAAATACAAGGTCAGAGTGCGATGTGGCACCTTTTGACAGTGCTGCAGGTCCTGGTTCCTCTGTCCAGGTGTTGGCTCGTGCAGAGCAGGAGAATCCAGGGAATTCCAGCTGGTGCCATGCAGACAAGTAGTTTCTACCCAACTTAAAAACTTGTTTCTCTTCTGCAGAACCCGAGCTGTGCCTTCCCCCTCCCTCCTGCCTCCCTCCTGCCACATGCTGGGGTGTTGTCCAGCAGCCGGACTGGGATGTCCCCAGCCCGGAGTGGCCCCACAGCTGTGACTGTCCGAGCAGAGTCACAATGTTTTGGCAACCTGTGGTTCGTTGTAACCTCTCATTTTCTCAATCTGCTGTGTGTTAACCAGATCCTTCAGTGGGGAATTCCGTGGGGCACAGCTGGGGTCCCACATGCAGGATGGATGGCTTGTGGCTGCAGTGCAGCTGGCAGCATTCTCTGGGATTTTCTTAAAGCTTTGATGAGTTTCCCTTCCACAAGTGAGTCTCTGTCCTGTGGGACACCAGCCTCCATAGGGGCCAAGGTATGAACCACACACTCAGGAAGCTGGTTGTCATTTTGATTTTTGAGGTTTGTATTTTTTTTTTAATTTGAAATAATTCTTTGAAGCAGATTCAGGGCAGATACCACTGACCTCTTACCACAAACTTTTAACATGTATTCGCAATGATAAAGTCATACAGCTTAAAACACAAAATAAAGGGTGGGGGGAAGAGAAAGAGGCCACTGCCATGTGTGTCTGGGTCCCAGGTTGGGGCAAGCAGCCGTGTGAGTCCAGTCTAGTCCCTTGGCTGTGTGGGGCTGCACTGGGGCCATGTGGGGCCACATGCTTGGGCTCCAGTTGAAGCCTTTGGTCATGAAATCTCATGCTTGTGTCCTTTGCTGGCTCCTGCTCCACCTCTGCTCCCTGCAGTGTCCCCGCAGAGCCCTGGGGCCGTGGGCTTCCCCTCCGTGTGCGCTTCCACTCCTCAGCATTGTCCTTCTGCAGGGCACATGTGCAGCCTCCTTAAGTATTGTGTGTGTGGCCTCTGTCAGTCTCTGGGGCAGTCTGGAGTATATGTCTGTCTGGACATGTGTAGGTGTGGTGTAGCAGTGCTCTGTTCAATAAAGCTTTCATATACATAGCAGCAATGGAGTCTTGCCATCAGGTGACACACAGGGCCAGCTACTGGGCAGGGCTAGCGGGTGTTGGGGGCACCGCGGCCCCTCTCTGTTTGCTCTTCCTCTTCTTGGTGCCAGACTTAGTGTCTTTGGTGTCTTTCCGATTTCTGTTTCCATTATCTTGCTTTCCTTGCTCTTCCTTTTTCTTCCTTTTCCCTGCAGCAGAGCAAAGAGGCAGCGTGAGGCTCCCTGGTGGAATGAGCCATCAGGGAATGGAACATCTGTGTCTACCTCCCCCTGCCCCACGGGCTAATCCCTGTGCTGTTAGTCACTGCTAAGTGCCACTTTCTCTCAGAACACTCAGCCCAGCTGCAACCCTTGTCCATCCTGTAACAGGATAACCAAACCACAGTTTATCCTGAGGACACTCAAATTCCTGGGAAGAGCAGACCCAAGCATTCTGGTAGAGAGGACGACTCCCATCACGGCAGCACACAAGCAAGCACCATGAGCTGCTCTTGACCAGGGAAGAAGCTAAAAGAGCTGCAATACTGTGAGACATGCAGCAAGCCGTGCTGAGCATCACCCCCCTAGTGGATTGTGCCTCTTTCACCCAGGACTCTTCCTAGCTGCCATCACATTGTGCCCCCCTGGACAATGGGCTGAGTATTTGTGTCTGACCGGTCGATACAGGGTGTGGGAAGGAGTGGCGAGACACTCCCCCCTCTGCTCACCTTCGGGGCACTGGCTCTTCTGCACAGTGCATCGCCGCACCTCTGTGGTGGGTGGACACAGGGACACGTCCCCAGAGGGAGCCTGCAGAATCCGCCGTGTCCGGTCTTCATTGCCCTTCTTGAAGCCACAGAGCTTCCTCTTCTTGGAGCAGGGTCCCCAGGGTCCCCACTCACTCATTTCACATTGTGCTGCCGGATAAGAAGGGATCCCAGCAATAACTCTCCATTCCTGAGTTGCTGCCCCAGCCCTTCCCAGAGCCCTTGCACAACATCACATCTCTCCCCGCACCTTAAGCTGGAAGGGAATGTGTCTTTCCCCAGCAGCTTCCTGAATTCCCAAGCAGCCCTTCCTTGCTGCACCACACCTAGGTCACACTTCACAGACACTGGGGGCTGCTCCCCATCCAGGCTGGCTCCCAGAGGGCTCTGCCCTGCAAAGGGCTGGTTGTGCCATCACCCCCTCCCAAAACCAGGCACAGGGTTGGGCCTGAGGCCGCTTACCAGGACTGCTGCACTCCATGGTGCCGTTGGCAGCAGCGTAGCCTTCGGGGCACGTGACGTAACATCTCCCTTTGTGCAAATACAAACCTTCCTTACATTTTGTGCAAAAGTTTCGACTGAAACAGGACTCACAGTTCTCAATTTTGCATTCTGGGGGGAAAGAAAAACAAAACACCAAAGCCATCATGTAGCCTGATGTGAGCAAAAGGCTCGAGAAGCTCTACACTGCCAACCAGAGCTCAGTCTTGGATCCCAGGGATCTTCCAGCAACAAGGGCACATCTCTGAGACGTCTCTGAGCATCCTGCCAGGCCTGGCTGTGCCACTCAGAAACCAGTTTTCTTTGCACCATTCCCTGTATAGGACAGCCCTGTGCTGCAGCTCTCACAGCCTGCCAGGACAGAATCAGGCAGGGTGGGAAAGTTTTGGGCTGGTGTTCAGCTGATCATCTGTCAGCCAAAGGGGACAGTGCAAAGTCCTGGATCAAGAGCTGCAGGTGCAGCTACAGGATGGGCTGCACAGAAGGGGAGTTAGATGGAAACCTTGCCAGGAGAGTGCTGTGCATGGAACTGCCAGGGGAGTGATCTCCTGTTTCCATGTCCAGCTCTTTCTGGTGCTCTGGTAGCAAGAGGCAGCCACGGGCCAGTGATCTATCTCAGAGCTGCCTGGCTGTGATGAGCAGGAGGGGAGCAGAAAAGGCACTTGTCTGAGCAGTACCTGAATGGCTGAAAAGATCTCCCTCCTCCCAAAGGGTGTTCCAGTCTGGCAGCCCAGGTAGCAGAGCTGCCCAATTGTCCTGCAAGATCCTATGCCCACGACGTTCCTCTGTGGTGCTGAGCAGGGTCATTGCAGGTGGCTGCCCTGCTCAGCACTGCTCTCCCCTTCCATACAGCCACAGCACCTCCCCTCACCTGAGCAGAGGCACATGATGCCCTGCAGAGCTCTCCCACCCACCCGTGCCAGTTCCCTCCTGCCCCCACACTCACTGATGCACTTGTTCATGTCCGTATTGCGAAGGCCAAAGTATCCCAGTGGACAAGAAGGCAGGCAGATCCCAATTTGCCGGATATCGTTCCTCTCCAGAAGGATGAAGAGCTTGGGGGAACACCTCAGGCACCCATTGAACTCGGAGCACAGGTCACAGCCCCTGGCACAGCCCTGACTCAGCTCGGTGCTGACTGGAAGAGCAGGAGAAAGGTGGTGGTTAGTGCCAGCGCTCTGCAGGCACTCTCTGTGACCCCAAACCACTGGCACCATGGGCAGGAACTGGGGCAGAGTGAGGGCTGGGGTCCTGCAGCACTGACATGCTCCCAGCACTGTTCTGTCTGGGCACCACAGCCCCGTGCCCGATGCCCTGAGGCACCAGCACTGCTCTGAGCACAGTCGTGACAGAGGCAGTGGTGAGGAGCAGGACGCAGAAGAAGCCACCAGCTGTACCCAGAGCCCCAGCACTGCCCCCACTACTGCCCTCCAGCCCTGCCCATCAGCCCTGATGCCCATGCGGGGCAGACACTCATGATGGGCACGTGCCCAGGGGTCCAGCACCTCCCGCTGCCTCCCAGCTTGGAACTGGTGGTGCCTCCACGTCAAGGACCAGTGGGGACCAGAGCACGTGGCCCTGGAGCGAAACCATTCGACTAATTCCATCCATACTGCATCCCAGGCTGGAACTCACTCTGACCCTGCCTATGTTAAACTCTCTCTGGCAGTCGGGAGATGTCACTGCCCCCAAAATAGAGATGTGTTCTCAGCTCCTATGTTCAGTCCAAGAAAAATACTCAATCCCATGTCTTGAGAGTTTTCTGCTTTTAATTATCATATAAAATGCTGCTTGTTTTGAAACCAATCGCATTCTTTGCAGGCTAGAATGCAGGTTATTTTTATTAGTTTATTATGCAAGCCGTGTCCTTGTTTATAGAAAAGCCGTGTATTTAAAAGATGTGTTCTTTTAAATACCGTGTTTACTACACTTCAAAAGCAAGTGCAGAACAGCGCAGTGTTCACGTGCCAGGAGGAGAGGTAAGAGAACTCCCCTGTCCCCTCGCTGTGACCTGAGAGCCTGGCAGCCCCACTGCTGCTTATCCCTACCCCATTGCTGGGTCTCTTGGTGTGGGGAGGCTGCCACAGCCTTGGGAAGTGACACAGAAAGCAGAGGGGTCCCCAGCAGGAATCCGACAGCCTCCATCCCCCAGCTGCCAGGAGGGTTCACAGGGTCTGGACTGGGACCCCCCCTTGGCATTGTGGTCCCTGGCCCGTGTATGCAGGGACCCCTGGGGGATGTGGCCCCGTCCCCCCTGCAGTGCTGGCCGTGGCACCAAGCTCTGCGTCCATGGCAAAGGTATAAACTGGGCCCTCGCTGGAAATTGCCCTTTATAGCATTAGCCATGACGTCAGGTTTTCCTTGTTCTCCCAGGGCTCAGCAGTCCCAGTTTCAATATAAAATCAATTTTATATAATTTAATTTAAAAGGGTTTTAATGTAAAACAGTTCTAACATGAGCTTGCACAAAGGAGGGCAAATGCTTGCGGCTGCTCTTGGGCCAAATCTGCCCCGTGTGAGCCCCAGCCAGGGACCCCCGGGGCTGGGGGGGATAAGTGACCCCTCCATGACCTTGGGGCTGTGGCAGGTCTGGTGGGACAGGGCACCCAACACGTGTCTCTGCCCAGGAGTGGGACTGGGGGAGCTCTGCAGACCCTGCCCAGCTCCCTTTGTTGTAAACACATTCACACCTGCACGAGAGGAAGTAGAGAAGAAAAGCGTTTCATACATACTTCGTCTTTGCCTCTTGCCCTTCACCACTTTGCTGCTGCCTGTTAGATCCATTGAGCTTAGAAAAACCACCACCACAAGCAGTCCAAGCTGCATAGTAACTCTCCAGCGCTGCAAGCCCTCCGTCGCGGGGTGGTCGGGGGAGCCCACTCCACAGCTGGGGTCTCTGCTGCTGCTAAAACGTCTCAGGAGGGATCAGAGCTGAGAGTCTGTGCACGGAGCCTGGTCTGGGACCATATCCACAAACCACGTCAGCACCAGCGAGCTTAGGTAGCAGGTAGCATGGCTCTACCTTCATCCCTGTCAGGAGAGCAGGAGCTCAGCCCTAGTCCCATGGGGGGCTTGGCAGTGGGTGTTAGCTGCTCACAGTTTCCAGGTGCACTGGCAGGAACTGCAAAGAAAGAGGAGAACAGGTTAACCACGATGCTGGGGGCAACCACAGGGGCTGTGGGGTGGACTGGGAGTGCTGGTGGCACCCGGAGCAGCGTGGGGAGAACCGCTCTCCAACCACATCCACAGGTCCCTCTTGCTAATAGTGAGCACCCGCCAAAATTGCAGCTTTGCCATCTGCCAGTGCTGCAAACAGTTATAGCTGGAACTTGTTTAAAATAGAGCCAGACCCCTGGGCCGCCCTCCCCGAGCGGCAGATGGCTGCTGTGGGTGCCAAGCACTCAAGATGTTTCCCATCAAGTGGGCACCTCTGGGGCTGGTAGTGGAGCAGAGAGCGAGCCTGCAATCCCCAGCTGGGGCAGGAGCTGTCTGGGGACAGGGTGGAATCCTCCATGAGCTGCCCAAAATGCCGCGTTTCTGCTCCAAGGGAATTTCCAAACCTCCCAGCTCCCATTCCCTGGAGCGCAGGGCAGGGTCAGTGGGAGCTGCTCTGCCCAGGCTCGCTGTGTCCCATGGCCCTGCTGTGAGTGCCACGCTGCCCTCGCCAACCACGGCGAGGAGTGGCTCAACATGGACAGCAGGACAGGGTGATGGGACTGTAACACATGCAGGACTGCATGCAGCAAACCAGCTCTGCATGAACTTCTGCAGAGCCAAGGGAAGTGCAGGCAGAGGGCAGTTGCCCAATGGCCAGCCGGTGCCCAAGACTCCACATGCCCTGTTCTTGCCCAAACCCTTTTGCTCTGTCTGGCTGCTCATCAGGGGCATTTTCCCTGTGGTTTTCCCTGTGCCCAGCATGCAGAAAGGCTGAGCTTCAGGCTTTGCACCAAGAGCTCTGGCACTGCCAGGCAGAGCCCAGCTCCTCTCTGCAGCTGGCAGAGCAAAGCCCCGCCAACGGCAGCCATTGTGTGAGAATAAAGGCAACAACATTCGCTCTGTGAAGTCAAATGAAACAGAAAATTGTTTTAATCCCTTTATAACAACTGCGCAATCGCCGATGCCCCAAATGACCGGTGGCAACAGCGCTGGAAGGGAGCCTGGCCAGAGCCTGGGATGGACCCCAGGCAGCCAGTCCCCTCTCCCTTGCCCACCCTGGGGTGGGGGATCTGCTGAGGGACCACCAATCCAAGCAGCCCCCCTGTTCCAGCCCCCCTAAGGGTGGTTATGGCTCCGGCAGCAGAGCACCTGTATAGAGGGGGCTGCCCCAGCAGCAGGTGTGGGTTTGGCAGCACCCTGAGGCAGCTGCTGCAGGGAGATGTGACCCGGGTACTGCCACATCACTGAGCTGTGCCCGGTGCAGGCACCTCCCGGCAGTGCTGGCTCACCTGGAGGCTGTGGGGCACTGTGGGGCACTGCCACTGTCCCCCCACGCCGGTGGCTCTGAACTTTTCACCGTGTCCCCGCTGCGGCTGCCGGGGCAGGAGCCCAGCGCTCCGCATGTGCTTGTCGTTACAGCTCACGGCTCGTCCGCAGGATTTTCAAATAAATAATTAGTCACTTGTGTAAACACCAACTTGTTCTGCACTTCCAAGCCTGTTTGCTGCAAGCTGCTTTATAAACACTGTCAAGTGCTTAAGCCGAGCTGTGGGAGTGTTTATGGAGCAGAGAGCTGTGCGGAGCGGGGATCCCCGCAGCTCCTCCGCACCTTGTGCAGGGACCTGAGCGCCGTGCGGGGCTCCCCTGGGTCAGGAGGGACCCTCAGGACAGGTGGCAGGGTCAGAAGACCCCGGGCACGACCAGCACATCTCAGTTCAAAGTCCCTTCAGCGGCTCCGGGGGGAGCGCGGAGCCGCCGCCCGCTCCGCCTGCCCCCGCTAATTTTAATTACGGCGGCTTTGCGGGAGAAGCGCGTTCGCAGGAAGCACACGCCGTGTTCCCACAACACTCACAGTTTGGGCACGGTCCCCCAGCGCGGGGACAGCAGCAGGGATGGATGTCCGGAAGGAGCAAACACAACCCCAGAGTGCCAAGAGCCAGTGTGAAGTTTGTGCCACCTCTGAGGGTTTCTGTAGTGCCAGGGTAGGGAAGTGCCATGGGAAACCTCGAGGCCGCAGCACAAACTAGACAAGCACACAATTTTTCCTCCTTGTTTCCTCGCTTTCTAGCCTGAAGAGAGCCTGGGCTTGGCCACAACTGCCCACTCATCACAGAAAGGCCACTGGCATCCTACCCTGGGTGCTGCAGAGCCAGTGCCCCAGCAGGTCACACAAGATCCACGGGTTTCCAAATGTCCTTGAGCACTCAGGGTCTGTGGCAAGCCCACCGGAGGGGGCTGCAGCAAGAGGGTCGGGCTGCCAGCTCTTTCCACCCTCACCTCAGGACACGAATTATGATTCTTTCTGTTATTGCATCCATCAGTCAAGCTCAGGTTGCTGCAAACAATTTCCAGTCTAAACATTAGCAGGATTTATGCCATTATCCCATCGACAGGAAGAATTTGGGGTAACCTGAATTGCTCTGAATTCATTTATGGAGAGACCTGGCCCCTGAGTGTGAGATGGCACTAAGCCTTGTTTGCAATTCAATCAGGATAAATTGGTCCTTGGGAGCTCCAATACAAACCAGAAAATGTAAACCATCCAGATAATTTGCCATTAGTCCTCCTACACACAAGGTGAAAAAGACCAACATTATATCCCCAGGATATTCGAGACCTAATCCACAATAACTAAATTGCTGATATATTGCCTCTTGCTGAATGTAGCAGGGATGGGTAATGTAAACGGGCTCTCCAAAGGTTTACTGAGCCTGGGAGAGAAGGACCAGATGCTGGAGGCAGGACAAGCCCAATTACAGCAGCAGCAGGAGTGAACCCCTGGGAACTGCCAGCTCGCTGCCAACTGCTGGCTGAGCACCAGCTGTGAGGGTGAAAATTCGGGTTTCCGGGTCCCAGAGCTGGATGGGGAATTTGAATTTCCCCTTGGTAGCCAGCGAGGGGTTCAAATATGCAGGAACAGGTTTCCTGCAGGAGGAGTCAAGGTTTCA
This sequence comes from Campylorhamphus procurvoides, assembly GCA_013396655.1. Lineage (NCBI taxonomy): Eukaryota > Metazoa > Chordata > Aves > Passeriformes > Dendrocolaptidae > Campylorhamphus > Campylorhamphus procurvoides. The sequence goes on along the minus strand of WBMV01005608.1, from coordinate 233,737 downwards.
TGGGGTTGAAATTGGGTTACTTTGGTCCCAGGTCTCCCAGCCCCACACGAGGGATGGCACCCAGGACAGTTCACCCTGAGCCCTCCCAGCCCCAGTGCAGAACCTGTGAGGTTTTGGGTGGCAGCAGCAGCTCCACATTGCCAGCACATTCCCCTGCCTGCCTTTGTGGAACTTTCAACACGCCAGTGATGGCACAGAGTATCAGAGGTAGCACCATTATCCCCATTCTATGGGCACACAGGGTGCTGGTGCTCCCCAAGCCCGGTGCCTGCTGTGCCAGTGTTGGTGACCCCATGGCAGAACACCCTGCCTGCTCCACCAGCCCTGCCATGGGAGGGAGGCAGCCAGGGCTGCAGGGAGAGGGTTTGGGCCCTCATTCTCTTTGGGAAAGTCCCTCTCTCTTGCTCTGTTCCCGAGGGTTGTTTTCCTGTCGGCAGGGTTAACGCTCTGGGAGCAGCACTGTGAAACCCTCCATGGAGAAAGGTCCCACCACACTTGGCTCAGCTGTCACTGCTGCCACAGGGTGTCTCACACGCCTCCAGCAAACATCTCTGCACATGCACAGGCAGAGCCACTTTGTTCTGCTTAATCCTTGAAGCAATAAAAGACGGCTGCATTAAGTCAAATTTCCGAACCAGAAGGTCTTCATTTGATATTAGATCCCAGTGCCAAGTTCTGCAAAATCCCCAACCCATAAACTTCACTGAAAAAAATAAAATAAAATAAAATAATAAAGCCCAATCTGGCAGCCGAGCTCTCCAACGGCATTGTTGAGGTCTGACTCCTTCCACCAGCTCCTGCACTGCATTCCCAGGGTCTGCGGAGCCGTGCTGTGACCCACTGATGGGGAATACTCCGAGGAGAGGCTGCTGCTCATGGGGAGCTGCTCTGGGGGTCAGCAGCACCCCAGCCCCTGCCTGCTCCAGCCCCCTCGCTCGCCTCGTGCAGCTGCTCCAAGGAACCCTGTGATCCACAGTGCCACAGGCCTCCCTCCAGGAGCGCCCGTGCTTGGGCGCTGTAAAACATCAGGAAATGTTTTACGGGGGGATTTCCATGGCCCTCATGCCAGTGCAGAGGCAGCACACTTCAGAGGAGGAGGAGGAGGAGGCAGAGCCCTGAGGCAGGCTGCAGGATCCGTGTCTGCTGCTTCTCCACAGAACCAGAGCAGCATCTGGAATTGCACTGGAGTTGTCCCAGCAAGCACAGCTCTGTGCTGCAACTGGGACGCTGCCTGGGGATCTGGCTGCAGTCATGGGGAAAGCAAACCTGCATCTATTAGGTACAGCTCAGATGGGCTTGAGACTCCTACAGATCAAAAACTCACCAAATTCCAGCAAAAGGTGTCAGAACAGCAGAACCAAAGCAAATTTCAGACCAGGAAATGCAGAACAGCTCAATTTGGGACAGCACAGACTGGGTCACTGAAAACTTTGCTCTTCCTCCTAAAGGGCTCTCCCAGCCAGCCCCAAAGGCACACTGCTGAGCAGGGACTTGCTCAGCAGGTGCCCCAGGATGTGTGGGGTGGGCACACATCACGTCAGGTACAGCCCTGCTTGCAGAGACCCCACAGGGGTGCAAACCTGGAAGCACAGCCAGGGGTGCTGAGGCTCCTTCTACAGGAATGCACACATTCAACTCAATATCCAATCCCCCCTTCTATTTCGACATAAATGCATCCAAACAAGTGCTTAGAGCTCCTTCCACCACTGGCCCTGGATGCTGGCTTTGTAAACAAAAATTTCCAGGCTGGGAGGAGCCCGGTGAGCCATAACTATTGGGCTGATGTGCTTCTCTGGACAAAGGTAGAGAAGAAGCCCAAAGCTCAGGGCGAAGCACCTGGGGCTTTCCACTTGGCCATGTGCACAGGAACCATCTGCCAAGTGGAGCTTCCTGCAGGGATTCCCGGTGCTCTGGCTCTCCCAGCGAGACGTCACTGCCTGGGAAACATGAGCACTACAGAGTCAGGAGTAGCATGAACTTCAGCAGCAGAGGAAAGCAATCTGGGAAGAATAACCCCCAGCCTCAGCCCTGGGCATGAGAGAACAGGGCACTTGACGGGTGGGAGGGAGCAATTGGGCAGCCACAGTGTCCTCCAGACCAGTTGCTGCTGCCAGCCTGGACTGAGCTGATCCAAATTCTGCCTTTTCATGGGATGACAGCATATTGCACTGGGGGGACCAAGTCATGAGCTCTGCAGGCCTGGCAATGCTCAGGGTGGTTTGCAATGAAGGGCATCCTGCAGCCAGTCCTGCCACCCCACTGTGAGTGGGGAAGCTGCAATCCCAGAGGATCCTCCTGGAGGCAGGTTGGTGGTGGATACCACTGGAAGTCTGTCTGTGTTTGCCAGGTCTTAGGCAGAGAGGCACTTCCATTCTTGGTAAGACAACAGTTTGCCCTCATACCCTCCCAGGGAAGGGTCTCTGCTGCCAGTGCCATTTCTCTCAGCTGCATTGTCCCCTTTGTCCCACTCCAGGGCTGTCCCCACAACCCTGACCTGCACCCCAGCTCTGTTTCTCACTGCAGTCTCAGTCCTACAGTGCAGCCAGAGCTTTGCCAGCTCACAACTAGCCCAGGTAATAGAAACACGGGCTTTATGCTCAGCTCTGCTCTGCCTGCACACACTGGCAGGGCTGGCTCGTTTCAGCTGTGTTCAGGGGGTCACTATCCTGCACCTCTGGAGAGGGTGGTCTGCACCCCAGCTCCTCCCTGCCGCGTCCCTCAGGGTGGTGCTGCTGCTCTCGCAGCGGCTGCGCAGGGGCCAGGGAGCTGATCCAGCTGAAACGAGCCCTTTTTCCAGGGTGGTTTCCAGGCATGTCGAAGCACTGGCGTTCCCAGGCCTGCAGTGCTGCCACCATCCTCCCACCCAGCCCCTGTAGCCCTGGCCCCACAAGCAGGGATGAGGGGATGGGGTCAGGAGCTCACCTGCTCCAGGGTCACTGATGGACTTTGGACAAAATGATTCCAACTGGAGAACCCTCCAGGCAGATGTTTCACTGCAAGTGTCCAGTCCTCATGGGTTCTCAGCACTAACCTGGCCACCCCAAATAACACTAAAAGCACTGTCCCAAGTTCACAGACCTTCAGGTGACAGGATTTTTTGCATGGCTATCTGCTGACCCTGTGCAGGAGAGTGGAGCTCCATGCCTGCCTTGTTATATGGCATTTTCTTCTGCCACTATTACCCTACTTCAATGTCTTTTACTGTAAGGCAGCTCTTCAAACCTAAACCGCATGACCTGAACACCCCTCATCTGTCTCCAGGGCCATTCAAGGGAACACACACACCTGAGCCTACAGCACACTCCAGCAGCCCAGGGGTGACCATCCCCTGGTCACCTACACTCAGGTCTCACAGCATCCCAGCTCTGAGGGGTCCTCCTCCCAGAGGACTGGAGCTGAAGTGTCACCTTGACCCGTGCCCTCTCTGGGGAGCCGTGTCCCAGCAAGGCTGTGGGAGCCCTGGCTGACCCACAGCAGCCGGTGCCAGATCCAGCAGCACTTCCCCTGCTCATCAGCACCGGCTGTTCACACCACGTCTAATTATTGCCATGATCCCTGTTAACCATTTCTCCACTGATCCCACACCCGAAACCCCAAGGAGCACGTACTTACCCCACGCTCTCCGGGTGCCTGCTGTGCCCCCATGGGCGCCTGGCAGCGGGCTGGGTTAGGCACAGCCACAGCAGTACTGACCCAGCAGCTCTTTAGCTGCCTTTTCCCCACATTTCCCCCTCTCTGGGATCAGTGGGAGGGCAGCAGGGCACAACCACCCACGGCCGGCAGGACCCCACAGCTGGTCCAGGATCAGCAGCGAGCTCCAGCGAGCTGATCGATATCCAGCTCTCCCCGTCCCTTTCCCCAGAATGGGAAAGTGACACGGTGCCAGGGGACACACGCAGCAGCAGCCCAGATTCCCCGCACACCTCGGGCAGGGGGGGGAACGTGGATCCCACAGATCGCGCTGCGATTTCGCACAGCTCTCATTGTCTGAACTCATTATCCACGTTGCACAAGGCAAACCCGCAGTCGGATGCTGACACGGCTCGCGTTCCTCATTAGCAGCCCACATTGCAAAAGCTCCATCGACACAAACATGCATGCTGAAGCCCTTACCTCCGACTTGTCACTCCCTCATCACTGCGGAAAAGACTCTACTGGGTTCTCAGATTTAAAATACTAGAAGACCAACTACAAAAATCCTCGGTTCCTCCAGAGAAAGTTACACACAGGTTTCTGTCAAAAAAAATGAAAAATATATTCATGGCGAGTTCATGAAGAAGTCTGGTGCATTTGGGTATTTTGGTCACTTGATTTTTAAAGCAGGTCTCTAACAGGGTCCCAGCTTTTGCGCGGAGAAACAAACCCTTCTGCGATGTGCAGGATCTCAGCTCGTAAAGATCGCTCAGGCTAGTTCCTACTCCATCAGCCCACGCTGCTCCCTGTGTATGCAAAGCAGAAAGTATGTGATCATATCAGAGCAATTTGCACATTAATAAATCCTGGTCTCAATCTGTAGACTCCATCCCCATCCACCGGGTAGGGGCTTTTTATTATTATTATTACCAGAGTATCCAGCTTTGTAAAGGCATCCAGTGCAAACTCCTGCATGAGGGAATTCCACCCCACTAGTACCACCTCCTAAGACAATATCCAGCCAAAATATTGTGACTGTTGCAAAACCCGGACTGGAGCTCCACAAAGGACCTTCTAGCCTCACATCCAGAGCCAACGGGGTCTCAGTAAATTACTGCAGAGTGACAGACCATCGAGCTGTCTTTGTAGTCTTTTTTATTTATGACAGTTAATTCGGAGTTATTACTAACATTTCAGTGGTAAGTGGCATATGAAGTCATCAGCTGTCACAACTGCATCTGTTAATAAACATGTCAGATATTAAAAGCAGCTTATTATCCTCTGGAGGGGGAAAGGCATGAAGGCGAAGAGCTCACCGCCTGGTTGTTTTTCCATCGCTGGCTGTGCAGCAGGAGGGAACACTCCTGCTCAGGAGATCAGCGTGGCTGTGGTGGGGCTGCCTGTACACCTGCCCTCCAGCACACCTGAGCAGCCCAGGAGTTTTCCTCCCAGTGCTGTCAGTTCCTCTTTCCTCCTCTGCCTGAACTGGGGTGTCCAGGGCGGCCACAGGACAGACCCTGCTTCACTCAGGTGCCCAGGGTATGTCAGGGCTCGGGCACCTTCCCTCAGACCCATCATGCCTGGCAGGACGAGCAGGATCCTGTGCTGGAGCTCAGACAGGAACTGGTGCTCCCAGGGCATGTGGGCATGGAACCATGCTGGACTCTGCCCCAGTGTCCATCAGCCTCCCAAGGGACAGCAGTGCCATACAGCAGGGGACAGTGGGTCCCTGCGTGTGAACGGGCCCTTGTCCCCAGCTCTTGCTGGGCTGATGGGGTGGCTGTGGCCATGGGGCTCTGCCGAGGGCCCTGGTGCCCCAGCAGCTGGTCCTAAGGGAGTCACATGGCTGTGTGACAAGCTGATGGCCAGCCCCCCCTGTGCCATGCCCATGGACCCCAGCAGTCTCCTGGGAGAGACTCCCCAATGTCACAGGGCTCCAAGCTGGAAGCCACAGGGGATGGGCTCTTTCAAAGGATGTGGCAGGTCCTACAGTGGCTTCTGAATCCCACTTGGGTCCCTTGCTGGGGCCAGGGAAGTTCCCCTTTGACACTCTGCTGCCCGTGAGCCCCCACTGAAGACAGGTCCCTGAGCATCCCTAACAGCCACTGGCACAAGCCCTGGAGTGCTCGGTGGGACTCAATATGGACCCAACAACCCTGAGGAAGAGGAGGGCAAGGGTGTGGATACAGGACATGACACTGAGCACCCCCCCAGACACACTGGTTTGAACAGCCTCATGAATTGCTCACACACTTGCCATCCTCTCTGCTGTGCACAGTGCCTGTGTGAGGGCAAGTGTGAACATAAAGGTGCAAAATAACCCAAAACAGGCAAGAGAGAAAACTCACCCTTTCTGCAGCTTTTCCTTTGCTCTGTGTCTGTGTGTGTGTCAATGCACATGTACATGGAAGTTTTATTCATCCTGAATTTTCCTTGACACCTCGTTAAATTTCCCACTTGTAAATGATATCACTGAGATCCTTGTTATCTCACAAGAGCACTTTGAATGTGTTCTGAATGTTGGCAGATGCTCAGCAGCCACCGCTGCAAGTCTCCATATTTTCTATTTAAATTTCGACCTTTTTTAATTTCTATTCTAGGAAATTCTCAAGTACCATCAAACGTTGCTCTGGGATAACATCACTCCATTGACTGTAGGAATGAAAAATAAATCTGATGAACCGAAGATCTTTATTTTATGCCAATGTTGAACAGCCAACCCTCCTCCTTTCAGATCTCAGAGCTCTGTGGCCCCAGTTGACAGCTGTAGATCAAGTTTCAGTCTGGAGCAAATGTTTATAAGTGAGCAATAAACCCTGAAGACAGAGCTCTGTGCTGGCAGCACTGACAGACCCAGTCACAGGAGCGTGGCTACCGTCATGGCAGGAATTAGCCAAGAGAGCAGCAGGTCTGGCTGAAGGCAAAGGGATGTGCTCGCAGTGCCCTGGTGCTAGAGGAGTCATTGCAGAGGATGGTAAATCACACTAAATCCTGCCTTAAGACCCTCCACAGTAAATCCAGCATCAAGCCCCACACTTCCTCCCCCTCTGACAGGAGCTTGTCTACTGGGTTCATTTTCTTCAGATAATGGCTGTTTCAGGCTGATCCTTAATTAATCCTAAACAGGTTATTTCTCTCTTGTATGAAAGGACATGGAATTTCATATTTTTGCAGGGTAAGATGCCAAGTGGCTCCAGATTGAAAGCAGAGCTCTCACTGGAGGGTTCTTTGATGCCCACAACAGGTGCCTGGCAGCCCAGGCTCCTCCAGCCACGACACAAGCACAGCAGCCCTGCACAAAGCTGAGGGAGAACCTTGCTTCGCTTTTCTGCAGAGGAAGCACCAACTCCCCCATGCCCCCCAGCCTGCCCTTTAAGTACCTTGTTCTCCTTTATGTTAAAAACTTGTCATTTTCTTTTGGTCCAGTTTCGTCCCTCTATAGTTCCTGCCCTGTGTAACCCTCTGCCTCTCTCAGCAATGGGAAAGGGCTCTTCTCCATGGAAGGTCCACCCCTCCTGGGGACCCCAGGGACATCCAGGAGCCATGTCCTTCAGCCTGGGGTGCAGCTGAAGGCAGGGGGAGCATCCAGGTCTGCACCCAGCAGCTCCAGCACTGAGCACCACAGCTTCTGTCAGACCCACATTAACCCCACCAGTGCCTACAAGTTCCCAGCTGGCACAGAGGGTGCATTACTCATCCCTGGTGCCTCATCAGCCTTTGATAATATCTCAGCATAAGCAAAAAGCAGAAAAGACGCTCGCAGAGAAAGCAGAAGGAAAGCAAGTACATCCTGAAGTGTCTGTGACGCTCCCAGCCTTGATGAGAGGTCTGCTCTGGTCTGCTGCTCCGAGGGTTCTCTGCTGCAGGATGACTGATAGCCCGGGCAATTATTTGTAATTGTAAGTTGTAAACACCTGCACACCTGCAGCCTGCAGTCCCAGGCACGCTGTTCTCCCAGTGCCTGCCCACTTGTGTGACACTCGTGTGACACTTGCTCTGGCTGTGAGACAGCGACTGTGCTCCTGACAGGAGCAGCACAGCCTGCAGTGGGGTCAGGCACAGGGGCACGTGGATCACGCCTTCCACAGGACGTGTGGGAGCCAGAGGATGTGGAGCTGACTTCCTGATAGGATCACCCGGGCATGCCTCTGCTTCCCAAGCAAGCCCGGACTCTCATCCAGTCAGAGCAGCACTGGCAGCCTGGCAGTGGCCTGTGCTGGAAGCATCTCCATCCAGGATTGCCCCTGGATTGTCATCCCTGTTTGGTGCTGAGAGCCACGAGCTGCAGAGCCATAATTACTCCAGTGGAAAACTCTCTGTGGGTGACAGGAGAGCAGTATCTCATCACCCACAGAGCTGGGATGGATGAGATGCCTCGTCCCACCCCAGATGGGATGCAGGCAGCAGCCGGGTGCTCCCCGTGGGGTCTGGCAGGACTGAGCTGTTCTGGGTTTGCCATGCCATGAGAGAAGTTAGTTCCTATGTGCTCCACCAGCTGCCTTGCTCTTCAGACCCCTTTCTCCTGCCTGCCAGGTTTTCTGACACCTCACCCATGCAGTCTGGACATTTCCCCTCTCCCCAAGGAGGGATGTTATGCGCATGTTGGGAAACACTCCTTTCCCATTTGCTCTGAAGGCCCTTTTCCCCTGTTGTTTGAGGAATGCTGTTTGAATTAGCTCCACGGATTGCAAACAGACCCCGTTGTTTTCCTTTCCAAATGCAGGGAGGCTTCTGTTCTCTCTGGCCTGCTGGATTAACCAGGGGCCTTACACACTGACCCCTCTGCAGCTCAGGGAAGCTAATTTAATCCCAATATTGTTACAGATCACAGCAGGATGGATCTCACGGATTCCTTGAGGCAAACCAGCATGGCGCGCCAGCAGGGACAGCAGCACACTGTGTTTGTAGAGGCAGGAGCTGCTGCAATGTTTCTCTTAAATTCCCTCTGCAAAATTGCTGCAGATGGGGAGGAAAGCAGTGCTGGGGGGACAGGAGACACCTCGGGCACAGGGGTCCCACTGAGGAGATGCTCCACCCGCATCTCCAGCATTCCCTGGCATGCTGGAGGGTGGAGAGCAGCTCTGGATCCTGACAGAAGAGAAGGGCATGCAGACTCGCATCTTCTCACTATTCCTTTCTCCTCATTATTATTTTTCCCTTTGTCCCTGCTCCTGAGTCTCATGGAAGTTGTCTGTGATGTGATGCTGAGCCCAGAGGAGGCATCAGCACCCTCACAGCAGGGCAATCAATATACATCTCACTTGTGTTTTCAGCGGGGAAGATCCGCCTTCTCATCCTGTGTGCAGTGTCACAGCTCTGCCTCCCCTTTCTCCACAGCCCCACCTGAGACCATCGCTGTCCCAGAACAGCCAAGGAGGGTGTCCAGCCCCCACGAGCAGGGCAGGGGGGTGCGGGAACCACCAGGGCTTGGGGGAAAGCCCTGCCTCTCCCAGCATTGCTCGGGGGGCTTTGATGTTTGGGAAAAATAAATTACTTTGGGACGCTATTAAAGAGAAGTTTGAATGATGACACACCACAGGGCTGGGACTTCCAGCGTTTCTTGTAAACTCTGTCCAGAGCTGGAAGTGGAAGAGGCCACTGGCACAGCCAAGAGGACACGAAACCAAGAGCCTCTGCAGCAGGAGTGGCTCTGAGCAGCTTGTCCCTCTCCAGGCATCTGCTCCTCCCTCCTGCCTCTGCTGCTGCTGCTGCAGGGGTTCCCCAGGACCAAGGGGCAAAGATGGGGAGCAGAGATGGGGCACCCATGGCAGCCACAGCCCAAAGACCTGCTGCCAGGAGGCTGGGAACAGGAATGGGAGCTGGGCATGCAGTCCCTGCTCTGGCCCATCCTCCTCTCGGCCATGATCAGCTCTTGGGAACATTCCTGCTGGATGACATTTCCCAAGGCATTGAGGAAAAAAAAATAGAAGGCACTTTTTTCCCAATATAAATTCTTGCAACATTAAAACCCCCACACAATAGCTGTAAGCCCTGGAACGGCTGGGGGTAAAAAAGCTACAGCTTGACATGGAAATAGAACTGCCATCCCCAACTGGTGAGTCCCAGATGTGGGACATCATGTGTGACAAAACCCCAGAGGCGGGACACGCAGGAAGCCTGTAATTGTTGTGGGCTCCCATCACTGTGTGGGGACAGGCTGGTGACCTCGGGAGTCCCTAATGCCCCATAGGTCACCTGCCACAGCAAGAGGAGAGCCCTGGCCATCAGGCTGGTGCTGGATTCATTGCTGTGCCTGTTGAGAACAGGCTGTGGCAGGAGTGACCTGGGGTGGTTTTGGGACCCTGGGATGATTTGGGAACCCTGGGGCAGTTTGGGAACTCCCCAGGCATGGGGAGATGGGGGTTCTTGCTGACCCACGTCACTGATGCTGGTGATCCTGGTGGTACTGACATAAGACTGAAGGGTGAGCAGTGCCTGTCCGTGTGTCCTCACTAACAGCAGACACATATCCCCTGGGCAGGGACCCACTCAGGTCAGCCCAGGAACATCCCTGTGATGAAACCAGCTGAACAGATCTGCTGAAAACACGTGGAGGGGATCCTTGTGCAGCAAAAGCTGTAGCGATGTGCTCACTTTGCTGCATTCTGAGCAGTTAGCAGAACACCTGTAATTACTGTAATTACAGCCTGGGACTCCCCTGTGCCCCATGCCTAGGGCACACAGCTTGGCCCATGCCCAACCACCTTCTGATATGTGGCAGCTCTGCAGAGGGTTCCAGCAGAGCTGGGAGCTTTGCTGGTGTGGATGGGAAATGTCTACGTATTGTGTGTTAAACTATATAATTAATTGGATGCAGTGCTCAGCAAGCAGCTAATTCTGCCCAGAGGTTTTGGTCATTGTGCAGACACGAAGAAGAGCGAGGCCCAGCCTGGCTCTGCAGGATGAGGCCAGGAAGGAGGAGGCCAGGCAGGGAGTGACGTTCAGGCTCCCGGGGCCGGGGCAAGGGGAAAGGGGAGGCCGAGATGGGGAGGATGAGGAGTGAAGGACGGGATGGCTGCCAGCTGCTGCTGCAGCAGCTCTGCCCTCTCTCTTTCTGCCTTTTCCCCATTTCTTTTGGGTTTTGGACATTCTCGTCATGTGGGACCTCGAGGTGAGGCTGGCCCAGCCTTCACACTGCATCACCCCCCTGCATCACCCCCCTGCATCACCACCCTGCATCACCCCCCTGCATCACCCCCCTGCATCACCACCCTACATCACCCCACACTCACTGCACACACCAACCACTTTTAACACCTGCACCTGCACCGGGAGCATTTGTGTGTATTTTGAATATTTGCAGGACAATGGCATAAGGAAGAGATGGGTAAAGCGCTACTTTTTCAGGAGGCAGAGCAGAACACACCAATCCCAGAGTGGGCAGGACAAGCCAGATTGTGGCCAGAGCGGCCGTGGGGCAGCAAACAGGAGGTGGGGTGATGGAGCCGGTGGTGCCACAGCCTCTCATGGTGCCTCTGCCCTGGGAACTTTGGGGTTTCATTTCCAATTAAGGTTTTCATATGGTAACATTCAGAGTTTTGATGGGAGATGAGGCTACTTTTGCCTAAGAGAGAACATACTTTCACTGCTGTGCCCGGCCCAGGAATGAGTTCTCTGCTATTAAAATGTAATTTAATTTATCTCCATAGGTTTTGTGATGACTGGGATTTGTTCTAAGGAGACCTTTAAAGGAGAACTTTTTTCATTATTGAATGTATGTGTTAGGAAGTAGAGTTTTGGCATCCTCTGATAACCAAATTTCTTTTCTATCCTCCACTATATCCATCACGATAAAAGCCCCTGCCAAAGCCCTAACTCAAGCCATGCTTCTGGCATATTGTGAAACGAATCAGCAGGGGAAAATACTGAAACCCACAAGAAGCTCCAGTCCAGTATTTTTAATGTAAGTTTCAAGGATATTGATGGTTTACCTCATCAGGTAAATATTTGTAGCCTAGTTGCTTTCCCAGGGTTAAAGCAGGAACAAGTGGCTGCTGAAACTGCAACTGATTTGCTCTGACAGACCTCAAGCAGCTTCAAAATGAGTTTTCCTGATATCTGGGGCCCTGTTGTACATGCCAAGCAAGGGCACTGGGACCTTCCCAGCAAAGGCTGCAGGGTGATCCAATTTTCAGGGAATGAGCCTGATGGACATCCAGCTCCCTCAGTTCTCCAGGGCCACCCCACCCACAGGGGACCTCTCTGCACTGTGAGAGAGCTCTGTTCATGGTGTGATGGGCAGGGGACCCTTGACCCTTTGCCCCTTTGCCCCTTCGTGAGGTTTCCTGAGTGCAAAGTGAAAGGTGCCTTTTTTAGTCTAATTTTATCTCTTCCCTGACACAGCAGCTCGTGGAGCAGAGCAACAGCAAACCGTGCTGTGGAAAGAGCTCCCTTCCCTGTGAGCATCTCCAGGGCATAACAATGGCTCTGAGGCCAGCAGAGATCCACGATGGTTTCAGCACCTAGGCTGGCATCACCCCCAGGACCCACACAGTGCACACACCTCGCTGGCATGGCCAGCATTGACACCCAGCAGTCCCTACACTGGCGTGGAGGACGAGGTGCCTGTGCGGTCCTGGCTGCCGGCTGGGGAAGCTGCTGCTCTGCTTTGCGTGTAAGTCAAAACCTGTGAGCTACTGGTTGCAGACACTCCCTGCTTTAGCAGGCTGAAGTGGGAGAAGGGAGCGAGCTGCCAGATCCCAGCTGGTCTCCGCTCCAGGAGCTGATGGAGGATTAGCCCAGCAGCATGTCTTTACAAATTGTCGGTTCCCAGAGTACACAAAGCAAAGCTCTGAGGACTGTGTGTCTCAGCACAGAGGCAAAGGCAAAGACTTTGGGAACCTGATAGCACTTCCCACCCAGACACACACATATGTACATCCCTGTGGCTTCCTGTGGCCCCCACAGAGCCCTGTCTGTCCCAAAACCAGCTCAGCCTTGGTGAATGCAGCATTGGGGTTCATGGCTCAGACCAAGACCCCTCCTGCCTGCAGCCCCACTGAGCCTCTCCCTCCCTGGGCTGGTGCCCTACAAACCAGAGAGGGTTTGTAAAGCGACCACAGGTCCCTCTTGGGATGTCCTGGCACAGAGAAACCCATTCCCTGCTCCCCACTACCCACTGCCACCCTCCTGCACGAGGCTGGGGCCTCCCCACCAGCCACCCTCTCGTGCACGGTGGCGGAGCTGGAAGCTCTCGCTACTTGTTTCAGGGGAACTTCCGACATTTCAAAAATTGTTTTCATTCTGGCTTGGAATGAAGACAAATATTTCAGAAATTTCCTGGATAACTTAAAGTTTAAAATATCCTCCCAACTAAAATAGAAGTGTTGGGCTATCTCAGCTCTTGCATTATGTCATATCATGCCAGCTCACAGTACACCGTGCAGAGTCACAGATGACTTGTCATCGGGAGATGTAAACAAAAATACAAATAATGTCAGCAACAGAGCAGAAATGAAACGCTGAAATGACAAATTCCCTAAAACTACTTTTTTTCTCCCTTCCCTGCAAATTAATTCTCCATGGGAAATCGCTTGAATTTTTTAAAAGAGCACAAGTCTGGCCAAAAGCAGCTCTGCTGTTCTCTGGCCAGGAGGAGCACGCTGCCGGCGCTCCCCTCTAGCCTGGCCAGCCGCAGTCCAGCAGCGCTGCTGCCGCAGCTGGGCTGCTCCGGGATGTCCCGGTGGCCCTGCCCCCGGCTCCCCGGCCGTGCTTGACCTCTTATCGCCCTTCTCGCAAACCAGGGGCAGGCGAGCTCTGTGCTCACCGGGGCCCGGCTGTCTGCAGCACCGATAACCCCGGGATGCAACTACGCCGGCTTGCATCAAATCGGGATGCATCACGCCGGGATGCATCACTCCGGGATGCAAACACACCGGGATGCATCGCTCCGGGATGCAGTCACACCAGGATGCAGTAACACCGGGATGCATCACACCGAAGCTGCGCCTCCGTGGGAGCGCAGGAGGAGGTTCCGCGGTGCTGCCCTGCCCGGTGCCGTGGGACGGCGCTTACCTGGCTCAGCTCTGCTCGGCCGGGGCTGGCTCCTGCCCTCCCTGCGCCCAGTGCATCGCCCGCCCAGGCTCAGCTCCGCGGCCGCTGCCCCTCGTCGGGGCTCCGCGCCGGGCAGACCTCCGGGCGCCGGCTGGCACCCATTCCCCTGCCTGCCCCGTGCCTCTCCAGAAAGGCACTGCTGGGAAGGAGTGCCGGGGCTCATGTCTCCGGTGCTGTATCCACCCCTTCCCACCCTCTTGGGGTTCGGTCCTGCCAGTTCCACTTGTGGGCTGTCCTCACCACTTTGGGCCTTTCTACCGCTCCCCTTCTTGTGGCTCTGGATGTCACCACAGACACGCTTTTATGAGAGTGGGCTTGTGCAAGGCTTGTATAAAGTGTTCTCAGAAATACGAGGTCCTGTCATTTGTAAAACTAATAAAAATGTCCAATAATTTTTACAAGGGAAAAATGAGTCATTGGATGGCACATTTCTCATTACTGGCATTTTACAATTAAAATGAGCATCTATTGAATCAATCCAAAGCTCTTATTGTTAGCAGACACTAATAACTTCCTGAGCTATTGAAGATACTTTTTTTCTGAAGAAACATGACCCCTCGCCACAGCATTTCTCGTCGAGAGTGGTATCCAGCTGAGACCAGCTCTGCTCAGCTCCTGCTGGAGGGTTTTCAAACACATCCTGATGAGACTGGTGGCTATAGCTGGGTGGGAAATTGTTTTTAAGCCCTCAAAAATGTTGAAGATTTCAAAATTTTTCCCGCTCCACATGGGGATGAAACCAGAATTGTTCAACATTTTTACCAAAATAAGAAGTCCTCATGGAAACCATCTCCGGAATAGCCAATAGCCATGGGTCACGCTGAGCTGGTGAAGCGGGGACTGCGGTGGCTCGGACCGCCGTGATGGTGGCTGCACTGGATCAGATGGCTTCTGCTCCCAGTGTGGGACACCCACCCCGGACCTCATGACCTTTTCTGGTGAAAAATGAATCCAGTGAAACTTTCCCGGTTTCACTGCGGCCGTTGCACATGCATGGCCACTTTCTGTCCCACACAGAACAAGCTAGGCCATCACAGCTGGGACAGCACCACCTCCTGCCCTTGGAGGACAGAATTTTGCAGCTGCCTGTGCCCTCAAAACCCATCAGGAACTTCAGGACAATAGAGGCAGAGCCTAGTTTTCAACAAGTGCTATACCCTTCTGCTGCTGCCTCCTGAAGAGCAACCTCCCTGCAGATGTCTTGGGATGGATCCCAGCCACCAGTCAGCATCTGTTTTTTGGAAATGGACACCCTGATGGAACAGGAGGGATGGTCTGGGAAGGTTCAGTGAGGAGAAACTCCACAGAGGCACAGGGAGACTCTGAGTGCCCTGGACAATCCTTTCCTGTATATGGAGGTCATTTCAGCTTCAGGAGATGAGCCCAAGAAGAGTCAGCCTTACTGCAGGACTTTTTTCTCAAGGTTCCTCCAGATAAAGCAGAAGAGAACAAAATGCAACGCCCATGTATCTCCTCCAGCTGAGGTGTCCAGGGAAAGCTCCTGCTGCAGGATTTAGCTGTGGAGCTTCAGGTTGCTGTCTGGTTTTAGGAGTGCTCTTTTCCCATGCATGATCACCTGCACATCCCCAGGGCAGAGTAAGCAGCCCTTCCCCTGCCATGGTGCCAGAGAAAAGAAACCAAATTGTCCTGTTTTGCCCAGGGAATACAGAGAGTTTCTGACTGAGAATGGATGTCTTTCCTCTCAAGCCCTGGCAGGCCCTGAGCAGTCAGGCTGCTGTCACTTGTGGGGAGATTCAGTTCCTATTTGTACCACCAAACACATGCAAGGCTTATGAAAAACTGCCATGAAATCCCATTGCACAGCAGTAACAATGTGCAAGTGCTGGCTTCCAAACACTGAGTGCCCTGCCAAAGAGCTGGTGAGTCCAGATCCTGCTGGGCTGAGGCATCCAGATGCCACTTCTGCCGTGGCAGATCCTCTTGATGCAGGTCTGCAAGAGACCAGCCCCAGCCCAGCCTCCCCATGAGCTCGCTCCGACCCTTTGCCAGAAATGAATACCCACAGGACTCAGAGCCATCCATGATGGAGACTTCACTCTATCCTGGCTGGAAGAGTCCTTGTCTGCATTGGGCAGAGGGCTGGAGCTGGTGCTTGGTGTGTGTGGGTGCTGGTAGAGCAGACCAAATCTGGGCATACCAGAGAGATGCCAGGTTCCACTCCTCTGGACTCTCCCCATTCTCCTCGGGGCTCTCCAGAGGGGATGGTTCTGTCTCTTGGTAGTGGGGGTGCTGATGCAGGGCCCAGATGTTGGGGAGAAGCAGATGAGGTTGTTTTCCATTCTCTGTTGTTGTGCAATGGCCCCAGCACTGGAGACACTTCCCACTCCTTTTCCTTTGCTACTGAGCATGGGGGTTGGGATGACAATATGTATTGTCATTTATAAGCTCTGTAGGGCCCTCCTGGGACCTACGTGCATAAATCTTGGGTTTGCTTCAGCATTCCTTTTCCCTCTTGCATGCTTGCAACACAGCTTCTGCCTGTCCTGCCTGTCTGCAAGCCTGGGCTTTGCAGAATCTGGAGTTCTCCTCCCAAGAGCATTGGTCTGTGTCACTGCCATGCTCTTCTGCTCCTGCTCCAAAGGGAGGGCCCTGGGAACATGCTACTAATGCATCTTGGCCTGGCCACGGTCCCACTGTGGCTGCCAGGTGCCTGAGCACAGCGCACACAGTGGGCATTGCCAACAGCTGGCAAGAAATGCCAGGAGCTTCCCTTTATGGCTCTGTATTTCCTGTTAAATTTTTATGGGATTTCCTCTGCTTTTGGATTTATGAACGTGCCTGCCTGGCTCAGGAGACCCAAGAGCCCGGCCACTGGCAAAGCTGAGTGGGAAGACCTGCTGCCCGGAGGGGACAGGGCTGGGGGACAGCCTGGCTCCCTGGTGCCCAGGGCACCGAGCGCGGGTGCCATCAGCCCAGCCGTGTTCCTGGCCCTGCAGGGACAGCTCCGAGGTGCCCGAACTCCCCCGGGGCTGCCGTGTGCCTGGCCGGCAGTGAATTTGGCGTCCCCGCCGCAGGGACTCATCGGCTGATGTCGCAGGATTTCCTCCCCCCGCCGGGAGCTCACAATAGCGGGGACAGGCTGCTCCGCAGACACCCTAATCCCTTGGCGATTGTGCCGCCTTTCGGGGGGTGACAATGGCTCAATGAAGGTTTGCAAGGTTAGCAGGAACGTTAATCCTTACAGAAGAAAAATGCGACAATTACTTAATGCCGTGGCTGGGAGCTTTTGTGCTGCCCTTGGTGCGCTGTGTGTGTACTGGGCAGTGTCTCATCGACAGGCTCTGCTTGGGTACCTGGGGTAAGAAAGGACGGGCATCTCTGTCCGCGGGTGCTGCCAGATGTCTGCGCAGCCTGGCTCCTCTTCTGCTCATCCCTTGGAATTCCCATTCGAGCAAAGGAGTTTCTGGCATCACCCAATGAAAGCACAAACATACGCATGGCCAGAGCACACAGAGGAGCTGTTGTCTGTATTCAATTTCCAGAAAATTGGGGGTGTCTTACAGCTCAGAAGAAATGCAGCCGAGGAGCTCCTGCTCTCCAAGGGTACCCTGCTGCGGGGAGGACATGGATGGCACACGCCTGCCAAGCTGCTCCGAGGGGCACGGTGGGGAATGTGCTCTGAGCAGGGCCCAGACAACTGCGGAGGAGAGGACAGGTGGCGTGGGAGGGCCGGACAGAGGGGGACAGCAGACCCTTGGTCACTGGACAGTGATCCCAAGGGCTTGTGATGAAACCATCAGGGCAGGGAGGTCGTCACTTCTCTGCAGACCTGCCCTGTGGTCCCGGCCCCGGGAGGAGGGCTCGGCGGGGTGGGGAGAACCCTCGATGGGAGCCTGCGACAGCTGCCGGGGGCTGCAGGAGCTATGCGAGTGCAATTGTGTCAGTGCAGAGCCTCGGCCGCTTCCCGCAAGACGGCTCTTCTGGCATCAGGGAGTCGCTGGGCGGTGGAGGAATGGAACACCCCCGGCGCTGCCAGCCAGATTGTGTGCAGAGAGCTGTGACAGCCATCCGGGGATTTCTCTGGCTGCAGGGACTGAAGGAGGGGAAGGAAGGGATAAAGCACTGAGATCACAGGCGAGATCCCGCCTGCTCGCCCAGGGGCCGGCGCAGCACCACAGCACGCCCCGCCAACCTGCTCCCGGCGGCGCTGGCGAAAGTGCCGCCGTGCTGTCCCCGCCTGACCCCGCACCCGTCCCCACGGAACACGGATCACCGACGGCCAGGGGCAGCGGGAACAGCCGGGCACGGCCGGCGAGACGGGAGAGCCCGCAGTGGTGCCCGGTGCTCCAGCCAGGCTGGGGCAGCATCTCAACCGGGACAGGCACAAACACCTGTCCAGGTGTCCCCTTGTGAGGCCGGCAGCCAGTCCCGGCTCCCCTTGGCTGTCTGCAGGGCTGGGACATCATCAAAGCAGCCCCATGGGCAGCCCCAGATCCACGCCGGGCTCCCGAGAGGGTCGGGGCAGCCTCCCCTCACCTGTCCCTCCCCTCCCTGCAGTTCCTGGCCACAGCCGTCCCCTGGCACAGCGGGCAGGGCAAGAGGACACCGAGGGTGGGGCAGCCAAGCAGGTTGTCACCTGTGCTGGCCGTGGGCACCCTGTTTGGAGGGCGAGCAGCCGCCCAGGTGACCCCGCAGCCCCGTTCTCAGGGTGATGTGCGTGTACGAGCTCGCGTGTGCGTGTCGGAGCCATCGCGGCTCGGTGGATTTCAGGCACTGCAGGCGGAGAGCACAAATCTGCCTCTGATTAAACCGGCCCTTTGTAATATAACCTATATGAGCCTGCACTTAACACCCATCATCCTGAGGAAAGCCCAGGCTCTCTTCCAGCCGGTTGGGCTGCGTGCCTCCAGGGCAGATCTCCCAGGGACATGAGACTGCCGGGGCAGGAACTTGGATGCATTTCTGTGCGGATTCTTCCCCCTTCTAGAGAGGCACAATGGGGCTTTGCATGAGTGATACAAACATGCCAGTTGTACTTAAGGTTGACAAATAATGTAAACCACACAATCTGGTTTGAGGGAAACGACTTCACCACAATTTATTTTAGTGCTTTAAACATCACGCCAAACTCTGTAGTGAATTGCTAAATTAATGCCGGGCTGCCATCTAAATAGACATCTTCAGATCACAAGCATGTTATAGGGGGAATGGTTTCCTTTGAAATGGTTCCCACAGCTTAAAGGCTGTGCAGAGAAAAAATGTGCCCAGGATTCAATTGCTGCCAACATGTGGTGGCCACATTTCTCCACTGCTATTGGCCAAGATGCGCAGTAAAGCTGAGGAAGCATCATCTGAGGTAGATAGATAAACTGGTGATTGCAGAGAGAATGGAAATGCCATAAGCAGCTCACTCTGAGGAAAGAAATAAAGCAAAATAGCCTCAGTTCCAAGCTTTTAGCCTGAAAAAATGTGCCCTGCCCAGTAAGGCATCTGGTTGTCCCCATCACGCATTTCTCGGCTGCTTGGGATGCAGCAGAGCCCAGCAAAGGCACAGTGAATATGTCCTGCACTCTCAGTTTTCCATCCATGTCTTGGCTGATGTTCTCAGCACCCCTGCACTCTGCTCCCCTGGCTGCTGGCACCAATAGCAACTTCCACCTGCTCACAGCCGTGTCCTGGATGTCCTGGGACAAAAGCCTGTCACATCCCCTTGGCACAGAGAGCTGAAATCCCAGGGCCAGTGTTCCCTACAGATGTCAGGGAAGGGGACGATGAGACTATGACATCTTCCCACTCCAGCTGAAGTAGCTGGGGAGGTTCATAGTGGGCACTCACACCACATGTGAGCTACACATCTGCACTTCAAACTGGAGATACCCTGGAACCCATCAACCAGGTTTTAGCAAGCACAGAAAAAGGATGAGGAGACAAAGGAGAGGAAAGGGAGCTGTCACTTGGCCACTGTTCCCATCCTGGCAAGTTGGGTTTTGTTTCCCCATCACCAGCCTGAAATCCATCTTCCATGCTTTCGTGGCTCAGTCGCTCTTTCCCCTTATGGTTTCCTTCAGCTGAGCTGGAGGAAGAATAAAGAAATGTCTCTCCGGGCCCCAGCCTCTTACAGGGCTCATAAATATGTCTCTGCTTAAAAACTCAAGGATTAATTAACTCATGAGTATCTCCTAACCAAAGCTCTGGGAAACAGCACCCTCCCGCATGGGAGGCAGCATGTCTGTGGGAGGTTTTCCCGGGGCCTCTCGCCTGCCCACAGACGCCTGACTGGGATGGACCCAGGGCTGGGCAGTGCCCACCGAGCGGAATCCTGGCCTGGCACCACCACTGCACACCAGCTGTGCCACGCTGGGTCCCCGGTGCCACGAGACACCTGGGTGGCCATCAGCATCAGCTCCCCGGCCATGTCGCCATGTTGCCTTCACAGTGTTTTCAATTAGGTGCTTGACAATGCCCAGGCTTGGTGGTCCTCATAAATTCTGAGCACTGACGGTGCCACGGGAAAGTTTGGACCATGGGGGCTGGTGCCTCGGGGTGCATCGTGGGGCTGGGCTCTCCGGACACACCAGCCCCAGCCAGAGTGGCTGTCCCAGCTCATGCTGGGATGGGTGGGCTCTGCCAGCGGCTCCCACCTTGTCCATATGCTTTGTCCTGCCTGGGGAGGTGCTGGTTGCATTGGTGGGTGCCCCTTCTCTCCAGAGTCACTGGACAGGCACTCTCCCTGTTTGCTCTTACCCTGTGCCTAGTCTGGAGGGGTACCAAGCCCTACAGCAGGCATGGGGCAGAGCAGAGCAAGGGTGTTTCTTTAGGGTGGGCAAGAGCTTTCCCCTCACTGACAGCCCCTCTGCCTCACCACTCACTCAGGTCTGCAGCCCAGCAGCCCCAGGAGCCCCAGTGGTCATGGGCATCCTGACTGGGGAACTAGGCTGCTCCGAGGCCTGGCTGTGCCCAGCACAGCCCCTGGGGAGGGAGGGTGTCTCCAGCAGCCGTCTGGTCCCTGGCACAGCGTGTCAGCCCAGCAATCACCGGTCTCCAAAGAGTGGAGCTGCCAGGGGCCACTCCTTCCGCAGCGGGTCTGTGCAGAGCTGGTACGAAACAAACAACTTTTGCAACATGTTTTGTTTTCCACCATTACATTTAAAAAGTAAATAAATTAAATCCATTTTGCTGCCGCTTCACTATGTCAAGTGTAACCTGAGCGCTGCTGGCAAGGGAGGCAGCGCACGGTGCGAGGCCTCCCCAGCTCATGGCAAGGCTGCCTGGCTGTGCTGGAGCCCGAGAACCATGCAGGGATGGACTCAGGGGAACTGTGCTGGACCTGTGCCTGTGATCCATTCTGCCCTGCTCACTCCCAGGAGGGATGCCCCCATCCCACATGGCAGGCTGGGCTGGAAGGGTTGGTGCTGCAGCGGAGAAGGGTGCAAGGAGCTGAGATGTCAGGCTGAGCAGGGACCATTCCTGACACACAACTGCAGCTGAGGAGGATGGCAGTGTCCCCCAGGGTGTCCCCAGGTCTCTCCTTCTCTCCTTCCGCTGCTCCTGCATCACTTTACACCTTCATCACCATGTCTGCTGCTGTGGGAAGTATGGAAAAGAGGAAGCTGCACGTGTCCATCCCAGGCTGCTGCACTTCCCATGGGCTGCACACACAGAGTGTCACCAAACAGGGCATTGGCACCAGCAGGAACTGTTCCCAGGGGTTGTTACTGGAGTAAAATGCTCTCCCTCAGTGAGGGTCCTGTCCCATCCTTGATCTGGATGGATGAGAGGCCCCAGGGACGGCTCTCTGTCAGTCCATCCCCAGTCCCCAGAGCTGAAAGCATCTCCCATGGCCACACTCCACCTCTCCCAAGGGCAGAGGGACTCTGCACACCTGGTTACCCACCATCCTCCTGTGCAGCCCCTCTTGCCTTTCCCAGCCCCTCAGGGCTGCCACCCCCTTCCAGCACATAGGAGAAGCAGAGGACACCCAGTCCCACATCTGTTTATCCTCACTGGGGCTCTCTGGGCGATGGGGCTGCACTGGCCTGGGGACCCCCAGTGTCCCAGTAATGGCTCAGGGACACTGCATGTGAGCCAAGGGCAGTGCCTGCCTGCACTGCAGGGGGATGCACTCCAAATCACTCCAGCTCACAAGTACAGGGCAGGGAGGGGACTGTTAGCGCTGGGAGCACCATCCAGAGGCCTGGATTTTCTTCTCTCTGTGACGGCAGCTGTCTGCACCCGGGACAGACCTTGGTTACTTTGGCATCACAGTCAAAGCACCCACTGATGTCATGCAAAGTGGAACTTGGCCCTGGGTGCGAGAGGACTCAGGCTGCTTCCAGCTGGCCTCCTCGCTGCTTCTCTCACTGTCTTTGGGACATAATTAATTTTCTCTGTTGGAGGGGTAGTTTCCAGCTAAGCAGGGATTCTCTGCATTTACAAGTCGGTGAAAGTGGTTTCCAAAGCACAGGACACCCTTTCTTCTCAAGTGCCTGCTGAAGAGGCAGCGGCAGCACCCTTAGGTTCCTACACATCACAAAGGCATGCTGCTTCATTTTTGGGCAAGCCCAACTGTTTTGCTTTGTGTAGCACATCTAGATACAACCTGGTTCTCTGCAGCACTATGGCAGTGTGGCCCTGCCTGTGGGGGCAGCTGTGCCAGCTGTGCAGGGTTGCGCTGCTGCCCTGAGCAGTGGGAGATGCTGCGGGCTGACCCAACCACTTGGCCTTCTCCTTCTTCCATAGAACACCTTCTCTCTGCCACTGCCCTGCCTGCAGCAAGGCTGCACTGTGCTGGGAGTTGGCAGGTCAGGCACTGGGGTCACCTGGCAGTATTGCTGTGCCCAGGATGCTGTCCCCACCTTCACCGTGGGTCACTGGCAGAGGTGTTTGCTGAACCAGCTGTGCCTTCATGCTCAGAGTCAAGCCCTGTCTGTGCTCCCTTCTGCCAGAGCTGAAGGAGAAGAGGAAACATTGCAGTGAAGTGTTTAACCAGAAAACACGCAAGTGACTTTTTTAATAATAACATCCAAATGAAAACAACGTGGGCTTCAAAGTTTGTCCTCGGGATGCTTTGCAGTTCACAGGCTTTCTGACAGCGACTCTCCTTTCCATCCCAGGGAACGCACCCAGGAACACCAGCCCCTTCCCGTGGTGGTGCCCATGGTGCCCCTCACCACTCAGGCACCCTGTAGAGCCAGGGTCTGGCAGTGGGTGCCAGCAGGGCTGCACTGAGGTGTTAGGGATTCTGTCCTTGCCCAAACTGGCCATTTTTCAGCTTCCTCACTCCTGCCCTTTGCCAACAATGCCGGCAAGGATCTGCGTGGCCGTGGCTGTGGTTGCTCCAAAGGCCGTCTCCCATTACTGAAACACAAATGTTGATGTTTGAGGAGGGGAGATGCTGATGGAAACGGAGCTGGCTCTGTTTGTTTGTCAAAGCAGCTATTTTAAACAAGTTCTGCTCACACAGCTTGCAGATCGGAAGGAAGTTTTCCCAGCCATAATATCCTAGCTCAGCGCTGGGCAGACAATGGTTCAGCAGTTGCCTGGGATTAGCTGGTGAAATCACCGTGCGCAGCCCGGGAAGGGCGTCTGGGAAAGGGCAGTGCTGGATTTTGTGCTGGGGAGGTCGGGGGTGGGGCAGGAGCCACCCGGAGAGCCACGACAGGCATGGCAGGACAGCTGGGCTTGGAGCAGGGCACCAGGAGGTACCAGACCAGGGCTCCAGGACAGCCCTCCCTGGGCACTCAGCATGCCTGTGCCCTGCTTTCTTCCCCCAAGGAAAATGGTTAAATGCAAAATATGTTTCTGATAAGATACTTCCCAAAGCAGCAAGCCTGAAAACGCAGCACCTCATCACCCTCAGTGTGATGGGGAGAGGTGCCCTGAACCCCGTGCCTGGAGCCAGGAGAGCAAGAGATCCCTTTGGAGCCACCTCTGCCTGTGCCCTGAGCCCCAGACCCCAAGCCCCATGTCCTGAGCCCCATGCCACGTGTCCTGAGCCCTGTACCATGTCTCCCAAGCCCCATGCCCCATGTCCTGAGCCCCAAGCCCTGTGTCCCATGTTCTGAGCCCTGTGCCATGTGTCCCAAGCCCCGTGCTATGTGTCCCAAGCCCCCTGCCCCATGTCCTGAGCCTCAAGCCCAGTGTCCCATGTCTTGAACCCCATGCCACATATCCTGAGCCCCATGTCCCATGTCCTGAGCCCCATGCCCCATGTCCTGAGCCCCAAGCCCTGTGTCCCAAGCCCCGTGTCACGGCCGCCCAGGCGCCAAGGGCCTGGCGTCACGGTCACTGCTCCCTGGCGTGTTCCCTTCAGGAAGGCAGACAGGGCTCCTGGAGGGTGGCGGAGGCGGCAATGCCAACTCCTTTATTCATTACAGCCTCATATACAAATAAAAGCTTTACAAGCTTGCCTTGAGCCTTTAAAAAATGCCGTTTAGGACGTGTCATTTGTATTGTCTGACTCCGGCTGCCCTGCACCACGGCTGAGCTCAGCAGCAGTAAAACCGCTTCCACGTAAAACCCAAATGAGGTTTTTATTTGCAGGGCAGGGTGAGAGAAGCACTTACCAAGCAGCTTCCTTGGCTCAGCTGTGTCACCCCACTGCCCTGGGCAGGGTCGCCCTGTCCTGCTCACCATGGACATTGCACCACAAATTTGGGGTGAGCCTGAGGGTCTCATGGAATAGGGGGCATAGAGCCCCCATAAATGCTGTTTCCACCTACAGAGCCTGCTGCCACCTCCCGTGTTTCCACTTGGGACACCCCAGAGAGTAGCTGTGGCAATGTCTGCAATGCCACAAACATCAGAGGAAGATGCAGAAGATTAAAGCGCATTAATCTCCACCATCCCTCTGGTTGCTCTGCGAATGCCAAGGCGTGAAAGCTCTGACTCGGGAGGTGCACATGGAAACTCTCCACCAAGGGGAATTAATTGCAGGAGCACTGGCCCGTAGCATGAAGATATTTTTTTTTTTTTGTTAAGGGCTCAGATGAAGCTTTCTGTTTCTTCCTCCTCTTGGTGAATCTTATTGTGATTAAATTAAAGGAATTCTCGTTAAAACGTTAATATCCTTCTAAGACCGTTTGTTGTTTTTCTCAGCTGCCTCTGGTCTCTTTAGAGACTTTGCTGCCTTTTCCTAACGTTTTCCAGCTCTTCCTCCCCCTCCATGCTGCCCTCCCTCCTGTTTTTGAGGCAAACTGGAAAGTTAGAGTTGTGGTTGCGCCGTGGCTGCGGGCGGTGAGTCACGGCGAGGATCCCCACTCACAGCTCGTAAACAGGAGGCAGAAACACGCGCTCCTGCCCAGGGCTGTGCCCGGGGGCCTCGTGGTTGGGATGGGGATGGGGCAGGGATGGGGCTGGAGGCACAAGGGGAAGGCATGGGAACAGGGACAGGGATGGGGATGGACTGCTGCCCATGCCTCTCCCCAATACGAAGGATGAAACCAAGGCACAGCCTATTTTTGGTGGCTGTCACTGAGTACGGGGTCAGAGGAGAGCCTGGTCCCTGCCAGTGCCCCTGGTCCATGCTGCTCCCACTGCTGTGCACGAGGCCATCCCCGACCTGTGTCCCAACCTCCTGCACAGGAACCTTCCAGTGATGAGGCAGCAGCACCTAAAAGCTTGCTAAAAAGTTATGGAAAAGTAGAGGAGTGATAGGATTTTATTTTTTTTCCACAGCTAAGGAAAAAATGCTCATTTGTGGGCATTTTCCATTCAGGAGCATCCTGCACAAACGCATTGTTCCTCTTTGAATTCCTCAGCATATGGCATTCTCTGCTGTTAGACTTTAATATTCTTTTCATTACCGATATCTAATACAGACAAGTCTTGAGGCTTACACAAAACATATGCGAGCCTAATTTGTTTTTACTGTGCCACATGGTTTTATTCCCTGCATCATTCAGTTAGCTTTTTTTTTTTTTGAAGCATGTGATCAGCAAAAAACTTAATGCTATTTTTAAGCATGGTAAGAAAGTGAAAAACACATTTACTGTGACTGCAAAGGAAGATGAGTGTAGAATCCCCTTCTGCAAAAGTAGCTGTTACAGAGTGATAGCAAAAGTGACATTACTGCTGTAAAAATGACATTGCTTCGGCAGTGTAGTTTGTGAAAGTAGTGCTTGTGAGGAGAATTCCTAAGAATTCTGGGTTTGGAGTGATTTATCTGACTGAGGCAGATGAAAATGGGCTTCACAAATACGCAGGTCTGTGGCCACAAGCCACCTCCCCATGGGGAAACTCACCTTTTTCCTGCCCTTCATCCTTCTTCACCTTTCCATCATCTGACACCTCCCTGGAGAGGTGGGCATTAATTTATTGAATATATCATATTTAATGCTCTTTTTTCCCCATCAAATTATCCAGGTGTTCACATGGCACCCATATTCATACCAGAGATGCAGAAGGATGGTTGTGGTCCCCATGCGAGGAGCAAGGAATCAGTGCTAAGTTCTCCACTCTGCAGGTGTGTCCCCAGGTGGCTGTGCAGGTTGGGGTTGAGTTTATTTGGGAATTTTGGAGTCTGGAAATTAAAGGAGCAGGGGACAGGGGAGTGTGGGTGGCTGTGTGCAGGGCAGCTCTCTGCTGCTGGAACAGAAAGGGTGTAGAGATGTTGGTGGCATGGGCAGGATCGGGAGGTGCTTGTTGGCACACAGGCAGGTCCCTGAACGTGGGGCTCTGATGAAATAACCAGTATTAGATCACAACCAGTCTTGGGTGCAGGTGGATCTTTATCCCAAGTCTGAGCCCTCTGACCCCTGGCAATGGAGATCATCAGAAAAGGGGAGGATATGAGCCATCCCGCTGGTGGGGCAGAGGGAGGGAGGCTTCTCTTTCAGAGGCTCATGGCTGCAGGAGGCTCCTCCACACCAGAACTGGTGCTCGTGGCCCCCATCCTTGGGTCAGACCTGGGGTGGAGTGGCAGTGCCATGTGCCTGGAACTTGCTGTGGCAGGTCAGGGAAACCTGAGCCCTGGCAGCTTGTGCTGCTGGAGAGCTTCAGACAACCCCGAGCACAGGAAATCCTGGTGCTGCCACACGCCGCATCCCCCGTTCCCACACATGTGCCTTGTTAGCAATGTCAGGAGCCTCCAGCTTGTGGGTGACTGCTAACCACAACCACCAGCATTAACCTCCTGCTTGGAGGTCATTTGCAACAACCCACAGAAATGCCTCAGAGTTGGGCCATGTTGAAAGAAGCTGGTGGGTTCCTGAAAAAAAAAAAAAAAAGCTCTATTATTTATTTATTTGGGCCTTTGAGAATTCTGGACTAGAGTAATAAAACTGCTGTGGACATCTGGAGCCTTCCAGGGCAGGAACCCCAGAGTGGCCGCGGTGTAGGGCAGCTCAGTTCATGGGCTGAGGTCATGGTTGCTGGGCTCTGCTGCTTGGCCAAAGCAGCTTGTGGGTCCCGCTGACCCTCTGATGATCAAGGGATCTGGTGTCAAAACCATCCAGCCATTCCAGCAGGAACCCAGCCTAAAAGGTGTAGCCTGGAGCAGCGTGTCTAAGCCAAGGAGGAATTAAAATCTTACATCACTTAATGCAGATGAAATGGGAGAACAGAATGCCCCAGCAGCTTTCCCAGTGCAAGTCTATCTGTTCCCTCCAGCTGGAAAACTCTAGACCTTGCAGTCAGGTGTCATTGTGGGACCCCCAGCTTGCACAGAAGAGGCTGGATGCCATGGGGGGCTGCCCCACAGATCTATGTCAGATACTCCCAGTATAAATAACCCACCATGCTGGGGAGCCTGGGCCAACTGTGCCTTTGGGTGCTCCTGAGGGTCATCACACACTGGGTATAGAAGCTGGATCTGTGTCATGGAGCACACAGAACCAGAGCCTTGGGTTACACACAGGGCCTGGTCTCCAATGGGTTAAGGGTAATTTGAATGATTCCTTTTGTTTAGATTCATTTCAGGTTTCGTGATTTCTGTTATTGCTGCATAAAATCACTTGCAGGCGCTCGAGGTGGGGCAGGCGGAGGGAGAGAGGGAGCAGATGTGAGCTAATTGGAAGCACAACAGCAGCAACAGCAAGTGCTGCCCGGCTCCTCGGGGCCCAGGGCGCCTTGAAGGCTTCAGTACACCCTCTTTGGAGGATGCACTGGCCATGGGAAGAGCCCAGGAATGGGAGGGTATGCCAAGGAGGGGTGCAGGATGCTGAAAACAGCAGGTCTCTGCCCTTCAGTGAAGGCTCATCCCAGGCAGTGCCCAGCTTCCAGCATCTTGGCTCAGCTTTAGGGTTGGATTGTTCTGCTTTCCATTCAGTTCACAAATAAAGCTGGAAAACACAGGAATTACTGCAAAAAGGTGAATTCTGCCTGCCAGGAATGCGGGTAAGGAATGGACCTGGAGGCCTCCTCATCAGTTCAGCGGATGGGCTGTGTGCTGCTGGATAGACCCAGCACGGCTGTCCTGGGCTGGCATGGCATGGAACAGGACAGAATGGGATGGGATGGGATGGGATGGGCAGCATCCCTCCATCCTGTCACTCTGCTCACAGCATGCACTGCCTGGTCTGCAGCCCTTTGTGCCTGTCCATCACTTTTTGTGTGTCCCACTCTGGCTCCCCGGGGTGTGACAGGTCCCATGTGGGATGGTCACCTTGCAGGCAGCCACTGCCTGGGAGTGCAGGCAGCAGCACTGGAAGCTGTGAGAGACCCAGTCTCTCCCATTCCAAAGGTGAGGGGGAGATGCTTCGCCATCTGTCAGCAGCTGTTCCCTGGGATGAGGGCAGGACCTGCTCCTCCCTTCATGCTCAGGGCTGCTGTGGTAACAGACGTACTTTGTCCCTGCCTGGCATGAGCTCGCCAGAACCTGCTTCATTCCCAAGGCCAGAGCAGAAGGTGCTGTTCCTCTGACACCCACAGAGAGGGTCCTGTCACGCTGGGACGTGCCAGTGGCAGGCAGAGCAGGGCTGATTGCAACCTGCCCCAAACCTCCTCCTCATGCTGCAAGAGGGGGGAGAACTGGGAGGCCACGCAATAAAAATTCAAAGCATCCCAATCCAATAACCAGCTGGAGCTGCAAGTGCTAATGAGATTGTGCATTGGCTGTTGTTCCCCAGCTCGAATGTGTCAGGAGCTCTCTGGGCCCCACCATGGCAACATTGGCTTTAATTAAAGAATCTCTGCGTGGCACTGGAGGGCAGATTCACCCAGCCGGGATCCGTGGCACTCACGGCATCACGAGACAGTCTGTCTCTCTCCAGAGATTAAGCTCTGGGAATCTCCCAGGTTGCTTGGCACGGGGAAACAGGGCAACTTGTGTGTGAATCTGAAGAACGTGGTTCAATTAACTTTTCTCACTCTCCCTTTGGGCTAGACACAGAGTGCGTGCAGGGGTTCACACCCCAGGCAGGTGACAAGGCTCAGGATTAATTAAGGAGCTGACATTCCCAGAGCCTCACTCTCTTGGGAAAGCAGCCTGACGTTTGGATCCAATGGCTCCCAGAGCTGTCACCATGCCCAGAAGGGTACCTGGAGGGTCTCCAGCTCCCCCTTCCCCTGGTGGAGGTGTCAGGCAGCATCTCACTCCTCCCTTTCTGTTGCTGTGCTGGGAAATCACATCCCTTACCAAACACATTGGCATGGCTGGACAAACCATACACGTGTGTAGCTGTGTGCACATGTGTGTGCATTTGTTTGGACTCGAGGGGTTCATTTCTGTGACGGCCCAGCAGTGCTGCCGTCACTTTGGCCTCAGGGCTCAGCCCTTGGGCCAGAGCTGTGGGACTCGTGGCCATCCCAGCCCGCTGAGCGGCCGGGATTAATGAGGGCTGGAAGGGAATCTTGGAGCAGTGACAGGGAGGGTGATGTGTCTGCCCTGTCCTGTCAGAGCATGTGGTTCTTCTTCCGAAATCCCAGCACTTCCTGCAACCTGGTCCATTGAACCAAAATATCTTTCGAAAGAAATCTGGAAATAGACTCTGACACTATCAAAACATCCTGTTTTGACATTTTCTGAATGAATCACTTTGATTTTTTTTTTTATTCGGAACGACCTCGCTGCCTTTTCGGTAGAGAAATGGATTGTGTTTATTGACAAGTTGTAACCAAACAAAGCCATTGATTTTTGCCTCACTGGAACATTTCAGCCCCCTCCCCCCAAATCTGCTTTGAGGTTTGATTTGTTGTACCAGAGTATTTCTAAATATTATAGTTTTGTTCCAACTTAGAGCCAGATTTTGCAATCCCCAGACGAGCCGGTCAGTCCGACTGCACAGCCCCTGCCACATCCCACTGGGACCAGCCCCTCGTGGCAGCACAGGGTGGGTCTCACCACGGGCAGCCCTGGATTGGGGGGCATCACGGAGCCCCCAGAACCCAGTGGCTGCCACAGACTCCTACCTGGGGCCAGGGGGTGACGGGGCTGGGGGTGACCCAGCTATTAGCACTATTTGACAAGTTGTCAGGATTAGAAAGCTCATCATAAAACCCTCCAAAATGAGCAGTTTTTGTGTGTGTGTGCGAGTTAAGCTTTTCTGCCCCAACCAGGAACAGATGTCTGAACTGGTTGATGAATTGGAAACATCTGAAACAACTTTCCAAGCCGAAGTACAATAAATATACCTTTCATCACGATCCCTGCAAGAGGGTTTTAGAGGCAAAAATCACTGAAGTGTTTAATATGGCCCATGGTGAAGAATCATTATAACAAATGAACCAAATTAAATGAGAATTTCTTCCCGTTTTAGTGACTTTGCTGGAACTCCAGGTGCCACCTTCTGAGCTGGCAATGGGGCTCTGTCCTGCCAGCCTTTCCAAATTGCTCCTCCGTGGTCTAATACCATTGCCTCCCTTAGGTGGAGGAAGATGGAGAATGGGGCCCCTCCTCGGGTGTGGAGCCCCAGAGGGCACTAAGGCTCTGCCCTGGCTGTGTGGGCATGAACCAGCTGTTCCTATACAGGGGTGGGCAGCTGCCATCTCCTGGAACATCAAGATCCATATCCATGGACAGGGCAGAGGGGGGCAGATGCATCCCTGGTGCCTCCAGAGCCTTTCCCAATGCTTCAACATCTCCAGAGGTTGGTGGTGGAGCCCCAGCAATTCGCCTGCTGCCCCTGACACCTGCCTAAACCCCTGGGCCGGCAGTGCCACCGCAGCCCTCCACCTCCATGCCAGGCTGGGATTCAGGGGGAGGCTAAGGTGTCTTGGGGCTACTCCCAATGGTGCCCAGGGGTCCCAAGGCTGCCCCCCAGCATGGTACATGAGGTTCCACAACTTCTCAGGAGACAGTCTTGTGTGGACCAGGAACAATCGGAAGAGCATCCTTGTGCCTCAGTGCCAGGAACATCTGTCAGAGCCCATGGGCTGCCTGCCAGGGTTCAAGTGCTGCCATTCCACCGTTGATCCCATGACCTGCAGAGATGAGAATCTTTCAGCAGGAGTTGTCAGGAAGAGTTTATTTTTCCATGTCTCCACTTGGCTTATTCCCCCGAACAAAGTCATGTTCTATTGATTTATTCTGAAATCATGTTTCTTTTCCTTTAAGAAATAAACCCCAATATTTCTTCTTTCAAAATTCAAGCGGGTTGCACAGGATTTGAGGATCAGATTTTTAAGTGTGAACACATCTATGAAAAAGCTCCTGCCTATGCAGGTAACACATTCTTTGCACATGGGAACCTGATACACGACCCTGCACTGGTGCTCGCAAGTGAAGGGAGTTGCAGCCTTGCAGCAGGTCTGATGCCCCAGGGAAAATTCACTCCTGCTCCTCTCCCTCTCAGGACTCCCAGTTGTGTCCCCACTGAGGCATAAGAGATTTCTGATTCTGCACTGAGGGCTGTAAATATGAAAACAGAATGGAGATCAAGTCCAAAGCTGGGTCTCTTTGTCTCTGGTTGTGCTCAGGGACCCGCATTGGACCCCTGGTCTGGATGGAGCTGCCAATGCCCCCAAGCCCTGAGCCCTGACTGCCACTGTTGTGTCACCACCATGATGGGATGGGGTGGAAATGGTACTGTGGGGACACACACTGGCACACACTGACCCTGTGCCTGCCCTGGAGAGACAAAATCAGGCTCTGATGTCCCTGCAGTGACACCATCCTTATCCCTGGGGGAGCAGGGAACATGCTGTGTTATACAACAGTTGGGTACTGGCTTTATACAAGTACATTATCAGAACGGCCAAAGCATCATCAACACGTGCTTGGAGCAGAATGAGTCACCAGAGTGTGACTCATAAATAGAGGAGACACCTTTGATGACTCCACTCCCCTCTGCCCCATGAGCTGGTGGCCTGGCAAGGCTGGGGAAGTGCTGGGGCTATCGCAGATGTCCCTAATGGGATACTGATGCTCACACATCGCTGTCACACCAGACAACCACGGTGCCTCTCCTGCCAAGCGAGCATTGGCAGGGATCTGTTGCCTCCAGCTCAACTGGCTAAAACTTTCCTGGGCCCTGTTGGCTAATCCCCACCCACGGCAATGGGTCATCATTTCCTGGTGTGGGTGTCAAGAGCATGTCCCTGCTGAGGGATTGGGATGTGACACCCACAGGTGCCCCACAGGCTCCGAGGTGCTGTCTCGGGTGATGAGGGAGAGGTGCAGCCGCAGTCCAGGCACAAGGGCTTGGCCTCAGCCCGGCGCCCACAGGAGAACTGGCGCAATCTGAAGCAACTTTCTCATTTAAGAGAAAATATTTTGGAAGCTGCCACCTCCCTCCGCTCGCCAGCAAGTTTAGGGTTTCATAAAGCCGGCCCGGTAATGGGTTACAAATGTACCTATCAGTTTTACATTTGTTTTCATTCAGGCTCAGTGAGTCTCCACCAAACCTGGCGGTGTCAGGAAAGAGCCCCCCCTCCCACCACCCCTCCAGTCCTTTACCCTCCCCGCTCCCCTCCCAGCACACCCACAAGTGAATTGTTCTTCCATAATCTAAACCAACACTCCTCTCCGGCAAATTGGATTTCGGTTAAACCCTGTGACTTATGTGCAAATCCTGACAGCAGATCGCCTTGCGCAAAGCTCCCCGCGGGGCGCAGAGCCACCGCGGACACGCGGAGCCAGAGCCTCCACAGCTGGTGACAATCAGCTCAACCCCGTGGCAGGACCGTGGCCTTGAACTCCTTGGATCCTGGGCAAGCATCCCCCTGGACCTGGGTGTTGCACCCCTGATCCTGGGCATCGCACTCCTGGTCCTGGGCATCACACTCCTGGACCTGGGCATCGCACTCCTGGACCTGGGCATCACACTCCCTGGGTCCTCAGTCTTGCATCCAAGACCCTGGATGTTGCAACTCCAATTAAGCAGCAGAAAACCAATCCCAGCAATGAGAAAACCACCAAGAGCCCCATGCTGGTGTCGGAAATTCGGAATCTAAATGTTACGGTGGCGCTGGCTGAGGTCATAAAAGTTATCTTTTTTTTTCCTTAGCATTATTCAGCTTTTGAAGCCGTAATAAAGTGCAGTTCCCGGAGGAGTCAACCAAGCAGATCTTGTCTGGATTGTGTGAAACTGAAGCTGAGCAAAGTCACCCATTTCTAATTCAGTTACATGGTGATTACATGGGCTCTTGGCTGAGCAGCAATGAGGGGTTTTATTTTCTGTGATGAATGAGCATTTTTAGTGTCTGGAGTAGCAGCTGTCACACGGTTTGTGTTTTTGCCAACAAAGTAACTCAGAGGGGAAAGATAAATTTTAACTCAACTTTTTTTTTTCTTTATTTTGAGATTTAGGACCAAAAATTGACAGAAAAGCCCATAGTCCTGGGGAGCCAGCCAGGCCTGGGTGCTGCCACCACCACAGGGTGCCCTGGGACTCCTGGGCACTGGTGGGGGGACTGAGGCGATGTCACCTTCCAGCCCACTCCAGGCTGCAGCACAGCCCGGCACCTTCCTGTGGCCTCAGTCAGTCTGTCTGTCCATCCGTCCATCCTGCACATGGGAACAGTGTCTGGTGAGTGACTGACCACCTTAGGGGAGTTCAAATGTGACTGGGGGTAACAGCCCCAACTCCTCCAGCCCAGTGGTGGGGGAGCCATCCCAGCCTTCACCCAGGGGTGTTTTGAGGTGCAATATCCATGAGGGAAGGGTGAGGAGCACCCACCACACACAACACATGGATGTCAGGGCACTGGACATGCCACAGCTCTGGGGTTTGTTTGCTGCAGCTCCCTGATGCCTGAGCAAAAGCAGAATAAGATCCCCTTCCTGTGTACTTAAAGATGTTAATGGTCCTTCATGATCGACTCTGCTGCCTAGAGTTCCCTGATGGAAAAAGTCTATTTAATTTTGTGGTCTGTTAGCAATTTAAGTTGAAGAAGTGGTGTTCAGTTCCATTGTTTTCAGCCCATGATATTCATGTGAAAGGTTTCTTTGATTCAGGATGCTGCAGTGCAGGAAGGAACTGCAGACACTACGAAACAGCACATTGGTGAAAACACAGATAATTGATCAGGAGCTGATTGTGAGCAAGCTTCTGATGTTGTTGTTGTTTATTCAAAGGGATGTCATCAACCTAAAATTCATGTGTAATTTAGCTGTTAATTTATACTGGATATATTGGAGAGATCTTGCACTGACTCCAAGTGAATGAGATGAGGAATGGGTGGATTTCTCAGTCTCTCCTGTCTTCTCCACTTCATGATCTTGGCTGCATCTTGGCCATACCCTGCACTCCCTTAGAGCTCAGACCCAGTGGAAGTACTCACTGCAGTAAAACCAAACACATGCCAATGTTGTTGCTGGCCAGGTGCCCAGTGCATGGTCTGTGCTCACAGCTTCCTCAGTGCTGGCATTACCCTCACGGTGTGTCACACCTGGCACTCAGGGCAGGAGTGCTCAGCAGGAGCAGGATGTTGCTGCTGGTTCCCTGGAATCCCAGGAGGTGCAGGGGGAACAATCAGTTTTCATCCCCCCCCTCCTGTCTCTGAATTTCGTATCTGGTTTGCATTAATCAGCTTCATTGTTCTAATCAGAATATGTAGAAGATGAGCAGCAGCATCGGCTTTCTTCTCTTGGAATTGGTTCTGGGTATGGGAGGGCAGGTGCTGGGCCTATATGGTGCTGCAGATGCCAATTCCCAAATCCTCATTCTCCCAATCCTCCCCTCCTTGGTCTGTGCCCTCCCTCCCCCAGGAAGGAGATGTGCACCAGGACCTTCAACCACGGCAGGCAGGATGGGCCACATGTGATGGGCTGGGGTTGTGTGAGGCCACTGGGCAGGGCTTATCCCCATTCCCAACTGGGGCTGATCCCCATTCCCAGCCAGGGTTGATCCCCATTCCCATCTGGGGCTGATCCCCGTTTCCAACCAGGGATGATCCCCATTCCCATCTGGGGCTGATCCCCATTCCTATCTGGGACTGATCCCCATTCCCATCTGGGGCTGATCCCCATTCCTATCTGGGACTGATCCCCATTCCCATCTGGGGCTGATCCCCATTCCTATCTGGGGCTGATCCCCATTCCTATCTGGGACTGATCCTCATTCCCATCCGGGGCTGATCCCCATTCCTATCTGGAACTGATCCCCATTCCCATTTGGGGTTGTTCTCCATTCCCATCTGGGGTTGATCCCCATTCCCATCTGGGGCTGATCCCCATTCCTATCCGGGACTGATCCCCATTCCCAGCCGGGCACAGCGCTCTCCTCGTGTGACTGCAGCTCATCAGAGCAGGATCTCACTTCATTCACCCCCGACCGAATTACGAGCAGCCGTGCCGGGGCTCTGCTTTCACAAATGAAATACACGCTGTGCTGGCTGCTCTGTCTGCCAAGAGGCTGCTGATGGGTCACCCAGCACAGCGCTCACGATCTGGTGTTTTCCTGATTTCACCAACCTCCTCCAGTAGTTTATTGATACCAAGTGGCACCAGAGCAGCCGCAGCAGCCTCGAGGAGGGGTCAGCCTTGCTGCTGGAACAGGCAGACACAAAGAGACATTTTTATTTTGTGTACAGAGGAACTCAGCTTTCCCGTGCTGCACTTGGCCTGGTTTGGGTTACAGACCAACTTGTAGAAGTGCAGCAAAACATGTACCCCCTTCCTGAGGTACAGACACCAACACCAGCTCCTGGAGACCTCATGGAGGAAAGATGCTCCACCAACAGTGTCCCCATCATGCCATGTCTGTCATTATTTATCCTGCTTGAAGTGTCAGCACAGACACTGATGTAGCACTTAATGAACTGAACTGAACTGTCCTGCAAACCCCGCCGTGACATTAAGCAAATCTGCTTCTTATTGTTATTTATCTGTTTAATGAAGCGGCAGGGACAGCTCTATAATTAAGGTCAAGCTGTGTTGCACTCAAAGTAAAACTTGAGTCAAATTCTCCCTGAAGTGTCACCGTTTTCAAAAGAAAGCTCCCTCTGAGATTTTACAAGAAAACTTCTTATTTAGGTTAGTACTTTCAGTGAAGCAGAACCTGAAGGGGAAGACTTAATATCCCAGGATCAAACAAAATAAATCCTCTCAAGTTGTGAAAAATAACGACTAAAAGTGTCTATTAAACCTAAATAAAAACTGCTGGGTTTTTAACTTGCAGTCCTGCTAGTCCTGGGCAGGCTGAGCAGGGTGTGGAGGCAGAGGTGAGGGACACGTGGAAGCAGAAAGGGTCACCAGCGTGGGCAGAGCTGTGGCACAGGGATGGGAACCCAGGTGGGCTGGGTGAGATGTGGCTGGGGCCAGAAGGGCAGGAAGGAGGAGCACCAGGATCACTGGGAGGTCAGGGGTACCCTGAGCTCAGCCCTCAGGGAAGGTCAGAGGACACAGCAGGACGTGGCACCCTGAGCCCCATAACCAGTCACCCACACAGCAAGGGCTGAGGCAGCTCTCATGCCAGGCTGGGGTCTCTGTTGGGACCCCTGTGGCTGTGCTGGGACAGTGGTGAGGAGCAGTGTCATGAACTGCCATCAGGATGTCCTGAACTGCTTCAGAGCCCGCAGGCAGTGGTGGTGGCCACGTGATGGGCTCCTGCTCGCCAAGCAGCGAGTGTCCCACGCACGGGGACTGTGGGGTTTCCCTGGCTGGGAGTGACATGATTAATGGTCTCATTACTGCAGCTTTCACTGCACTGCCTGACACACGCTCTCGTGCTTGTACACAACTGTGGAGTCCTTGCTCCCGGTGCCAACTCTGATTCATATGTCAATAAACAGCGAAAGGGAAGCAGATTTCCCTGCCAAACCAAACAAACAGTATCTTTTTGGTCAGGGTTACAACCTCCCTGTGAAACTGGTGTCAAGGGGCATCGTGCTGATGTCATTTTTCTCTCTGATGATGCTCCCCATGCCATATCCATGGGTCAGCAGCCCTCAGTGGGTATGAGGCACTCTGGCCCAAGATGCCCATTCTCCCAGAGGCAGAGCATGCTCCTCTGCCCATCAGTGCCAGGCACCTTACAGCCAAAAGTGGAAAGGGATGGGGGAATGCATTATTTACTGGCACTTTTATCAATAAAAAGGAATTATTGGCCTGTATCCCTCCTGAAACTTTAATAAAAGTCAAATGATAGGGTTTTTTTCTTCTCTACTTTTTCATTTATTTCTAATATAGACCTGCTCTGGGGCCAGATCATGAATGCTTTTAACCTTTCCAGCAGGCCTGGTGGAGGCATGCCCAGAAGCAGGGTGGGCAGGGGGAGGCTGCCCAGCCTCTCCACCACAGCAGCATCCCTGGGGCAGCCACTGACCCCATGCTGGGCTCTGAATGTCCCACAGCCCTGGGAGCTCCTGCCACACCTTCCCTGTGCCGTCCCTTTCAGCATGCAGGCTGCTGTTCATGTAAGCCCAAGAGCTACACATTGATTCATATCAGTGAATAAAATGGCTCAAGGTTTAGGTCCTTGCACCTTGCACAGATCCCACAGTGCCAGTGAGGAAGGCAGAGGCACCGGGGAGGTCTGGGGTGCTGAGTGAGCCCAGGTCAGGGCTCTGCAGGAGCTCTGTTCTCTTTAACACTTCACGACCCTAAAGCCTGGCTGTGCAGGCTCTTCCAGATCGAGTTCCACACTTCCTTGGTGGAAACAGCTGGATTTGCCAAAGGATAAAGGAAAATGTTTTCCATTAACACATCTAGCACACCCGTTAGTGCGTTCTGGCTGTACGCAAGTGCTAATGAGATTTCACTGTGACACTGCAGGAGGAGAGACAGTAATTAGGGCAGTTTCTGTTCATGGCTGGAGTGGCTGAATTAATTACTGGGATTAACCCTTCTGCAGGAGGCAGCAGCTCTCGTGGGAGGGAGTAGGAAGAAATGAGTTAATTTGGTGTGATTATCATCTGACTGAGGACAGGTGCAAGTACAGGTGATGACAAGCAGCATTGTGACAGCAGTGCTGGCACGGGTGGCCTTGTGGGGAGGTGGGTGCAGGCACAGAGAGCAGAGGGACTTGGGGACAGACATGGAAGGCAGAGGGATGTGTGGGCACACTGAGCATCCTTAGCTTGTCATTTACTTCCCTGAAGGTTTTGTGTGTGCTGTGACTGCTATCCAGGGGTCACCCAGCTGGCCAAAGGTGGCTCTGGAGGAGATGTTGCCTCCCAGGATGTCCCAACACCTCTCACAGGGGACTTTCCATTCTGCCACTCTCACTGGGAACCCAGGCAGACCCCACAGGAGGGTGATGGGCTCTGCAGCCCCAACCCCACCAAGCAGCTCTGGTTCCCTTGTGAGAGCTCCCATCCCTCAAGAGCCACCCCACTCTGCCCAAGGATGTGCTGGGAAGCCTTCCCAGAGGAGTGCAGCTACGGAGGGAAATATTTCTCATCTTAACAAATGAGAAAAGGGAAAAATAAGGTGAGTGAATGTTTTATTTAAGGGACGATTTAATTGCTGACATCTGTGATAAAAGCTGTTTTTTTCCAAACTGGAATTCCTTTCTATCTCAGAATGAAGCAGGGATGTGGGGGCAAATTCTTTGGAGAGTCCCTTTGAGTCCCATCCAAGGAGGATGGGGAATGAAATGTGGCACATGTTAAACATGTAAATGAGGTACTGATTTACTGATTTATCTGTTTCTTGCATGAGATCTTCTTTGGCTGCATCAAAATTACTGTATTATTTATAAGCCTTAAACATTTAAAATTAGATGTGTGGTTTTAAAACAAAACATCAAAACCTTAATGCAAACCACATTGTTTCAATAAGAAATTAGATTAAAAAAAGCAAATTCAAAAAGTTTCTGTGCTGGATCAAACCTGCACCTCATGTGGTTCACATCCACGTTGGATCCATTCTGTAGGACTGGGTTCTCTTTGCAATGATTTGCAACAGTGAACTCAAAATAAACAGATCTGGTTTCATTCATGGAATATTTCCTTGTTATTGAAAAGCATCATTTTCTGCAGTGTCCCTTGACATTTCTTGGGGAAATCCTGGAGACTTGCAGCTCACTGGAGGCACCAGGACATCCCACCAGAGCCAGCAGCTCGATGTGCAGGCAGCTGCTCTTCTGCCACTCTGCCAAGGGCTCAGGAGCTGCCACTTCACTCTCCACGGGCTTTGACAGTCCCTCTGAGGGCACAGTCCCTTCCCCAGGGCTGCTGCCCTTGCTGGGCTGCTTGATAAAGGCTTTGGAGGGATCTGCAGAGCACCATCCCCCTCTGTCTGTCCAAAAGAAATATGAGACGTGGCAATGACTGTCACCACACCCCCACCAGTTTGCCCAGTGTGGCTCTGAGGTCAGCAGAGCTGCACCTGGTGAGGAGAGGGAAGGTATGAAGCTGCTCTGGTCTCTGGTTTTGCTCAGCAGTGTGAAACAAACCTCTGAGCATCATGGGGTGTGGATTTGATTGTACCACCTCTTCCATCTTCTGGCCACTGGTGTGACTGGGGAAAATACTGATACCTCTCACTTACCCTCAGGTGCTGTTACCCTGGCATTGGCACCCCATAAAGGTGTCAACAGTGAAGTGTAAAGGGTGTCACAGTGAAGTCAGAGTTGCATCAGCTGGTTTGCCCTTCTGTAATTGCACTTCCAGCCAAGTGTTGGGGGAGGATGAAGGACTTGGGGCTCCACGTTGTGGGACAAGGCTCACTGGGCAGGGGGATGTGCTGTGGGCCACACTGCACCTGTTCTGTCACATCACAGTCATTAATGTGCCCAAAACAGGCAGCTTTCTCCCCCACGAGGTTGGAAAGGACCAACACCCCTTGGAGCGAGGGGACAGACCCCTTGCCCAGCGCCAGACCCAGGGCTGGCAGCGGGCAGAGGGAACCCAGTGCAGAGCCCTCCTGCTGCCCGGGTGCCAACAGCAAGACAAACTATCACCCCATAAACACAGAGCAGGCAGAGAGTGAGCTGTGGCTCTCCACGCCGCTGGGCTGCCATCAATGTGTGCCCTGCATGCTGGTGGGTCATGGATGTCACTGCCTATTGTCGCCGTGGGGGTCCCCTGTCAGCCTCTGACCACTGGTCCTGATGTATTTTTTCACTCCCAGCTTTGTGGTGTTTGTCACGATGAGTCAGCGTTGCTCTCTGCAACTCATCCCTCCATCCTTCTCAGCACCCTCTCTGCACTTGGGAAACCGGGAATCTTACTGGAGGACAGGAAGAGTTTGCTAACACCCCATTTAATGCACATTTTTCTGTGAGCAATGGAGGAGCTGAGGGGGAAAGCATGAGCTGCAGGAATTGCTCATTTCATTTCCTGTGGTTTCATAATTTTGTTGCTTACCAATTTTGAATTTCAAAAAGCTTGTGGTTTCCCTACAGCCCTCGTCTGGGGGGAGGACACATTTCAGTAGCGTTCTGAGCTGACATGGGATCCCAAACAAAAATAATAAGGCGGCAATTGGCGTTCTGAGCTATGTGAGAAGGAAACACAACTCCTCTCTGGCTGTGCCTGGCCCGGGCGAGGCAGCAAAGCAGAACCCCCAGTGTCAGCGGGTCACCAGAGTGTCCAGGAGGGTGTGGTGTGGATGCACACATGGGCAATGGGACACAACAGTATTGCAGGGGAACAGCAGGGAGTGCATCTCTCACTTTGAGCAGGTTTCTGTCTCACTGGGGCCACTGAAGCTGGTGCTGCTGAGCTCAAGGTGGGTGCAGGTTCTGCTTGACACCCTGGCTGGCCCTTTCCCATGGGCTTGGAGCTTGGTCTCTGCCACAGGAGCTAAGTGGGTGCCCCAGGGAGAGATTTGTCCTGTTGTAGCTAATGGAAGGCTCAGGGATGTCAGGATGAGCCCTGCTGCCTTGGGCGGCCTTGGGTCAGGTCTGTAACAGCTGAGCCTAAGGTGATGCTCACCCCAGCCTTGAGCTGGGACACATGGAAATGTGTCCCCAAGTGCCTCCCTGGAACAATGTATGGGTCACATGGTTTAGGTACAGTGATAGCTGTGAACATCCTCCTCCGGAGACTGCTGGGAAGTCAGCTTGTGTTTATTGAAAATAAACTTACAGAGGTGAAGGGAAGCCTATTGGTGTGGAAAATAGGTTTGTGAGCTCAGAATTTATAGCCTGCCTCCATAAAACTGTCCAGAATCTGCAGATCTTTCCTTCAGATATCCATGTTAAAATAATTTTCATTCTGTTAAATGAAAAGTGCTTTAAGTTTGGCAGGGCTGTGCTGCTCATGCTCTCACCACTTCATAAATAATACTTTATAATAACAACTCAGAATAAAAAAAAAAAATTAAAAAATGGGGGGCGGGGGGGGCAAGGTCTGCACCAAGCTCTCCTTGTTGGCTGTAAATACCTCTTGCCATGATGTCAGCTGCTATGACAGAGGATCTGCCCAAATCACTACCATATGTGGGCCAGGGGTTGGGCTTTACCTGGACTTTCCACTTAGTGAGTAATGTGGCTCGCAGTCCTGGCAGTGCTCACACAGCTCAGGGCTGCAGGCTCCTCTCCACTTTCCTGTGAACCAGTTACTAATATTGGGCAGCACAATTTCATCAGATCAACTTATTTTTATTTCCCCCGGACTTTTTCATCCTCTAAATAAAAATCACTTCACACTTTCCTGAATGCCTCTGATATGGTTTAATTCAAAACACGCCGTCACGGGAGCGGGAGGAGGATGAGCACTCCTCATTCAGACAGAAACCAGAACCCCATCAGGACGGAGCGAGACGGTCCCATCGCTGGGAGGGCAGTGAAATAAGTGTCAAGAAACAAACCAACTTCTCACTGCAGAAGATGCATCCAACTGTTTGAGGCTTTACTGTGGCATTGCAAAACGGGCTCTGTGGCCTGAGACGCCCTGCTCACGCCCTGCAGGCTGCCAGCAGGCCTCCAGAGTGAGCTATGAGGGCTGGGGACCTCAGTCCTTCCCCCTTCATCTGGTGGCAGAGGCAGCATCCTCATATTTGGAATGAGGAGATGGTCAGGGATAACCTTGGGACACCACAGCCTCCACTGTTCCCCCACGCCTGCCCTGACTCTTGCTGGTCCTCTCAGGAACACGGAGAGTTGAAGGCCAATAATACTTTTAATGACCCTTGAAAGTTGTTTGCCAGCCCTTGAAGGGGCTGAATTAATGGAATGTGCCCAGACATGGCCTGGGTGTGCCAGAGCCTGGGGAGGGATCTGCCCCTGGCCCCGAAAAGCAGCCGGGGCGCAGAGCACGACCCTCCTCTCTCTGCAGGGCTCAAAGAGCTTTTCCTTCCCCGCATGGCTCTGCACCCATGATTCTAATTAGCCTGCTCTGTGAAGTGGTTTGGGGATGCAGCTCGTATGAAAGGCGCAGTAAAACAGAGCACAGCCGAGTACTAAACAGCAGAAGGACATGTCCACATGTGGCAGCTGTTAGTCACATTGCCTGGCCCTTTGTCTGGGGAGACTCAGCCACACACGCCCGGCACTGCCATGAGGAAAGCTCAGGGAGCTGAGCAGGCACAAGCAAACGGTGGCCAAAACCTTGAGAGCTGTGTGTGATAAGCCCTCGCTGACCTCTCACTGCAGCAAAGTGGTTCTAGTGTGTGTATTCGACTGGAAGCCCCATGAGATTTAACCCATATCCCCACATCCCTTGGGGACCTGCTGCTCCTGAGCACCCCCCGAGCCTTGTGCGGGTTCTCAGGTCATTGACACTCATATGGGTGTTTCCCAAGTTGGGGTAAGGAGGCTCTGAGCTTGTGGAAGGGCAGCAGCTTCATTATCCAGCCCTGGCCCCAGCTTTTGTGTCAGTGGGAGGGAGATCTCCGAGGATTTGGCTCAGAGCAGACAATGATGCCATGAGTGCAGTCTTTCTCAGTGCCAATGAGTCTAACCTAATAAAAGGGGGAAATTTCCACTGACCGCAGGGGAGCGGGATGGTTGAGACGGAAAAAAGAGGTGGAAAATTATTTATGACATTGTAATTGCATTTGAGACAACTTGTATCCAGCCAAGATTCCACAAGAAATTTAGGAAAGAACAACTTTAGGTCAATCTGATTTGTTGTCCTGTGTGTAGCGGAGATGGGGGGGGTGGAAATTTCCCTTGTGAAAATTGGGCTCTGCAACCATATAAGAACTCCTAATCAAAATTAATGTGGAAAATAAATTGCTGGCTGGCATCCCTGTCAGCGACGGACACTCACTGCAACTCTGCTGTCCTGAGACAGCAGCACGTCCCATCAAGCCCAGCCCTGCCCTGCCGAGCTGGCATCTTCCTCTGGTTCCCTTAAAATCGGGTTTTATTGTCCCCGAGGCTGGAGGGAGGAACAAAAGGATGCCAGAGCTGTGGGCAGGGTGGCAGTGGCTGCGTAACTCTGGCTGGGCAAGGAGTGGTCTGCTCACACCCCGGCCGAGGGCAGGACTGCTCCCAGCCCTCTTGGGGCTATGCCTCATCCTCAGGGGCCCCAGTACCTATATGGGGGGCAGTTCTGGGACAGTGGAGTTTCACACCCTGGTAGATGCTGCCTGGGTCACTGCAGCTCTCCCCGTGGCTCCCTGGAGCTCCTGGGGCCAGTACAAGGTTCAGACCTTGAGTAAATGATGAGTATGTGCTGCTCCACAGCTCCAGCTGGCCTCCTGGGCATCACACTTCCAAGTTTTCCTTCTCCATCAATGCAGCCAGAAACCTTAATTTTTTCCAAATAAAGGTGAGAGTTTAATGAACTGCAAAAAGCTCTCTAGGCTCATTTACTGAAGTGTAGAAGTGGGAGCTTTCAGAAAACCCACCAATACCTGCAAAAAGTGGTATCATTGGAATAGCCAGGGCTATTTGCTCTCTGCAGCAGAAACCTGAGCCTGCAGAGGAGCCCTGTGTGCTGGCAGGGCAGTGTGTGGGCTCCAGAGGTGCCATCTCTGCATGGAGAGGTTCCAAGGTTTTAACCTGGCTCTGTTAGAGAATGTGCTGCTAATTCCAGTGGTTAATTTTATTATGTGTCATTTCCCTCCATTATTTGGTTCAAAAGATGAAGACTAAACGTAGATTTTAAAATTATCCAGATTTCAGATCTTGCCCCTGGGAAAGCTTCAATCTCATCTTTTGTTTTTGTTTCTGGATTTTTG
Organism: Campylorhamphus procurvoides; assembly: GCA_013396655.1. Classification (NCBI taxonomy): domain Eukaryota; kingdom Metazoa; phylum Chordata; class Aves; order Passeriformes; family Dendrocolaptidae; genus Campylorhamphus; species Campylorhamphus procurvoides. The sequence goes on along the minus strand of WBMV01005608.1, from coordinate 189,696 downwards.
CAGGTCTGCAAATGTGTTTGTTTAATAATGCAGCTGCAGGACAGATTAAAAAAGCAAGTATCGCTGGCATTTAATATCTCTAATCCAGCAGTAAGACAAGCCTGCCGACGGTTTGCTTAATGTTCAGCAGCCTTTTCTGATTAAGCAAAAGGTTTGAAGTGATTATAGTTTATTTACAACAAAAGTGGACTTAAATGAGAGTTAATTCCTCCCCCTCCTCCCTCCTCGGGCTGGGTGCCAGTCACCATGTGTCTGCTCTGCTCCCTCTTTGAGAGCATCCACGGAAGCCACGGCAGATGTTCCCACCAGGCTCTCCAAGAGGAGCTTCTCCTCTGGGAGCCCCCAGGAATGGCAGTGCCCCCAGGGTCCTGGCTCAGCCCTGGCACTGACTTAGGAGGGAGCCCTGTTTATTTCCCTTCCAAAGGTCCAGCATTTCTTCAGCAAATCTTCATGATATTGCATGAGAAAATTTTAAATTTCAAGCACCGATATGCTTTATTTTGCTTATTGTTCATCAAATAGGCTTGAAAAAGCAAGAGGCCACTGTGGTGAGCAGCCGTGGCAGCCCCTGGGGCTTGGGTGTCATGTCCCACCATGGTCCCATAATCCAGGGAGACAACAAGGAGGGAAAAAACAGAAAGAAGAGGTGAGAGTGCTGAAAAAGAGCAGGCAAAATCCACTCCCATGTGATGCAAAAGCTGAAGGGATTGGAAAAAAAAATTAAGTGGATTTTGATTTGTTTTCTGGTCAAAATATTTCTGATGGAAACTTGCAAATGGATTTGTTGGGGTTTTTCAGAAGACATCAGCACTTACCAGTGTATGCAAACAGAAGCTGGAGGGGGCAGCATCCAGGAGCTCTTTCCAGTGGCTCACCTGGGACTCCCTGACACTGCTTGGTCCCAGGTCCTGGCTCTACCAGCTGCAACATCTGCAAGGCACAGCTGGGGGCTGTAACAAGGTCTTTATGGAAACCTGAGAACAGGGTCCCTGCTGTGGCACTGTCCCCTCTGGCGCGGGCACTGCAGGGCTGGTGCTTGACAGGGACAAACTGCACTCACAGCCAGGAACTCCCTTCCAAAAGCTGGAGGGCAGGTGTATTTTCATGCTGGGAACCTGGCAGGTCTCAGACTTTCCTCAGGCACTTGCAGAGAGTGAGCAAGAGACTGGAAGACAAGAGGGAGAGACATGGGGCTCTCTGATGTCTTGGGGCCAAGAGGCTCCGTTCTTCCCCCCACCTGCACAAATGTGACTGAAAACCTTTGGGGTCCTGGTTGGACAATCACCCTCCCTGCCTATTTGCCACTTTCTGGGCATCCTTTCCCTGTTAATTGGAGGTAATTTTCTTATAAAAATGTAAAACTGCTTCTCCAAAGAAGCCGTCAAGCATATGCCACTCACCAGCGCAGTGAAACGAGCTCGGCATCGGTGCTGGGGTCACAGGCTGTGGGCAGGGCACTGTCCTGGGGAGATTTGGCATTTCCCAGCAGCTCAATGGACACAATGAGGCTGGTGGGCCCCAGGGCCAGCACCAGGCACTGCCCCTGTCCCTACCTACTGGATCAATGAAGGCTCCGGCTCTCACCGGCAGGGAGTGCGAGGAAGAAAGACACAAAAGCTTCAGAGAGTGAATAAACTCAATTAGATCGCTGTAATTGCAACAAGAATTAGTGTGGGGGTCGGGCACATGTGCCGGAGCAGAGCAGTAATTAAAAGTGCCATGTTTGCCATGCTGGGGAGGTGGCCTGCTGGGTCCCAGCAGTGCCCTTTGAAAAGCTCCATGATGGAGCTTCGAGCCTGGATAAATACAAATGTCAGTGCCTCGCAGCCTGTGGGGGGACTCTCAATCCACAGCTCAGTGGGAGAATCCCCTGCTTTACATTCCCATCAGTTGGGCTAATTTCAGAGTCAGGCTTTGATGTGCTTTGGGGAGCCCTGTGTGCTACACACTTTCCCAGCGAGGCGTCCTCTCCCTTTCTCAAATGCTTTATTAATTTTCTCCTGTGGTTTTTTTTATCCTCCCTTTCTCTTGGGCCTGCCTGCAACTTCTCTTTTGTGCTCACCCAGCAGGGTTCATAGCGGAGAATTTATATCATTCTGCAATATATATAAAGAAGGGATAAAAGAGGAGATGGGGGAACCTGCAGAGACCAGAACGACAATCCGTCCTGGCAGCCAGGGTCCCCTTCCTCTGGCCACTGGCCCCATGTGCCCCCAGCACTGGTAACACCAGTTTCCCAGCTGCATCCAGAGCTGCTCCTCCCCAGTTTGGGGACAAGGATAACTGATGTCACCCAAAGGTGACAGCGGGCTGTTGACAATCGGGGCACTCCAGAGCAGTGGGCAGGATGAAACTGCTGCTCAGAGGTCCCTTGGGGCCCAGCCTGTGCCACCTGCCTGCAGCCACCATGAAGGGCAGCAGTGCCACCCATGTGGGCGCAGCACCTGTGACATGCAGGTGATGGCAGTACCATGGCACAGGGTACTCCTGGTGCTGCAGGATCCTCACAGCCCCCCATCCCCTTCCCGAGACACAATGGCAATGCTGGGTGTGCCCAGCACAGTGCCCTGCCCACACTGCCATGGTCCCCAGTGGTTCTCTCATCCCTGCTCCATCCCTGGTGCTCACCAGGAGCAGCCAGCAACACGGTGGGCACTGATGCCAAGGGTGCATCGCTGCTGGGGCATGTGGCCTCCCCCACTGTGCTCTTCCATGGAATTCCAGCCTCCTCTGCCCCATCACTGTCCCCTCACCTGCCCCTGCATCCCACCCCTGGATGCTGCTGGGTGACAGTGACACCCGCACGCCGCAGTGAGCAGCCCTGGCTGCTCAGCTCCTCCAGAACTGGCATCCAGCTCCCTTCCTGTTTTTTATTATCAACTGAATTTGGCATGGAGGGGATTCTCTCCCCACATCCCGTTGGCACAAAAAAGGCTCAAAACCCAGCAAAACCATTGTTTGTGCTCGAAGGGCGGGGACCAGGGTGAGGAGAACAGCATGTTTAGACCCCAGAGCTAGGAACCATGAGAGCATCTGGAACAGTTAGTGGGACAGGGGCGTTACAATTAAATAAAAATGGGTGATTACAGAACCATTCTATGTCTCTGACACACACAAGGGCAGTGGTGGCACATGCCTGAGCACGCAGTTAGAGGGGATTCCTCTCCTACAGGCCTGGAATAAATGGAGTTTTCATCGGGAAAGGCTGAGGTTGGTGTGACTTCCATGCATGGGACAGAGGAGCACGGCTGCCCTTTGCCAGGACGTGGTGCAGAGGCATCTCCTACTGGAGGCAGTGCGTGGCTCCAGTGAAAGGGACCACATTCCTGGGGGCCAGAGAGAACCCAGAGGAGCTGGGATGTGGCAGCAGTTCCCACTGGCCGCAGCCACCACCACATCCCAGTCCCCACACATGGCAGGGAAGTTCCTGAGCCTGTCAAGATCCCCAGCCCCTCCGAGGGCATGGGGTGTTCAGCCTTGGCTGTCAGTTTGTAGCTGGAATGGAGATTCTGAGCCAGCTTTCTCTTTTAACAGGTCCCCGAGGAGCATTCAGTCCCTGTCCCTCCAGTTCCTGCTGTTTGGAGGGAACTGGCAGGGCTGGACAGCGCAGCTTTTGCAGATATACAAGTCCTGCAGAAAAAATCCTACTGTTCAAGGACCTCGGCCCCATCCCCTGAAATGTGCTGTTTTCATTAAAGCAGTGAAATTGGATTTCAAAAAACCCAAGCTTTGGACAGCGGCCCTTGATTTGGGCCTGATGAACAAGATCCTGAAGCAAAACAAAGGCTGTTTCCACAATGGTTGAAGGGAAAGGGAACCGGTCCAATTGCAAAACTTGGATCCTGGCACCGAGGGAGTCTTTGTGTGTGAGACCTGTGGCAATGGATGGCAGTGACTTTGGGAAATTCAATACTCGCCTAGCTCATAAACAGAAAACAAGGAAAATAAACTTGGGCAGATGGGAGGAAGCAGAAAGTCAAGCCGTTGATTTCTGCTGGGCTGGAAAACAGCCTGGCTGTCCTCGGCCGTGGGTCCTGAGCTCGATGGCTACCGGGGCCGTGTCAGGATGCCCAGGGTTGGGGTGCTGGGCTCTGGGCACTGAGCGTTGGGCACTGTGGGCACCGAGCAGGAGGAGAACCCACAGGGATTCAGGGTAGGACTGGCACAGTGAGATCCCACTCCAGACGGGAGCAGGGAGGTGGCAGTGCCCACCACAGCTAGCCCCAGGGTGCAGTGGAAGGGGTGACAGCACATTGCCTTGTGCCACTTCTTGTGGGAGCTGGAAACGCTTGGCCGCAGCAGTGACAGGGGTGGGAGAGCCGCTTGAATAGAAGAGAAGCTTCTCTGCCAGCCTCCTCCCGGTGCGTGGTGGTGCCTCTGGATCCCTCATGCAAACCCTCTCGTTGTACAACGTCCCAGGGGCTGCTCCTTGTCGTGGCGTTTCCATCTCCTCCTGTCTGCTCCCAGCATTTTGGGATCTGTGCTCAGTGCCCGGGGAGGGAAGCAGAGCCTGTTTGCCTTACACCACTCCCCGTGAGTGCTGTGTGGAAGAGGAGCAGCCCCATGGCACATGCCAGGTGAGGATGTGACTGCTGGGGATGCAACAGGAGCAGGGAAGGGCTGCGGTGAGATGGGGGCAGCAGTTAGAGGCTCAGTGAAAGAAATCACTTTTGGAAACCGATGACTCCATACAGCCTCAAATCCGCTGCCAGATGATGCTGCCTTGTTCAAAAACCCAAGAACTAACTGTTCCCTTTCGGCCACAGACAAGAGGAATCAGTATTTAGACCATTTATGGGCCACAGAAGGTCAGTGGAGATATGAAATCTGTGGATTCATTGAATTCCCTCAGTACCACAACCCCACATTTGCAATTATAGATTCATGGAGCTCAGCATCCCTCCTGCCACTGAGCGCTGCCTGTGACCCTGTTGCGGGCACAGTCCCAGAGCTGTGCCAGCTGCCCCTGCTCCGTGCCAAGCACCAGCCTTGGGTGCACCCCACAGGGACAGCATGACACAAGAGGTTCCCCAGAATCTGGTATGGGGATGCTGGAGTGTCCCAAGTCACCCTGCCAGCCCTGGAGAAGCAGTATGTGTGTGTAGGAAAACCTATGGAATCTTTATGATAAATTGTCTTTCCCGTGGTTCGGGAAGAGGAGCAGCATCCTCCCCTCAGTTTGGGCAATTATCCTTGGTTATTTCATGTTTTAAACTCCTGGCTCATAACAGAAAAGCAACCAAGAGGGGAGCAGCACTGCTGAGCTGCACACACTGGGACGCAGTGCCAACGCCTGTGTGACACCAGCCTGGCATTGCCAAACCAGGGGACCAGGGTCCAGGTGGTGCCAGCACCACTGCCCTGGACACCAACCTGCTCCTGCTGGTGTGTCTGCAGCACCAGGGCCAAGGGGCAGGACCTGGCCAGCCCAGGACTCTGACCATCCCTTCCATGAGGGAGCTTTTGCCTTTTCAAACCAGCACAGCCGGCTTAAAGAAATCCAAGCCAGCCACCTACTGCTGCTCCTTGGAAATTCAGAGCAGCATCGTGCCTGACCTTCCTTTCCGACACAGAATTGCAAGAGAAATACTAGTGATAAAATACAGTGGATACTTTGTTAGAGAAAAAACATCATAAATCAGTTTGAGAAGCACACTTGAATTTTAGAGGAATATGTCAGATACACTGGCCAGCCATTAAATTTCACAGATTCAGTTTAAGATCTTCAGGAGATTGCTGGCATTGCCTGAAAGGGAGAAGAAAATTATAAACACATGCTGGGGGCTCTGAGTGAGACACAGAAATCTGGAGGATAATCCTCATTGCTAGGATATAACCAAATAGCCACAAAAAAGAATTCCATTCACCTGCCTGGAGAATGACTGACCATAACATCTAATGCCAGCAAAATTAAAGACATTTATTCAGAGGGAGGGGGTCAGGTATTTGTCGACTGCCAGGGTTTGCTTTGGCCTTGCCTGGCCCTTTCCTGCCTCAGTTGATCTCCTCACGTGCCACTAGTCTGCAATATTGCACAGTCCATCCTGCAGCCCAGCCCACTGCTCATCTTGTACCCACATGGAGAGCCCATCACCATGCATAGGATCTGGCCTGTGGGAAACAGGGAACATCACTTGTGGGGCAGCTTTGGGAGGGCAGAGGAGGAGATGCCATCTGACAGGGGATGCAGAGGAAGTGAGGAGACAGCCACGGTGCTTTCGGGCATCTCTGGGCAAAAAATTAGGCCTTTGGGAAAGCAGATGGCGGTGAGAACCATGGAGGACAGGGTCATACTGACTCCTGCAACACCTGTGTCCTTCAAGCATTCTCACAACACCCTCCTGTCCAGCCTTGGGCACAAGTGATGCTGAATGTCCACATGGAGCACCAGGATGTGGGATGATGTACCAAGGGAGCACCAGGACACGTGATGGTGTACCAGGGGGATGTCAGGATGCAGCTCTGGAAATCTGCCCAAGAGCCCTATGGGTCCAAACTCAGTCCTGGGAATAAGGATCATGATGGAAGTGAAGCCCTGGGAGCTCAGGGATGTCCATGTAGGCACAGTGGGAAAGCCAGGAGGCACCAACGGCAGGGACTGTGGAGCTGGGAGCCTCTGGATCCAGGGACATTGTTACTATACTTCAGATTATATAAATAACTCGCTGAATAAAACCACATGTGACCACATTCTGTTCTCCATCCCTCTGCTCTGCCGGCAGCGCACAGGCTCTTGCAACACTTGTTTACTGGGGAGACTGTATATAAAGCGAAAATAATTTGCTGGGTCTTATGTTTCCACTTTAATTCTCAGTGTATAAAAAAAACCTGTGAATTTGCTAATGGGCTTTGAAAACGTATTTTTAAAGTGAGGGCAGCATGACTCGGTGAGTTGTTACAAAGAATTACAGAAGGAACAAGGTTTGCTAGGAAAATTATTCCCTTAAGAAAATCTGTAACAGCTGAAAGGCCAGAGCCTGCTTCTTTCCAAGAAAATAAACACATTTCTGCATGCAAAATCAAGCTTCATCTCAGGTATGGAGCGAGCTTGTTTGTTTTCTGGTGTTTATGTGCTTCCCATGGGCTTTGCTGTTCCATTTGACATATTTGAAGGCCAAACATACACTCCAGTTCTCTCCCTGGAGGAAGATTCCCACTGCATCTTTAAAGCACGTTTGGACAGAGATAAATAGCGATGAATTTCAGGAGCGTCAGAGCCAGATGGTCAATTGAGATTCCTTTGTATTTTTCTCTATTTCACTCCAGAGTTGATCTTGCATAAAATGTATTTTTTAGCATTAGTTCTGACTTCTCTGGAGCAGGAGGATCTGCAAACAGTCTGCTCAAGGGCCATAGACCCTTGGCTCACTCTTTCCTGGTCATTATAATCCGCCTGCTTTGAGAGTTTTGTACCCAGGGCCAATTCAGAGCTTTTGATTTGCTGGAGTCCTTTGTTAAACAATGTCCTCATCCAGGGGAGCAGCCCCTCCTGTCGATGGGAATGGGGGAATCAGTGTGAGCCTTGTACTCCTCCAAGTAGTGAGTTGTTATTCCTTACCCACAGCCTAAACCTGCTGGGGAATGGTCCCTGAAATTCTCTACAAACACTTGCCAATTCTTCCTCCAACAGCCAGGAATACCCTGACAGGTGGAAAGGCAATAAATGGTGATCGGATTTATAATTTTACAATTTAATTTTATGAGGTCTGCTGGTAAAATACCCACATCCTCTCCCATCACTCCTGCAGTCACTGTCTGTCTGTGGGCATTCTGTCCTTCTCAAGTGAGGTGACACAGTACAGAATTGGGTTTGGGTTGTAATAATCCAGCACATCTCCTGCCTCCAGGCAGTTTCACCATGGCCCTTTCCACAGCCATCTCCGAGTCTCCCTGAGCAGTGTGGGGAATGCACTGGATTTTCTGCATCACTTTAATCAGAACCAGGCACGACTGCTGCCCCTCGGGCTGGTGGGAGAGCAGGAGTTAACCCATCCTGCGGGCTCAGGCTGTAATTGCCACTAGGCTCCTAAGATGAATAAGCTTTTAAGGACTGCCAACTTCTGAATGGAGGCAGGAGGACCACAACAGCACCGACTTAATAACCAGCAGCCAGTGGCCGGAGCACAGATGGAGGCAGCGTGGTTCAGCTGGAAATAAACCCTGGAGGTGTCAGGGCAGTGCACAAGGGCTGTGCTGGCAGCGTGGAGGTGGAAAAGATGAAATCTGGCTGCTTGGGAAACAACCAAGGCTGCCAGGCTGGACATGCGTGTGAGCCTTTGGTTCCCTGTCCCAGCCTGGGTCCCTGGAGCTGCTGCCCTGGGGTTGACTCAGAGGCTGGAGGGCTGGGGAGGTGATCCCAGGCTGTTGCAAAACAGCTGCCGGCTCATGGCTCATGCCAGGATCCATCTCCGGCTGGGACTTGGAGCCTCTGAACCCAGCTGAGAAGCAGCAGAGAAAACCAGCAAAGCAGGCACAGGGTTTGGTCTGGGAAGACCATGGAGGGGCTGCGTGCCCTGGGACCCCACAGAGCAGCACCCACGGGGTCTGCAGGCAAGAGCTGGGCAGAGACCAAGGGCTGATCCTGTGAGTTATGGTGGGGTCACTGAGGGGCACCTGCCCTTCCACCCTGCTGGCATCACCACCTCTGCACCAGGCCCTGTGGCACTGAGGGACCTGTTGTGGCATTTGCCCTCACTCTGGGCAGCTCTTGGAGCTCCTGCACAGCAGTGAACATATTTAGAACATTGTACATCACCCTGCAAGCAGCTCCCTGAGCAGGGGCAGAGGGGCTCGCATGGAGGAGCCACAGCTAAGCTTAAACATCTGGTTCTGTGCATTCCTATATTGTAATAAAATAAGTCTTCCCACAGATTTCACGTCATCTTTGTCTGGGCATCACTGAACTGTGAAGAGAGAAACTTTTCTTGTGGTTTTCCAAGGAACAAAGAGATGATCTGCATCTGGTGAGGTGTCCTGGCAGCCTCCTGCACTCTGAGCCTGCATCTCATGCTGGCCGTGCAGCCCCATGTCCTGGGACAACTGCCTGGTCCAGAGCACCCAAACTGCAGAGCCTGGGGGGACTGTGGTCCCCAAGGACCAGGGACTGCAAGAGAACCTCACTGCAGTCCACAGAGACCAGGGACAGCAGCCAGCAAACAGAAGGAGGCAGCAGGAACACACCTGCAATCTGGATCCCACCTTTTTGGCCCCCGTTCAAACCAAAGGGCAACAAAGAACATAAAGCAATTGCTTAAAAATTCAGAGTCCCAATGAAGCCCAGGGAGAACCATTCCCTGCAGCTGACCCAGGTGCCCACAGGCACAGCCTCAGCACCTCCCAAAGTGGTCACAGGGAGAAAAATTTCATTTTCCCTGCAAAATACGAACCTGCTGGAGCAGGTGACTCAGCAGAGGAAGTGGGTGGAAAAATCTATGGGGAACGAACAGTGCAAAGCTGAAGGAAGCTGGTCAGATCATGCTTTGCATGGAGCAGCCACGGATCTACTCATTCCCACACCTGTGCCCTGCAGGCTTCTCCCAGCACTGCTGGTGCACCATGACTGCTCTGGTGCTGTTCTCCTTTCATCATGGCCTGCTGTGAGGTGCCCAAGTGGCCCAGTGGGCTCTCTGGCCACCCCAGCGTCCTGTGAGGACAAGTGACTCTCCAGGGCCAACAGAGCTGTGAAGAGAGTCCCCTTCTCCTCAGCTGGTCAATGCAGCCTGCAACCCATCAGCCTGCTGTGTTTATTTGGAGCAGGCATGTTTAAGAGACCCTGGGCTTATCTTAAGTCTCCCACTTAAGCAGAGAAGACACAGCCACGGGGCTGTTGAAGGTCAGGGGAACATTTGGCAGCAGCCACCCCTTGCAGATGATAAATGGCTGATGGGGGAATGCTGCGGGAAATGGGATGGACTTGGCTGTAAATGTGAATGGACAAAGTGGGTTGGATGGAACCTGAGCATTTCAAGGAGGCAAATGTGGCCCCCACTCCCCAGCCTCCTCCTCCTCCCCAGGGCTCCTTGCCCCTGTTCCCTGGTTCTATGTGTCCCCATGGACTGGAGCAGGGAGACCCCAACCATAAATCTTCAGGAGCCATTTTTCAGTGGGACTAGATTACATTTAGGCCATAACTTACCAGTCTGTTTGGGAAAAGGGATTTCATTCCTTTGCTTCTTCTTGTCAGAATGGATTTACTGATCCCAAACATGTTCCTCACACTTTATTTAGGGCTTATTATGCATCATTTACATTGCTGAGCTGTCACCAGCCTGTCTGTGCAGTACAGGCAGGCAGACAATGCACTTCCCTGCCCTCTTGCTCTCCCTCCAGATGTGGAACTCGAGGATAAGGCAGATAAGAGATCCCTTGTCAGATACCATTTGCCTTTTTGGGGGTTATTCTGCTCCATGCAGGGGTCAGGCAGGCTCAGCACAGATGGACATCTTTGCCCAGCTATGTTTCCAGGAACAAGACACCTGGAACAGGCAGATATGTGGGAGAGAATTTGATTTTCTCATTAAGGGATGCCAAGTGATGGCTTTTCAGCCCAGAACCTTTGCCTCTGCCTGTATCGTGGCAGGAGGTTCCCCAGTGCTGACAGTGCTCACTGGATGGATCACTTTTGCAGAAATGGCAATATTCTTCTCTGAACTACAAGCCACGTTTCCTCCCTGGCAGCCCCTCCATGCAGTGCTTTGGGATCTGCCTTTCCACCCAGAACCCAGCTGGAGGAACAGGCAGAGAACCCAAAGCCCTCCTGCTCCAGAGCCCCTTTCTGCCTGAAAGGATTCCATGACTTCTCCCAGGAATCCAGGAACTGACCTGCTGACCTCTGGGAGCTCTGAAAGCAAAAGGAACAGTGGCATTAGATGTCAGATCCCTGATGATCACGTGGGAGGGAAAACACAGGCAGGATTTACATTCTGTTCCATACAAATGCTTTGGCTGATGTAGTCAAAGCTGGACGGAGCACAAAAATGGAATTTATTCAAATTAAATGGTTGCAAATGTCATACTGCATTGAGCCAGAAAGTTCTCCTACACGCAAAGAGTGGAATTTATGCTTCTTAAAGCTTGTGGTTTTACCTGCTACTGCCCAGAAAGGACAGGCCTGTCCTGGACTTTTGCTCTCAAAAATAAAGAACAAGCAGCACCATATTGTCAGGATGCCAGGATCTATCCAGAAAGATTTCAGAAAGGCAACTTATACTTTTTGAATTCATTGACTGAACACTGTTTCTTTCCAGGTGAATACCAAAATTACCTTCAGATGTAACTATAACAGCAGTTGTTCCTGTTTAGCATTTGCCTTGAGGCTCAGAACGACTCACTCACGAAAGCAGAGGAGTATCAGGATGGTGACTAAGGGGGTGCTGACCCCAGAGGGCCTCAAAGGGAACAGCTTCAATGGGGGAGCACCTCCCTCCAAAAAACAGACCCCTCTGAGGCTTTTTCAGCGAGGACCCCCAAATCAGAGACCCCAGAGCCTCAGGACCCTGTGAGGAGGTGACATGTGCAGGCTGTGCATGGGCAGAGGTGACAATCCTCATTCCTGCTCCTCCTTGGCCAAGGTCCTCTCCAATCCCAGAGGACACTCTGAGGATCCAACTCTCATTCTGGGGGAATTCTTGGAGAGCAAATCTCAGCACCCAAGGCCAAGCCACCCTGCTGGTGCTGGACCCCCCATCCATACCCACTTACTTTAGCCCATGACTGGCTGGCTCCAGATAACTGGATTACCTTCCTGCCTGCTGTTAATACACATCAAGGTGCACCACTCTCCATGGGGGTTGCATGGTGTGGGGCCGTGCTGGGGCTCCCTGTGGACACTGGGGCACCCAGCAGCTTTTCATCACACGTGCAGGAACACGCAGGAACTGCTGAAAACAGCAGCTTGTAAACGCAAAGCTCCATCTCCAGTTACTGCTCCCCTGCATCAGCCAGTCCCCTGCTCACTGTGAGATATGTTCCAAATGATAGCATTTGTCTTTAATAAATGGGCACTACATAAACTGGCCCCCATGGGAGACCTGGGGGCTGTAAGTAAAACCTGATGTTCCCGTTTCATCGTAGTGCATTTGCTCAGAGATGAATTCCAATCCATCCCCTGTTTAATATCAGCTGAAGGTGTGCAGTGTGTTTGTGTTGCTATTTATGAAATTCATATCAGTGGGTTTAATCTGTTTCAGATTCCCCAGCTGTCTCTGTGTCTGTATCAGCATGACCTGGAAGAGGGATGTTCTTCTTCTGGAGTCACCAACATCACCAACATTAAGGGAGGATAAGGGGCAAAGCTCCTTCCATGGCTACAGGTACAAGGTCCTTATCCACGTGTTTCCTTGGGATACCCCCTGGGATGGTTCCTCTTAAGACCAAAACTGCCTGTGCTGGTCCCTACTCTATAAAGGATTCTGAGATGCAGAATCAGTTCCCATGTGTCAGAGCAGCATTACTGCCACACTCCCAAGGAAAAGACCAGCACATGGCAGGCTGAAACACTCAGGGTCTCTGGGCCTCCTTGTGTGCCCTTCTGGCCTCAAACACACTGATCTGTGTGCACAGCTTGGACCTTGAGGTGCTTCAGCAGAGAAACTCTTCACAGGTAAATAAATGATGGTTTCTCAGCCCCTCAGCAGACACCCATCACAGCATCCCTTTAACACACAGCTCACGGAGCACAAAACCCACCCAGAGGATAACAAAGTGGCACAGGCAGGAGCATCTGTGTTTGCTTCAAACAGATGTAAACCATGCACTGAGCAATCCCTCGAGCCCAGGGCTTATGTTTCACCCATCCATCATGTCCTGGTGCTGCACCACTCAGGCATTTCTAACCAAAGTGATGAGATAATCTCTGCCCCGTGGGAGCTGCTCCGCTGGTATCTCCTGTGACAGGAGAGGGGAAACAGAGTGCTGCCTCCTCCCCTGCTCATCTTTGCAGAGAACCCTGTTCTGACTCAGCCTCAATAGGGAATGCAAATCCCCCAAATAACCTCAAAAGGTTTAGAAATCAGGCTCAGAAAGGCATCATTGGTTTGTGTCACTGCTGGAGAGAGAAGAGAAGGTATTACCTGAAACAGTACAGAGTCATGAACAACTGGATAAGAAGAAATGCATATTGCAGCTGGATTTCTTTGCTTCCCAGTTTGCCTCACTGAAAAAAAGCACCACCACAGAGAGTAAATGACTGAAACCATAGAGCCATTAGCTGAACTCTTCAGCCTCAAAGCTGTCCCACTTGGGAAGGTCTGGACAGGACAGCTGCCCATGGGGACCCCGCCACACACTGACTCACAGGCTGGCTGCCTTCATGAACCCTGCTGAGAACCTGAGTTTACTTCATAGAAACTGCACTTTGGGAATGGAAAAAATTTTTTAAAAAAATTAAAAAAAAAAAAGAAAAAGAGAGACTGACCCATTTGAGTTCCATCTGTTGGGGTTTATAACTGTTCTCCTTATAATTGCCAACAGACAATGTGAATTGCAATTAGCTAATTGCTTGCTAACTTTCCGTTCTAATAATAGTCATGTTCCAGAGTTATACAAGCTTGGAGGCTGCTGCTGTTCCCTTGCAACTGGCAATAATAAATAATATCATATTCCCTCAGCTTTGCCATTTCTTCCAAGTTTCATCCCCATGCAAATTGCTCCAGCATGTCCTAATCCCTGACGGGATGGCAGAGGCATCAACAGCATTTATTTGTAGTTCCCTGCACTGGGAGGGTTCGACACTTGCACGAGGATGTGGCCCTGGGAATCTGTGACTCCTCTGTGCCATTTGTCCCTGCCACAGAGCCAGCTCAGCAGGGCAGGAGGTGCCTCTTATCATGGCAGGGCAGCAGGGCCAGGGTCTGCATCCCTGGAAATCCATCAGCATGTGTGTGGTTACAGCTCTTTGGAGGTTTTGGGTTTTGTTTGGCTTTTCGCTTTCCCTTTGCAGGATCAGATGTAGCCCTGGCCCCTGTAGTGACATGTTTTATTACCAGTAGCTTCAATAATGTCAGCACAGACCCAAACTGGAGCTTTCAGGAACACACACTCTCCAGAGCAGAACAAGCTGTGCAGTGTCACTGCTGCAGAGATAAGGGGGCACTGGACTCCAGCAAGGCTTCTTAGAGGGACAGGGGTCCAGTTGAGTGCCAAGCCCCAGGTATCCCTGAAACTGGGGGCATGGAGAGCTCCCTTCCACACGGGTGAACTTTTCAGCACCCCTCTCCAGGCTGTCCAACCTCCAGCTCGTTACTGCTGTGCAGATGTGGCTAATTGAGAAGCAGAGCAGCAGCCTGATCCAGCAAAGTCAAGGCCAACGAAATGAGCAACATCATTCCCTGGCGCACGAGGAACTACTGAACGTGGAGCTGCCAGCAGGCTGACATCTCCAGAGCTTACAGACTAATCTCATTAAACCCAACCAAAAAGCCTTTCAGAGCTGGGGGAGCCATGTCAAGCAAAAGCTGGGCTGGATTATTCACCTCTTGTTTTTTTCCACCCGCCTGGTTGCCTTGTCACCCCGCACCAAGGCAGGGGGATGTGGGACACCATCTGCAATGGAGCACAGGATGAGGGGTATCTGCCCAAACCCTGCTGCTCCAGGGCTCAGCCCACAAGAGCGCCTGGCTCCTCAGACGGGTCCTGCACAGAGGGCAGCAGGGCCTCCTGCTCAGGTTCTTCATAAGCAGAACTTTCTGTCGCTGCCTCAGATCCCCTCCCAGCCCCTGCACCCGTGGGCTCCTCAGCTCCAAAGTTGCTTCAGGCTGTTTCTCCTTCAGGCACAACTATCTCAACTTTTCCCTCCCTACCTTCTCCCCTCCCTTGCTCCTGCTGTCTAACTCAGGAGGGGATTTATGGAGTTTAAAAGCATTCTTTGTGCTATCCATGCTCTATAGCCCCGTCTTCCCACACACACAACCTGCTCGCACCCTTCCCCTGGGATTTGGGCAGAAGCACCAGAGCCAGTACCATGAAAGGGAATTCTCCTTGGCAAAGCCACGCCAAGAGGTCTCCCTCACCTCACTCAGCAACTGGAGATTGCTGTCCTCTCCCCACAGCTCAGGTGCACAGGGCAGGAGGAGGAGACACCTCTTGCTCAAACCAAGTAGCAGGACACGAGGAGCTGGAGGAATCCAGCCAAAGGAACAGCTTTGCTCACTTCTGCTTTGGCTTCCTCTGCGAATGTTTTCTCTCAGCAGTGGTTGATGGGTTTCAGACTGTTGGGAAATGAACAGGATGAGTCTGTGACACATTGCACGAGGTGCCAAGGGCCGGTGGTGATGCATGGAAGCTGGCAAGACCCTGGTGTGTGCACCTCACCTGGGCTGCCCCCAAAGGACTTGCTGCCATTGCCCCAACTGTCCCAGCACACCCACAGCCACCAGCTCCAGTTGTCCCAGCACACCCGGAGCTGTCCAGAACCAGCTGCAGCTTCTCTGCTCACACCAGCAGCTGGAGACCATCACCTGCTGCTCCACACCCACAGCGTTGGCAGTGGTGTGGCCATGCCAAGGGGACAGATGGAAGGTTTGTGGCTGAAGCCTCCCCACTTGAGGCAGGAGATGGGGTGGCAGAAAAGCTGCCAGGGCCTGAAAACTGCCAGCACAGCTTGTCCCCAGGGCCACTGGCACAGAGCAGAGAATGGCCATGACATGAGACGGTGAGGTGCCACTGCACCACGCTGTCCCCAGGGGAGCTTCTCTTCTGCTGCCCCTGTACAGGTCACTGCCAGGTGCTCTTGGACATGAGGCCGTGAGGTTTGACCAGCTTGAAATCATCTCCTGATCTCAGGAGAGCAGAGCAAAGATCCTGTTGGGCTCAGCGTGGGGCTGAGGCTGGTCCCCAGCTGACAAGTGGCCAGGGACTACACACAAAAATGCTCTAAAGCTGACAGCACCAAATGTTTCTTCTCCACCTAACACAGTTGTTTGGGATTCAGTTAGGAACAAAACTGCATCTTGTAGGTTTTAATAAAGCTCTTGGCAAACAGTTCAAACACTGGGGAGGGAAGCAGGAGAGAGAGGTTGAATTTATGGGAGCGGGAGGAGATCATTTGCTTTCTTAGGAATTGGAAAAGATTAATAGTGTGCAAAGGTTCTTGGATTCATTCCTCACATAGCAGAATGGTTAGGAGACTTACTGGCTTGATGTTCTTCATTCTGTCTTCCCCAGGTGGCCTAGAGACTGTCTGGGCTGCAGAGAAAAGGACCAGGGAGAACTGAGAGCCATCCCCACTGAGGAGGCAGCTGTGGCACACTGGGGGATGGAGGGGCACCAAATCTCACAGACAGCACACACCCACTCCTGGACCCCAGGATGCCAGAGACTTGTGCCAATGCAGGCTTTAGTGTGGCCCAAGGGGCTGCAGCAGTTCCACACAGACCCCAACAACCAGGACAGGACACACAGGTCACCTGGAGAGCATGAGTGACAGGAGCCACTGACCACATCCCCTGCCTGAAGGAACAGTCATCTCCCCAAAACCAAAGTTAAGCTGGAAACTAGATGAGAGGATGGGCAGAGCCACTTGCTTTCCATTGTTGGTCCCAGTCAGAGGAACATTGGATAGACCTCCTAATTTCTCCACTCTGCTACAGCAAGTAAGTCCAAGCCAACACCCCAACACTTGGCCAGGTACAAGTGCAGCATGGAGTGTTTTCAAGACTCCATAGACATCCCTGGAGCTGTCAGCTATGGAAAATAGACTTCTGTGTTATTTATGGATATCTGCTCTGCTCTGATTCGGGAGTGGAAGGCTGCAGTGGCCCTTAAAACATTGCACGGGGAGGCAGCGGCAGCTCTCAGGCAGCCACAATCAGTCTAAGTCTTCAAATAATATTAGGAAATATAATGTTTGCTCTGTCGGAGAATGAATGAGGAACTTGAGCAAAACTGCTAAACACAAAAGTTCCTGGACATCTGGAAAGCATTAGTGAGGAAGGTGCTTGGGACAGGGAGTTCAGGCGAGTTCAGGAGACACCTACTGCAGATCTGTGTCCACAGGAGGAGGGAGGAGGAGCGAAAGGGTTGGGGGGAAAAGCAGGAAGGGAGGATTGAAATAAAACCTCTGCAGGACGGGCAGTGAGAAGAGGCTCTGTCCTGCAGTGATGTGCAGCACAGGCAGTCCTAGAGGGTCTGCAGGGGGTCAAGGGCTCTGTACTGAGCACGTCCCACCTCGGGAAAGCACATCCTGCTCCCCAGCCACATGTCCCCACTCACCACACACCCACCTGATCAGCAGGTTTTGTCCCCCTTGGGGCTGATCAACAGCTCAACAGGGCAAAAGCTATGACAAAGTCAGGAGCACTAGAGAAACACTCTAAAGAGCTGGGAATGGGGGACAGTGACACAGTCAGTAATGGAACAGGAAAATATTTGCTTTATTTCAGAGCAGAGAAACACTCCTGCAGCCCTTTGGGCCCTGCAAAGTCACAAAGGAGTTCTGCTTCAGGCCAAGATGAAAGTCTCAAAGAATAAGCACAAAAACCACAGAGCCTCGTGAAATCCATGCTAGGTTTATTAAATGAATCACAAAGTTTTTTATCATGTTTCTGCCTCTGAAACTTTACACTTCACACTTCAGTTCACGTGCCAAATCCTTTGTCTTCTCCCTAACTGCAGACTTTTGTAGTACACTCATTTTTGGTATCTGAAATCCATGAGCTTATGCTGAAGCAGAGCTTTGGGGTTTCTTTTGGAAGTCTGGCATTACTCACAGCAGGTCCCCATTTCTGAGCAGAACTGTGCACTGGCCCCGCTGCAGCAGAAATCAACACTCACCCTGTGGGAGGAAACAAACCAACCAGATACCAGGCAGGTGCTCCCTATAAATGTCCGTGGGCATTCGAATTTAGGAACTGAATATGGTTTGTGCTTTCCCTGTAAGTGAAGAATAACTATTTTCTAATGGAGTTAGCAGGAGGTAAAGCTGAAAATCAAAGCGTGAGCTTTGTGTTTCCTGACAATTTTACTTTAACAAGGTAGCTCCAGCTGCTAACTGCATTTTATTGCATTCCTCAAAGATAGATCTCCATGCAAGAATACTTTAAGAGCTCCAAAAATAAAGGTACTTGGATTTATTTTTATGGTTAGGTATGTTTCATCAGTCTGTCTTAGAGCCCTTGGTGCTGCCCTTACCCAAGACCTTGCTGGGGTACAGCACAGGCTGGAGCTCCCAGCCCCACGTTTGGCTCCCTGGGCAGCTGGAGCAGCAGGTGCTGCTCTCACTCACCTCCCTCCTGTCCCAGTTCTCAGGAAGATGCTGAAATGTGGCACCCAGAGACACCCCTGAGGTGTCAGGCTCCCAGGCATGAGAGGAAGAAGAGTGGTCTTTCCATCTGCCTGCTGTCAAGTGCAGTGCTGAAAGACTGAATGCCCACCCTGACTGTCTTCTCAAGGGAACCCCCAAACCCTGAGACTCCCAAGTGAATGCCAGCCGAAGGGAGTCCCACACACATGAAAAACCATGTCCCTGTTAGCAGTGGGGACCCTGGCAGCCATCCTGACTGAACATCTGGATCTGGAACGGAACAAGCCCACAGCTGATCCCAATTAGAGGGCTCTGGTGTGGAGGTTCACTCGCAGCCTTCAGAACACTGCAGAAAAATGCAACTGCTGACACGGCCCATCAGCCAGGAACAGCACAGAGCAATTAATCACACCAGAACTTCAATGAGAACCTCTTTCACCCTGGTTCAGTCAGTCAGAGTCAGGACACAGCCACTTTCAGTGCAAAAGCTCCCTTAGCACTTTTAGCAGGGCTGTTGTTAGTCTGAAGACAGACATCAGGGGCCAAACATCTGAGGGAAGCAGAAGGGCCACCACTGAACTGTGCTGAACATCTTCCAGAATTCAAACCCATTTGTTCTTTGTGCAGATGTTCTGACAGAGGCTGACAGAAGAGGGGTGTTGAAGGGCTGTATAGTGCGTGCACATGTGAAGAAAATTCTGCACCCACACACACCGTGATCTACTGGTTTGTGATGATACATCAAGGCCTGAGCAAGGATGACACCCCCAATTCACCCTGCAGCCATCAGCCTTGGCATCCCTCAAGCCCTGTGTAAGGAGCACAAGACTCTACAGCCAGGTGTGCCCCCACCGGGACCCCCAGCCCTGCCCTGCCAGGAGCAGAACCCACCTCACTTCCACCCTGGGCAAACACGAGCTCCCTCAGCCAGGAGACCCAACTCCAGGAGGGGGACAGTGGTTTTCTTAGCAATTAGAACTGCATGTGAAGCCCCATCCCGTGAAGTCTCTGTCTGTGGCAGGAACACTGGCAGCCCCAGCCCTGCAGCCAGCAGCCTCCCTCCCTCCAGTACCCCGATTTCCTTGCACACCACTCACCCCCCATCTGCTCCCATATGCCCTGCATGTCCCTCTCTGCAGGTCGCACAGTGCCCTCAGGTGGCCACAGGGGCTCCCCAGGTCGGAGACAGAAACACAAGCACAAACTGCCCCCACAATGTGTCCAATAAAATTCTTTATTAGCTGTCTCTGAGAAGCTGTGGTTTCTCACCAAATATGTTATTTAGAGACAAACATCCTCCCGCTTCCCAGGAATGAGAGGATCAGTGCCATGGCCAGCAAAAGGTGTCCCTGAACTGTCAGCAGCTGCTGCCACCAGAGAGTGAAGTTTCAAGACCGGTTTCAATGGGCCCAGCAGTGTACCCTGACCTCTTGAAAACTGCCCATGTGAGAACTCAGGCATCCATGCACCTCTGTAATTACATTTCCAAGACAGATTTGCTCTCTCCTCCTCCATGACCAGGTGGGATGAACACAAACACACTGCTCAGAGGCACAAGGTGCTGTTTGTAAGCCCTGATCTGAGATTTTTTATTTGTAGGACAGAACTCAAACATCTTTCTTACACAGCGTCAGCCTGAGGGACTCTGTGTTACACTCATGCATCTGCAGCACCCCATGTCAGGAAGTCTCAGCATTTTTTCCATGATACAGAATATCTGTGGCAGAAGAAGGAAAGGACAAGTTCTGCAGCTGGAAGTGACTCCCTTCTATCCTCATTGTTTCTTCAGCTCAGCCCCTTCTTCAGACCTCAAGTCCATTTCCACTTGAACACAGGACAGTCCAAGCATTTCCTCCTGAGGTCAAGAACCAAGTCATTCAGCTTCCAGAAAGCACCAGTAGAGCTCCCTCAATTCTTCATCCCCTTTGCAGCACCCCAGAACACACCAGACTGGCAGAAGCTGGTCAGTGCCAGTCCCTGCTGCTCTGTCAGGAGCCAGGTGAGCAGCTCAGCTCTCGATGGTTCTCCACAAACAGCGAGACCTTCAGGAGTGTATCTGAGTCAGAGGGAAAACAACAACTCTATCAGCTTAATGCACTTTACCTGTATTCTGTACCCCCAAAAACTTACAGTATTTCTCAAGGTAATATGGAAAAGTGTTAAGTAAAACTGACTGAGCAGTGAAATGGGTCACTAAGCCCTTGTTACATGGAGAGAGTGTTGCCTCCAGCTGTGCCCAGGTGTGAGGGTGAGTACTTTCAACTGAAGCTGATGGAGATCTCAGATCAGGTCACAAAGATCAACTGAGCAGGGTCACCCACTGCTGCTGAGCCCAGCAGAGCCACCACAGCCAAGCCTATGTGCTGCCACCAGGGTGGGGACAACAGGACTGAGCCCCAGGGAAAAGCCCCCAGAGTCCATACACAGGGAAATACCTTGCACAACATCATCCTTGTGGCGCTCCAAAATCCTCTCCCATGACTGCGGCAGGGCCTCCATGTCTGCCAGGCTGTCACAGCTGAGACGCTGCAGGAGCAGTTTGCTATCCAGGTACCTTTGTGGCGGGTAAGGGCAACAACGAGAGAACAACTGTCGCATACTGGTTTGGAGCCCCTCCAACTGCCCAGAGCCACTCCAGAGCTTCTCCAGCACTGCCCAGAGTCCCATCCAGCGTCCCTCAGAGCCCCCACAAGCAGGATACAGGTGCCGATAGTAGCGCTCCACGTCCTGCAGCCCCTCCAGCACGTCGGCCAGCGATGGGCAGCACGGCCCGCGCCGCAGGGCCCCGTCCAGCCCCAGCTCCGCCGCCCTCTCCTCGTACACCCGCAGCACGGCGGCCGTGGCGGCCCCCGCGGTGTCCCGCACCTCCCGGAGCTCCGCCCTGCCGGCACAGCGGGGTCAACCGGGCTCTCTCCCCCTCGCCGGGCCCCTCCTCATCNGACAGCGGAGCGGGGACAGCGGAGCGGGATCCACACCGGCACCGGGACTGGGAGAGCGGGATCCACACCGGGATCGGCATCGGGACAGAGAGAGCGGGCCCGGCACCGAACGGGGGGATCGGACACCGGGAGACCGGGGCCCACCGAGAGATCGGGA
>WBMV01005608.1:129501-168174 GCA_013396655.1 Campylorhamphus procurvoides | reverse complement strand
GGGACCGACCCCCAGGCCTTACACCGCCCCCACACCGACCCCCGGGCCTTACACCGGCCCCCGGGCCCCACCGGACCCCGCCATGGCCCCCGCGAAGAAGAAGGGCGCTCTGAGCGCCCGGGGCAGGAAACTGGAGGCTTTCCTGAAGGATTTCGACTGCGAGGGTAGGGACGGGATGGGGATCGGGGCCGGGGCCGGGGGCGGGATGGGTGTCCGGGTCTGACACCGAGTGTCCCCGCAGTGAACCAGCGCATGGAGCGGCTGCGGGCGGACGGGGGGCGGCTGGTGAAGGAGGTGGAGAAGCTCTACGACATGGAGATCCTGCGGCTGCCGCAGGAGCTGCGCCAGATGAACTGGCTCGAGTACTTCGGTGAGCTGGGGAGGGTTAAACCCAGGGAGCAGCTGGGATTTGCTGCGCCTGGATTGCCCCTGGGGGACAGGCAAACTGGTTTGTACTGGGTTTTGCACGCCCAGTGGTGACACCCCTGCCTTGTACTGATTTGTCTGAAATATACTCTTTATAGGTAAAGAAGGAAGTGGGAAAGCACTGGAGGATGCGGCCATGGTAGGTTTGCAGCAGAAACATGAAGCTCCCTGGGGCTCCTCGGGTTGTAGCAACGCCCCAGAGCATTGCAAGAGCAAAAGTTACATCAATATGTATACAAATCCTGTTTTAAGACTTAACATCAAGAAATACACATTGTAACCCATGTAGGGTTTGCAGGCTCCTGCTGCTCCCTGCTCACCTTTTCTTAGCTGGATTCCTCTCCCAGATCTCTGGGAGCACATGCATTTTGCAGTAAATTAGAAGAGCATTTCCAAACTGGTTGTGCAGCAGAGGGGAGGTGAGGCACACCTGGANCGGGATGGGTGTCCGGGTCTGACACCGAGTGTCCCCGCAGTGAACCAGCGCATGGAGCGGCTGCGGGCGGACGGGGAGCGGCTGGTGAAGGAGGTGGAGAAGCTCTACGACATGGAGATCCTGCGGCTGCCGCAGGAGCTGCGCCAGATGAACTGGCTCGAGTACTTCGGTGAGCTGGGGAGGGTTAAACCCAGGGAGCAGCTGGGATTTGCTGCGCCTGGATTGCCCCTGGGGGACAGGCAAACTGGTTTGTACTGGGTTTTGCACGCCCAGTGGTGACACCCCTGCCTTGTACTGATTTGTCTGAAATATACTCTTTATAGGTAAAGAAGGAAGTGGGAAAGCACTGGAGGATGCGGCCATGGTAGGTTTGCAGCAGAAACATGAAGCTGCCTGGGGCTCCTTGGGTTGTAGCAACGCCCCAGAGCATTGCAAGAGCAAAAGTTACATCAATATGTATACAAATCCTGTTTTAAGACTTAACATCAAGAAATACACATTGTAACCCATGTAGGGTTTGCAGGCTTCTGCTGCTCCCTGCTCGCCTTTTCTTAACTGCTGGATTCCTCTCCCAGACCTCTGGGAGCACATGCATTTTGCAGTAAATTAGAAGAGCATTTCCAAACTGGTTGTGCAGCAGAGGGGAGGTGAGGCACACCTGGAGCTGCCAGACCAGGCACTGAGTCCTGGGGGTGTGTTGTTCTCTTCAGGTTAATTTGAGAAGGCCCATCTTGAGCATAAATGTAAGATAATTAGGGGTTTGCTCTACAAGTCACCAGAACGCTCTGCTGTCAGCAATCCTAATGGTGTCACAACTGTGTTTAATTTCAGGCGGACTTGGAAATAGCAGAAATAGACAAGCGGACAGCAGAAGTTATCAATACTCCATTTGAAATTGTCAAGAAAGGTCAGTTAGAAGCGTTGGGGCTGAGGTGCAAGTGTGTCATGGTTGCTTAATGTGAATAATGATTCAGTTCTTGCTCACATCCATCAATATATTTAAAATAGGAAAAGAACCCTACTTTTATCCCAAGTACCTGCAGTAGCACTAGTTAGTTTTATAAAAACATTCAAAATAATTCAAAGCAGTGCTCTGTATACCATTGGAATTGTGTTGGAATTTGGATTTTAGAAGCACATTGTTGCAAAAAATGCTTGTAGTTGCTTGCTGTTTGCTTCCACTGCTAACTAATAATTTAAACTATTATTTACTTGGATACACTTTATCTTTCTAGCGGAGAAAGGCAAAAGGAGTGTTGAAACTATTGAGGAGGAAGCAGAGCCTCTATCACTCCCTGTACCAAAGAAATCAAAGAAGGACAACCAATGTCCTTCGGAGACAGAGCTTGAGAATGTGCATCCAAGAACTGCAAAGGTAAATAGCTATTCTGTGGGATGATTTTATTCCCAGGATATATATTCCTGACTGAGCTGATGACTAGAGATGTCCAGAATATTTGGGGGGGACTTCAAACAGCTTCCCTGGGAATTCTAGTGATGGGAGAAGGTCATGAAGGCTTGTTCTGGGCTGTTGTGCCATGAAAAGGAGGCTGAGCCAAACATTTTGTATGGAACCAACTGTTTGTGTGGACTCAGCTGTCCCATGAGAGGGAAGTAACTGACCTGGTGAATGCTGTGTGCTTCAGGTGAAGGCGTCCTCCAAAAAGCCTCCTGTGGTCAGAAGACACCGCTCATCAAGAGTGAAGCGCCTGAGCAAGAGGTAATGGGGATGTCTCTGTTTTATCTCCAACAATGGAGAGAGTGTAAATATCTCTCTCCTGTTATAGAGTTTGGTTTAGTAAGGAGGCAGGGGGTTGTGCCATGTTATAGTAAAAAAATTGATGATCTGACAGTGAATCAAAGATGGACAGCTGCCTCTCCTGTGAGGACCAGCTGTCCCCAGCTTTGGGGGTCAGTGATTACTGAGAACCCCGGTGTTTTGTGGTGATCACCTTGTTCAAGCCTTTGATACAGAGCTTCTACAATTTGTTAAAGGTCATCTTATGAGCAGATGTTTATTTCCCTTTAACAGATCAAGCAAAAACAGCTTCATCACTCCAGCTACTGGGAAAATCGGTGATTTCTGTGTTCGGGGAGGTACCTCCGTGGTCACACCCAGATTTGATTCCAGGTTTGTGTTCTGTTAGGTTTTTCTGTTAATCTGTTTAACAGAGAAAATAAATCTATTTCCCTTCTATTTCTGTTACAATCTGTTACAAGCCATTTGCTTTCTGCCACCTATTTCCAAACCAATCCATTAACAGCTCTTTGAATGTGACATGAAGGACCTTGCCTAGAAGTGCTTTGTGCAGATGTTCCTCACTAATGGCTTGTTGTTTCAGGGTGTTCAAGACGCCGGGTTTGCGCACACCAGCACTCAACGAGCGTGTTTACACCATCTCTGCCAACGGCAGCCCCCTTGCCGACACCGGGGACGTCTTCCTGACCCTGCCCCTGGGTGGAGGGGAGGTAATTCCAAAGCTTTCACCTGCAGGGGATGGGGGGGATGCACAGGCAAGGCTGAAGCTTCAAAACCTCGTGGTGCCTCACCAGCTTCAGTTCATCCACTCTTGTCTCTTTAGCTGGGCCGCTGCAATTTATCAGGGGGTTGATCAAGCTTAAAAGGACCTTAAAAGGCTCTTAGTCAGAAGTGGGAGCTGCTTACTCTGGTCTAAACAGAATAGAAGGGTGTTTTGCTGTGCATTGAAGTAACAGTAGTGGCAGTTATGCATTAATGCACTGCAGGGAAGGTGTGAGTTGAGCTTGTCATGCTGAATGTAGTTCTCTGCCTGTCTGTGGTCTCCTATTATGCTTAGGTCTTAATTACTTTTGGTTTAATTTTATTTTTTTGCTGCCTCCAGCTGCTGCAGCTGACCAAAAGAAAACCTGGGATTTGTGCTTGTTTCCACAGAGCATACGTTTGACAGCAAAGGACTTGACCAAAAAGAATTTTCTTCAGCTAAACCCCAAGGCCCGAGGGCTCATGAAAAACTTGTCAGTAAGTTTGCATGTTTTTGTCAGCCATGACCTAAAGCTGTGAGGCAGTGCTGTCAGTCTGTCATCAGTCAGGAGACTGTTGAGCTGCAATAGAAACCCCTTATTCCCTGCCTGGCCTTGTCTTGTATTTTGGCTCGTGTCAGAGGTGAAGTAACACGGGGCAGGGAAGGAGAGAGAAGGGCTTTACATCACCTCTCACTGGATACACACTGGGGAAAAGAACTGTTGTCAGTGCTCTGTAAAACAGAGAGTTGTCCTTTAGGCCAGAGCTGTGGGTGGTTGTGGGCTGTGCCACTGTCTCTAAGCACTGACTGATTTATCTTTCCTTCCAGGATTGTCTTGCACAGGCTTGCAGCGAGGCAAAGAAGCCCACAGGTGGAAGTCAGTGAGCAAGGACATCCCTCTGGAAATACATTTTCCCTTTAGGACTGCTACCTTTGTTTAGTTCTTCTAATTTGTGCATTCCTTCCATTAATTTACAGAATGGAAGCTAAGAACTAGTTTTTCTATCTATAATATGTAATGTATGTAATGGGAGCCAAATAAATCACTTTTTTATTTAATTTGAGTGGAAAAACTAGTCTTTATTTCCTTTACGGTTGAGACCATGACACAGTTCTCTTGGGTTTGCAGATAAGTAAGTGGGCAGAAAGGCTGTTGATTGCCAAGTTAAGAGCATTCAGAGCAAAGAACTTTGCTTCTCTAACTTTGTCTCTTTCTTCTAAAGATAAGCCAGTTTATTTTTTAGCTGGTGCACTGTCCTTTCCAAAGATGCCTCTTTGTTCTTGTGCTTGTAGACCAGCACTCTTAAATGGCTTTCCTTTGGAGAGCTAAGATGTTACTCTAACGCAGACCTCAAGTATATACCATGGATTTGGAAATCTCTGTTTAAGAGGTTCTGGCAGGTTCTAAGTCCTAACTGCAGGTGGCAATATTATAAACCACTCAGCTACATGTACGCCTGCCTTGCTGTCATGCAGTTCTGTGAACATATTAATTAAAAGCACCGATTAGTTAAGCTCTAAATAAAAACTTTGCTCATTTAGAGATGTGTAAGCCAAGATTCTCCTTTAAACACATCTTTACCAGCAAAACACAATTGAATGCCCTCCAAAGGGCTCCCCAAGGGAGCCCCTGCAGCTGCCACCACACTGGCTGTGCTGGGGTCACACAGCCCCCCAGCCACCAGCCCAGAGCAGCTTCCCAGGGAACAGTCAGTACTTGTGGGTCAATCGTCCCTATAAAGTACAAGCCCTGCTGATGGTGCACAGTTCAGGGCCATGCTGAGCAGGGCAGCCACCTGGCTTCACATACAATTTGAATTAAATTCCTTTGCAGGGGGATAGTAAGTGGAAATGGCAGTGACCCCCCCCCCCGGGCAGGGCTGGGACCCAGCTACAACCCCAAACTAAACATTGTGTCCTGGTGGAAACCCCTGCATCTGGTGCTGTTGGATGTTCCTGTGTATTTCATGATTTCCCAAAATAAAATTTGTGAATTCTCACCACTGAAATGCTCCAAGAGCCCTGGAGCAGCATGAGGGGTCAGCAAGCAATGGCAGCCCGAAGTTTGGGGTCTCTCCCTGCCCACGGTGTGGCAGGAGAGGGGCAGGAACAGGGCTCTGCTTCAGCTGGAAAGCTGCTCTCCCACCGAGGGTGACCCTGTGGCCCAGGAGCCTGGGAAGCTGGATCCTGATGGCACTTGACTGATGGCATCTGAGGAGCCTCTCTCCCTCAATGTCACTCGGCCGCCTCTGCTGACTGCAAATGAAGGCACGAGAAATTGCACAGTAATCGATGCCAGATGGAAGGTGCAATTGGAAATAAATGCCTCTGGAGCCTCGGCCAGGGCAGTGCTCAGAGCATGGCTCGAGCCCACTCAGAAGCTCCTGCTTTGTATTTCTGTCCCCATCACTCCCCTTTGATCCCACCAGGGCTCGGGGATGGGAGGATGTGCCAGCACAGCCCCAGCTCTTTGCCTCAGTTTTGCTGCACCCAGCGAGCAGGCAAAGGGATCCCAGGTAAAAAAAGGTCTTTTTCCTTCTGCTCTTCCACTTGTCACCTCCCAGAGGTTTTCAGGATGGGGGACAGGACAGCATCCTCCACCTGCAGTGGCCATTCCATCCCATCCCACAGCTTGAGGAGTGACTGTGGCTCCACTGGAGCTGCTCACAGGGACCCGGGTGACAAATCACCAGTGACATTGTTGAGAGGAGCACGCACAGGCAGTGATGGGGTTGTAATGAATTAAGTGCTGTTAAAATTGCTGCAGGACTGTTGTAAGGAATGTGCATGTGTTGTGAGGAGCTGGGCATAGGTGTGATGAATATTGCCCATCAGCTGTGATAAAAAGCCTATCATCCCAATACATATTTTCAAAAACTAATTTAAGGCTGAAAGAGATTATTAAAAATGAGGAGGGGAAATTGTCTGGGATATATTTAGAGTCTCTTGCCGGGTAAGATGAATTCCAGAAGTCAAAATACCGCCTGTGGGGTGAAAGGGATCGATGCAGGTATTGTGGTGGCTCATGATAAGAAGACAGGGTTGAGGCAATTCTGCTGCCAAGGGGAGAGCATCCAGGAATGGAGAGCCTTGTCTGGGACTGGTGTGCTGGGGACTGGAAGGCTGAGCCGATCCCACAGCACAGGGACCATCCTGAATTTGTCAGCATTCCCCAGGAGAAGCGTCTTCCCCAAGCCCAGGGTCCAGCTGGTCCCTTCCCGCCTCAGTTCCCTTCCTGAGGCTGTGGCCACTTTGCAGCTGGGCAGTGGAGACAGGTGAAGGATCCCAGGGATCCCCAGGGGAAGCAGCTCCTGCAAAATGAGGTTTATGAGCGGCCATGCCTGGAGATGCTCAGCTAAGAAGACCTCAGTCCTGGTGCTGGGTGGGTTCAGGCTCTGTCCCTCTGCATTTTATCCTCTATCATTAAGAGGACACTTGTCCCTGTATCTCGAGTGCTGTGCCAGCATGGGTCTGAGGAGATGAGCATGGCCAGCCTGCAGCCTGCAGTGCTCTGGACATCTGGAAACCTGAGTTTTGATCTCGGCTGTTCCCTCACTCTTTCATTTATCTCTCTGTGCTGTTCTCGATGACAAGATCATTAGAAACCTGGTTGCTGTTGCAGAGCTCTTCCTCCTGAGCCGTGTGTAATGTGGACGATGCCTGCAAGACAAGAGGCTTAATTGTGTTCTGCCAGCATCAAGGAGCTGTCAGCCAGGCAAATTTAAAGCCAGGCTGGATGGGGGTGGGAGATGCGGCTCCATTACTCACCAACCTGGATGAGGCTTCGCTTTATTGTATCCCAAAATAGCCAGAGTCTGGGAGGTGCTGATTGAAGCCATTTGAAAACACGACAACATCCCCAGGACGAGAGGTGTCTAATCTAATGAAGCCAGAACACATTAGCTAAGAGGTGTGCAAAGCGAGGAAAACGCAATTAAAGCATTCCTGAGGACAGCTGTCGACCTGTGCCAGGGACACCGGGACCGAGACATCGGCACGTGTCTAATGAAAATAAATGATGTGTTTGAAACATTCCATAAATCAATAACAGAGCCCCAGCCATCTCTGGGCTCAGTCTCGGAGGGTCCCACCAGCCACAAGCTGGGATCCCTGGGCAGAGCATGGCAGGGGTTTGTCTTTGCAGGACAACAGGCCAGGAACAAGTCACCACCTCCTTCCCAGAGGTGGAATAAGGGAGCTGCTGGGATTTACATCCATGCATGGCACATCAGGGCTTTCCCCTGGCAAATGGCCTTCCTGAGGCTCCCAGACTGACACCTTTCCAGCAGTCTGTTGAACAGGCAGGATCCCTTCCCTCCCTGCAGAGTTTTGTAAGGTTTTTTTTTCTCTAAATAACCCCTCAAAACCCTTCAGGCTGGTGAGATGCAGGGGCCAGTGCTCTGACCAGGGTGGGCAGCAGTCTCCCTGTGTCCCTCCTGTGGTCTTGGGGAAGTGGAAATGAAGGAAATACTCCTTTTCCTTCAGTGCTCAGAGTGCTTTTTGCTCTCCCCTCCCAGCTCTGCTGTATGGAAACTGCATTTAGGGTCTGGGTTTCCTGTTGCACATTTGGTTAGAGACACCTTCTGCTCTCCCTTTAGACTCTTTGCTGTTATAAATAGTGATTAAACCCAGACACTTCTGTAAATTGCTGGCAAAAGGAACTTGTATCAAATCACGCTTCTTTGGCAAGAGTTTAAATTGACAGTGACTAGCTTATTTCTAGAAGAAGGTTCTATTTTGGGGAGCTTGATTCATTGTGCCACTTGGCGTTTTGATGCAGTGTGATGTGATACCTGACACATCCTGTTCCCCGCGAGGCAAAGCAGGGATTTATGCATTGCTGTGAGACAGAGCCACCCGGCTCTCATCAGGCCAGACAACACTGTTAGCAATGATTTTAACAGGCCCAGGGAAACTCTTGTGCTTTTTGGGGTCCCTGAGCCTGTTTTTCCCTGGGGATGTACAACATTCCTGATGTACATTACCCTGAGAACCCGTATTTACAGTCACAAACCACCATTTATCCAACACACAATTGCCATCACGCAGGAGCACCTAAATCTCACAAAA
Organism: Campylorhamphus procurvoides; assembly: GCA_013396655.1. Classification (NCBI taxonomy): domain Eukaryota; kingdom Metazoa; phylum Chordata; class Aves; order Passeriformes; family Dendrocolaptidae; genus Campylorhamphus; species Campylorhamphus procurvoides. The sequence continues at coordinate 159,741 of WBMV01005608.1, read as the reverse complement.
AGCAATTCTACTGCCCTATTAATCTCTGTGTCTCCTGGCATTTAATAGAATTCACTTAAAAATATCTCACAGCATAAACCCCCAGGGCTCAGTGCCATCCCTATGGGAGGGACAGCCCCACAACCTCCTTGCTCAGGACACACGGAATAAATAAGTGACTCCAGTTGCTCTTGTCCCTGGCCCTGGTGCCACAGGGATTTATGAGCCACACAGTCCCTGGCAGCACCAGCTGCTGCCCCACTGCTGCCCCATCACACCTGAGTGCTTCATTAAGCCTCCAGTGAACAGAGACACTGCATCCCCTTGGGAATGTGTCAGCAGGGAACACACTTCATTGTAGACAAGGGACTTGCAAGAGAAACCTGAATTGTCCAGTTTTAAGCTCTCCAAATGTTTCCCCAGGGTGCCTCTGGAAGAGATGATCGAGGGCTCCTATGGGGTTATGAGTTGCTGCTGCTTTATTTCAGCCCTGTTATGGAATTTAAATACTGTGGGAATTAATGGAGAGGTTTATGACTGCACATACAGCAGCGAGCTGGGCTCCTCACACAGGGCAGGTGCTGGGGGTTTGTCCCAGCACCCAAGAAGGTGCCCAGCAGCAGAGCAGCCAGGGGACATCACTGGTCCCACACCACAGAGCCAGTGCTGCCAGTGTGGTGGGAACAGCACTGACAGCTGGGCAGCACCACCAAAAGTGCCCATTTGCAGGGTGCTCTGTAAACAATGGTGCAATAGTCCTCCTGGCACAGCTGGTCTGCCAATATATTAGAACTCATTAAAAAGGCCTTTTCATTACTAACATCCTCTAAGGGTCCTCGTTACAAGGGCCAGGACCAGTTTATCACTCTGTGGGTATAAAAAAAACTGTATTCTACACCCTCTATGTCATTTCCGATGGGCTGCTAATAATTGATTGTTTGCAACAACTGTCCAGAGCACACCTGACACCTCAGGGTACAGGGTGGGTGTTAGAGGACTCTGTGAGGCAGGGGTGGCTTCCTTTGTCTTCATACCAATGACTCATGTGTGATAATTCCCCTCTGAGGAGGCGTCAGCACCTTCACACCCACCTGAGGGGTCGTCTCTAACTGGCCATTAGGGACTGGCACAATAGACCTCTGCAACGACCTGGACCATCAAAGGTTCCAAAAATACCCCATGACTCACAGAGTAAATCACCCATTGTGAAACTCCCCGCCCTGGCAGAGGGACTGGGCATTCCCACCTGAACCTGAGCAAATACAGTCTTTGGGTTTTGGGACTTCTGGCACCACTCATTGGATTCAGAAAAGCAGAACCTAAACAGGACTGTGACTGCCACTCTTGGCAAGACTGTGATCATTACTTGGACAGAGTTGTTCCCATCATCCTCACCAAGGGGTTTCCTTTCTTCTTACTTTGCATTCATGGGGCTCATATGGGGCTCAGACAGGGGCTAACAGTNTCTTTGTCTTCATACCAATGACTCATGTGTGATAATTCCCCTCTGAGGAGGCGTCAGCACCTTCACACCCACCTGAGGGGTCGTCTCTAACTGGCCATTAGGGACTGGCACAATAGACCTCTGCAACGACCTGGACCATCAAAGGTTCCAAAAATACCCCATGACTCACAGAGTAAATCACCCATTGTGAAACTCCCCGCCCTGGCAGAGGGACTGGGCATTCCCACCTGAACCTGAGCAAATACAGTCTTTGGGTTTTGGGACTTCTGGCACCACTCATTGGATTCAGAAAAGCAGAACCTAAACAGGACTGTGACTGCCACTCTTGGCAAGACTGGATCATTACTTGGACAGAGTTGTTCCCATCATCCTCACCAAGAGGTTTCCTTTCTTTTTACATTGCACTCAGAGGGCCCACATGGTGCTCAGACAGGAACTAACAGTGTTCTATTTGTGTCCCAGGGTGCTGGCTTATACATCTGGTGGTTTTTGTGGGTTCAAACCAGTTTTTCTCTGTGTCACTGTATTTATCGTAATCTTTTTCATAAATTGTAACTCTGATTTGTAGTCTCTCTTGAGTTGGGTTCAGTTCTGCCATCAGTTTACCTTTAAACCAGCACACTAAGACAGACACCATCCTTACAAAAAGGAGGCAGGGGCAGGTGCCTGGGGAAAACACCNAAATCACCCATTGTGAAACTCCCCGCCCTGGCAGAGGGACTGGGCATTCCCTCCTGAACCTCAGCAAATACAATCTTTGGGTTTTGGGACTTCTGGCACCACTCATTGGATTCAGAAAAGCAGAACCTAAACAGGACTGTGACTGCCACTCTTGGCAAGACTGGATCATTACTTGGACAGAGTTGTTCCCATCATCCTCACCAAGAGGTTTCCTTTCTTTTTACATTGCACTCAGAGGGCCCACATGGTGCTCAGACAGGAACTAACAGTGTTCTATTTGTGTCCCAGGGTGCTGGCTTATACATCTGGTGGTTTTTGTGGGTTCAAACCAGTTTTTCTCTGTATCACTGTATTTATTGTAATCTTTTTCATAAATTGTAACTCTGATTTGTAGTCTCTCTTGAGCTGGGTTCAATTCTGCCATCAGTTTACCTTTAAACCAGCACACTAAGACAGACACCATCCTTAAAAAAAGGAGGCAGGGGCAGGTGCCTGGGGAAAACACCCTGTCAGTTCTCCTCATTGTAACAAAAACTCCAGAAACCTCTGAACAACCTCCCATCTCTCCTCTTTCCCCTTTGCTGCTGCTGTTGGGGCTCTGGAGGTGGCAGGAAAAGGGCAGCCCCTGCTTGCCCAGTGGTGGCCGTGCCCATGTCACAGCAGTGGCTCTGGGAATGACAGAGACCTGCTGACACAGTACAGCTCCTCTGCTTTTGTCTGTGCCCCTTCAGGGGTGGCAGCTGCCCAGGAGCAGCCGCTGTGCAGAGCGATAAAGGCAGCTCTTTGTTTGATGCTGAAGGTGCTTGTCAGCCGCGGCGAGATAAAAAGGCCAAAGACATTTATAATTGTGTAATTAAATGTCTCCAGTGCCTTCCAGGCGGCTCTTGCTGCTGTGCAGATGGCCCTGCTGTCAGCAGGATGCCACGAATGCAGAGGCAGCTGAGGTCACCCGTGGTGGGGCTGGTGGGTGCTGCTGGATGGCACCCAGCCTTGTGCCAGTGTCACCTCAATTCTGCCATCAGTTACCCAAGCCTGTGCCAATGTCACCCAACCCTATGCCAGTGTCACCCAGCACCATAGCAGTGTCATCCAACCCTGTGCCAATGGCACCAAGCTCCGTGCCAGTGTCACCTAGCCCTATGCCAATGTCACCTAGCCCTGTGCCAATGTCACCTAGTCCTGGGCCAATGTCACCCAGCACCGTGCTGAGGTCACCCAGGCCTGCACCAAGGCCACCTCAACTGGGATGTGCCACGAACCCCAGCACTTCCCTCACCCTGAGCATCCCTTGGCAGGTGGCACAAGAGCACCCACCTTGTCCCAGCCGAGGTGGGTGTATGGCACTGGGGACAGCCTGGCAGGGTACTGGGAGCCTGTCCTTCATCAGGCAGGAGGAGCTGTGGGGTCTGGCCGTGTCCCAGCCTGTGCAGTGCTCCTCTGGCACACCGAGACCGTGGGAGATGAATATGAGCAGAAAGAAGGATCCGTCCCAGTGACACTTGAACTGACAGATCACTGATTACAATGATAGATGGTACCTGCTCTTCCTGATAATTAGCAGTCATTCGTATTCAAGCCTTGCTCTTCCTCCAGAGCCAGGCTCTTTTACCATTCCCTGGACACAGGGACACATGCCAGCAGGGCCAGGCTTCTCTGACCCCAGCACGCTGCTGTCACAGCAGTGGTGGCTCGTCCTGGCCTCACCAGCCATCACAGCAGACAGGGCTGTGCAGCCCCACTGCACTGAATGTCTAGAAGAGGAACAGGAGAGGTGATGGATTTCGTGTCTGAGGCAGCTGAGTGGGAGTGAGAGGCAAGAGGAGAAGCCCTGGCTCCTTCTTTGCTGTCCCCAAAACATGAACCCGCTGGCAGGGTAAGCCAGATGCAATGAATGTTTTATTTTAAAAAATCCCCCATAGGAGCAGCACCTGCCAAGTGCTGAGGCCATCCCTGACCAAGCCCTGCTGCACCTCGGGGTTATCTGTCTGAGTTGTAGCATCTTATTGATCCCCCTTTGCCACCAGAGCATGGCTGAGTAGGGTACAAGGTTGGTGCAGGGTTTGTAGGGCTGGCATAGAGGGCTGCCAGTCCCCCAAAACAGCCAGGACAGGAGGGTCCCACAGCCTCCAGCCGAGATGGTGCCAGGAAGGTCACTGAAAAGAGACAAACCCATTGCCACAGCTCCCAGGATAAAAACAGCTGCCAATAACTGGGTAAAATCTGTCCCTGCTTGGCTATGACTGAGAATCTCTGTTCATTGCCCTGCTCCAGAGCTCTAATTATTTCTTTATAGTGCCAGTACAGCCCTGGCCAGGCTCCGGGGGAAGGCTGCCTGAATTAATTGATCGACAGAAGGCAAATAGACTTCACCCGTTCTTAGCACCCATTCAGTCCTTTCCCAGCAGCTGTCACTGCTGTCACCACAGCGACCCAGGTTCCTGTGCCTGTTCCCTGGCATTGATAAGCCGGGGAAAAAGAACTGTGAACGAGTGAGAGCAGCATCACATAATTTCTAAATATCGTTGTGCAGAGTTTGCATTTAATGTGCTGCCCATACAGAGTTTCCATTGACTCAATTAAATGATTAATTACATGCCTTGAGCACAGGAACTCTGCAGTGATTTCCCCCTGCTCAGCAGCATCCCAGCACTTAAACACCAGCACTTGCATTGGCAGCTCCACACTGGGAGCATTTCCGAAGTTATCTGGTCCTTGGGGTGATGGGAGGGGTTCCCACCTGCCTGAACAGCACCTGGCACCTTTCTGTCCATACAACACACACCGAGCAAAGCAAAGTAGGTGTATTGTCCCAATAACGAGGCGTCAATAGTGAGAAACTGCCCCCTCCGGCCACAGCTCCCACCTTGGCACACACCTTATCTAACAAAACAAGACATCACTTCACACCTAGCTGCTATTAAAACTGTCCCTTACCTGTCACCTGCCACCCTTGCTAAAGTGGTACTTCCCCCCAGAACAATGAAATGAACCACACAGACAAGCCAGGGCAGGATTAGTGGTTGGTTTTACTCAGGTATTTAGATATCTTTTTATTGCCATCTTCAGTCATGGTTCAATAAATACAAAATTAACAAAAATGTCAATAGATTTTTATTACATTTATAATTATTAGTATAATTATTATTAAATATTTTAAACCAACTGAGATTCCCTGGAGATGTCTGACTATAGTTCAAACATGAGATGCACACAGTGTCCCTCGTGATATTATATTACATTTATCTCAAGCTTATAAAAAATATATTGACTTCTTGAGTGTGTATTTACAGTATTTAACAGGTGGCTAATGAATATAAAAGCATCTGGAGATGAACCAACTTGATTCCTGTTTGGTTTCATGTGAGGGGGGTGTTGTGGGTGCTGCTCTCACGGCTCCCAGCCCGGGGAGGAGACAGGAGCCTCATGCTGTGCCAGAGACTGGATGGGAAGAGACCAAAACCATTTTGAAGCATTTCCCTTGGTTGAGCAGCTCCAAAACTGCATTGCTAATTAATTTAATTATACCACTTCCCCAAGGAGAGGGGCTGAGAGGATGCAAGTTAATTTTAAAATCATAACAACAATCTATAGCTTAATCTAGTAATTTTGTTATTCCATGTTGGTGAGGAGCTCAATTAAAAGTGTTTATTGTTGCAAGAAACTGGGCTAAGGGCACATTTCAATTGGGGGCTTTCCTTTTCTTGAAGGAGAGGCTGGGAAAGACAACAACTCATGTTCCTGCCGAGTCAGAGCCCAGCCCAGAGCTCAGCTCCTGTGGGACCCCTGCCTGCCCATGGCAAGGTCTGTCTCCCAGGCTGAGGCACATCATTACCCATCACCAAGCCCTGCATGTCCCCAAACCTTGAAACCAGCTGCACCAGCCTGGAGCCAGCTCCTCCAGCAGTGGCTTCTCAGTGTGGCTCCCAAATCCCAACAGACAGGACGAGCAGGAAGAGGGGGAGAGATCTGGAATCAAGCTGGTTCAACCCTCTGCCTAGAGACCTGGAATAAACTTTCTATATAGATAAAATGTAAACATGAAGAGCACACAAATTGCACTTGATCCTTGGGAATGGGCATTTCACTGATTGCAGGGTTCAGCAGGATGGCAAGTCACCAACCCCACTGGACATGGGCCGAACTTAAATTATCTCTGCAAAAAACAATAACCAAGAGACATTGGAGAGTGTTGTTTGAAGTGAGGATGGGGCAGGAAGCTCGTTTTGGTCAGAGTGTGTGTGGGCAGAGTGATGCACGTGCTGGCTCAGAGGGGCTGCCTCAGATCCCAATCCTCTCAGAGCAGGCTAAAGGAGGGTCAGACTGCAGCAGATTTCTAGTCACACTCTGAGCTTCTCCCACAGCCCTCATCCCCTTTGTAAATCTTTGCCTTTCAGCATTAATAATTCACTTGCAGTACTTACAGATGATAATAAAAGCCCTACAAAACTCCGTACAGGGCTGCAAAGACCCATTTAATTAACTAACTTCAAGGAAATTGTATTATTAAGGAGATGTTATTTATGTCTTTGTCAGGGATCAGGCCGCAACCATAGGAGCTGCCAGGAGTGCCAGGCAGGCAGCAGTGTGCTCACAAAACAGTGTGGGTGTGCCTTGGGTTGCCTGATGTGCCCTGGATTGCTTGGATGCAGCACCATTTGCTCTGCTCTTTACTGGAGAATATTTAGCTTTGCTCACCAACTGAGGTGTCAACACTCAGTAAAGTAACTCTCTGAGCAGAAGGGATGTGACTGGGAAAGACTTTCCTTCAGCACAGATGGGGAAAGTCACCTCCCAGGAGCTGGGTGAGAGCTGTGCTCCACTCTCTAAAAATAAAAGCAATAAAAGCTCCTTGTGGGTTGCTGGGATCTGTCAGGTTGTATAAAAGTACCCATGGATTCACCAGCAGAATGCTAGATGTGGAAACATCAGTTCTGGATTAAGACAGTGCACAAAGGTCCATCCCACCCTGTGAACTCAATTACCACCTGAAATGGCATCAATACAGTTTGACTCATCTTACAAAACAGTGCTGGGGAGAGCCCTGCCCACCCAGGCACACTGCACCATCCCAGGAATCCTGGGCTGCTCCGGCTCAGGGGACAGAAGCCCTGCTCTCTTGCTACATGGAATGACGTGTTTGGCAGCACCCAGTGATTCCCACAGCCCACCTGAGACCACCAGAGTTCCCGGACAGGGCTGGTTGGGGCTGGGGGCCACTCCTCCCCAGGAGCACCAGGCTGGGGCTCTGCACCTTCCCAGATGTTTCACACCTGCACACCTCGGCCGTGCATCTGGATCACCTGGGCCCGCAGGGTCTGGATCCCACTCAGGATGGTCTTCTGGTGCTCCACCAGTGTGATCCCCAGGCTGAGCACATCTCTGCAAAAGGAGCCCCAGGTCAGCCAGGACAAATCAGCCCTGACTGCCACATGTCCCAACACCAGCTGCTCCCAGGTAAGGGCAGCACAGGTTCCTGACATGCTGGAGTAAGAAATCCCCAATCTTCAGTCCCAGCTGAAGCAACACTGATGCTGACCAGGAATTCTGGGCTAACAGGAGCCTGCAGCACCAGCTCCAGCCCTGCCACCCTGTGCTGTGGCACGACAGCTTATCAGTAAATCACACTGGATTTGGCTCTGCTCTCTGGGCAGGGGAAGGACACACCGACCTCACTGCACCCATGACACAAGGTTACAGCCAGGAAACCAGTCCACTTACTGGGCTGTCATCCTGGCCACCGACTCCAGGTAGCAGTAGCCCGCAGCAGTGAAGTTGTCCTTGTACCTGCCCATTTCTATCGTTTCCAGCCACTCGCCCACGGAGCTGAAAGAGGGGAAGGCTGAGAAGGTCCTCTCAGAGAGGGGGATGGATGTGCCATGGGACCTGCCAACAGAGGGGGTGGTGAGGAGGGAGTGGGGCACAGCAGGGCAGGTGGGGGACTGGCAGGCATGGCAAGAGGGTGGTCACCTGGAGCACGTGGAGCTGGGGCACTTCGGGGGCTCCAGACTCTGCACCAGCTTGCTCAGGACGTTGTGGATGTGTGAGAACTTGGGCCTCTGGCTGCGGTCCTTCTGCCAGCAGTCGAGCATCAGCTGGTGGAGGGGTGGCTGGCAGTTTGCTGGGGCGGGCAGACGGAACCCATCCTCCACAGCCTTCATCACCTGCAGTGAGGAGGATGTGAGGGGCTGGGCTCAGGCACTGTGATGGAGATCAAAAGGCAAACTCTAGGGCAAATCTCCCTCCTCATGCCCTCCCCCCAGGAGCAATGGCCACACCATCATCAGGGGACTCACATCCTGGTGGGACATGTCCCAGTAGGGTCTCTCGCCGTAGGACATCACTTCCCACATGACGATGCCGAAGCTCCACACGTCACTGGCCGGGCTGAAGTGGTGATACTGGATGGCCTCGGGGGCTGACCACAGCACCAGGCTCTTCCCACGCTGCACGGGCAGAAGGGCAGGAATGATGTGAACGATTCCCAGGCAGCCATTCATCATCCAGTGTGCCCTGCCTGCCACTGCAGGGTGGACACTGAGCAAACCCCTGTGCCAGGAGCATGTTTAGCACCAAGAGAAAACTTTTCTCTCAATTTGTTTAAAATGGCAGTGCAACTGTACACTACATGGGAGTGCGAGTCCTGAAATAATGGGAGAGGAGAATGGCCCCAGGAAGAGCTGATGGCATATTCTGCATTAATATTTAACAAAAACCACCTCAGAGCTGCACCAAAAAAAGTCCTGCTGCCCTGACTTGTTCTCCTGTAATGAGCCATCCCCATCCTGGCACCCACAGAGTGCTCTGGATGCACTCGGGGAAGCAAGTGACAGAGATCACTGCTAATTGTAATTAACAGCAGGAAGACCTTGACTCCAAAGCCATAGCCCCACTGCAGCACAGTGGGAGAAGGCAGGGCTCCTGCTGGGCTCTCCATTCTGCAGTTCCATACCCATGGCACACCAGGGCATGGCTGTGCAGAGGGGCTGTGGCCAAGGGCAGGCATGGTGTTGGGCTGCTGCTCTGCAGTTCCCTGCCCAAGCACGTTGGAACTCTACCTGAGAAAGTACCTGAAGATACAAAGGCCCTGTTCATACAATGAAGAAGGAAACAGGAGCCTAGGAAGCATTGACAAGAGAATGTGGAAATGCAGCTCACCATGGTGGAGAAGATGGTTTCCATCTTATCCTCCTGTGGCCGTCTGAAGCCAGTGATCTTGCACGCCAGGCTGCTGCTCACAAGGACCTTGTGTGCAGCGAGGCTTTTGTGTACGTAGCCCATCTCTGCCAGGTACGCCATGCCAGAGGCAATGCCCTGCAGCATGCACACCAGCTGCGAGCACGAGAACTGCCCCTCGTGTTTCTTGGAAAGCAGAGGAGGAAAAGCCAAAGGTGAGCAATGGGGACACAGCCAGCAGAGCCCGAGCTGGGCAGACCCCCCAGCACTCACCCTGAGAAAGGAGTCCAGCAGACCATTCCCCATGTACTCCATCACTATCATCATGGTGCTCCCTGCACGGACAGACAAGGAGCATGGCATGAGTCCTACCATCGCTCAGGCAGTTTGGACATCACAGGGGTTGGAAATCCAGGTGCCAATCCCTGCATTTTGCCTGGTTGTTGGAGGAGACAAGGACTTTATCTTGACCAGGTTGCAAGCAGCACTGGGTCTGAGGCTTTCCTGTCTTTCCCAGCTAGGATCCTACCGGATTCCAGTATCAGAAGTTCCTTTCATCAGGACTCTGAACCACATCACAAAGGACAGCACAGCCCAGTGAAAACAAAAGCACCCAGCTCAGCCAGAATACCTCCTTTTCTAATAAAAAGCCTAGTTAGAATCAGCACACGTGCTCCAGTTCCTTTGGATTTACATGAAGATCCATTTAACTACTGCATCCAGAGCCTGGTTCAGCACACACACTCATGGGAGAGAGCAGAGCAGTCAGTCTCATCTGTTTTACTGACAGAATCTCACTTCAATTTGCGTTTATTAAAAGTGCACAAGTTTGGCTGCTAAGCCAGTCCCACTACCTGCATTTATTAATCTAGCTGGAAGCTTTTTATTAACCACCATAATGCAAAACCAGCTGATACCTGTGGGAACACCCGCTCTCCAGGGAGCCAACTGCACCCCCAGCACCAGGTCACTGCTCCAATGCAGCAGCAAAAGCCCCTCCCTGCACAGGAGCCTCCCAGGACCCCCGTACCTCTGGTGATGACCCCCTCCAGGCGGATGACATTGGAGTGGTCAAACTGGCCCATGGTGCACGCCTCGGCCAGGAAGGAGCGCTGCTGCTTCTCTGAGCATCCTGCCCGCAGTGTCTGGATGGCCACGGGCAGCTCCCGCTTGCTGGGCAGCTTCAGGCACCCCCTGCAGATCTCCCCAAACTCTCCTGTGCAGCAGAGAGATGGATTAAACACACCCATGGCTGCTCAGCACCTTCCCGAGGACCTGCCCTGCATCAGGCAGCTGCTCTGCATGGCTACTGACCCTTGGCTATTTCAGGACCCTCTCAAGTGTTCTCTCCACCCTCTGCTCCAGTGCATGTTGTGTTTTGTCCCATGAGAAGAGGATCAACCCTCATCACCAAGCTCATGCTCCAGAGCCTGGCTGCTCTGCCTCCCAGCTTGGCCCTTGCAGGACCTAATTCCCAAGGAGCCAAGCATGCAGGGACAGAAGATTTCTGCAGTCCCTGTGGCAGAACATCCCCCTGCAGAGCTAAACACTCCACAACAGGAGATACGGAATTCCCAACATAAAAAGCCAATATTGGCTTTACAGCAAAAAGTGTGTAGCTATGAATAGCTTTTATTGATTTGAAAACCAGGTTCTTGTTAGGTCAGCAGTGAGGCAAACACACTCCCCAATTCCTTAGATTTAAATGTCTTCCTGACTAATTTATTTCTTGATTTTTCAAACACCAGTTTGCTTCTGAAAGGTACAGGGGTTCATCTGAGCTACTCCACACCACAGCTCAGAGACAACCTTGTCCCCTCCTCAGTGTCCTCTCCCTTTCAACATTGTCCTTCAGCTGCAGGAAAAGCCCTTCCCTCCTCCCCTTCTCCACCTCTGCCACTGCTGCAGCTGAATTTATCTTTAGGAAAAGAAATGACAAAGAATGATCGTGTTTCCCACGTTCTGGCACACAGTAGCCATTAAAGCTCTAGGGCTCAGTCAGGGGATTTTAATTTGCTTTTAAGTTTTAAGCAGTGAAGTTGATGAAAATCAATAAATCATTAGGTTCACATATTTATAAATAGTTTTCATGCTGCTGTCAAGCTGCCCAGATGCAGATAATTGCTGATGCTTTCTGGTCCATGTGGCATTCACTTGGCTGTGCTCAGAGCCTCAGGAAAACCCCAGGAACGTGGAACCAAGTTGCCAGGGAAAATCCTCGCCAGCCCCACTCCTATCCTCTGCTGCAGGCAGGTACCCCAGGACAGGAGCAATGTCAGGGCACTGCCATGGCCCAGAGTGCTGGAGGCAAGAGAGAAGGGCTCTGGGGGGGCTCCAGGACAGCCCATGGCACGGCCACCACCCCATGGAACTTGCCTGTCCTGATGATCCTCTCAATTTTGATGCTGGCATTATCCAGCTCCTTGGCAAAGAGGTGCACAGCCTGCATGGGATCTTCACAGGTATCAGGGTCAATGTATGTCCTCCTGGTTGGTATTTTAACTGCAGGAAAGGCAGAAATGGTGCATGAGAAGGGGTTGGCAGATTTTTCACCCACCCATCCTGGAGAACACTCTCCCAAGCTTAACCATTTCCAGGGCTGTGGGCAGGACCAATGTGCCACCTTTCTTGAAGCAAAGTAAAAGACTCAGCTCTAAGATTTCTAAGAGTTTTTTTGTGGTATTAAGCAAGCCCAACTGCCCTGCTTCACTGCCACAATCCCTGGGTAAAGGAGAGTGGCCCCTTTGCTTTGCTGCAGCTCCCACCCTCCAAAGCCAATTGAAACAGCCAAGGCAAGCTCTGCTATTCCTGAGGTGCTTTGGGGAGCAGAAGAGCACATGTGCAGTCCATAGGCACATGCCAGGAATCAAATAAACTCATCAATCCCAACATCTGAATTTCCTCTGACAACTGTTGTCTGTAAAATTATTGCTGCTCAATAATCCAGAGTAGCCCCAGAAAAAAACAAGGCTGTTTGTTCATGTCTGTGAGAAGCTGACAGAATAATTCATACATCCCATGGAAAGCTGCAAGTATTCCCATTTCCTGGCACTCAGTGACCCTCACACAGGAAGGACAGACACTGGCTCACGGAGCTGTCAAGCCCACAGTCCCTGGAGAGCCTTGTTATGCTGGCCCCTGCTCTGGGATAACAGAGGATGACAACACTTCAAAAGTGAGCACTGCTTTGGTGGGAGCCGGGTTATTAAGAGCAATAAATTCAGGAATCCCCACAGCCACTTACAGTGGAAGTACAGCTCCTCATCCCCGTCCTGGCTGGCTTTGCTGTACCCACACTGCCTGCAAAGAGAACAAAGATGCACTCCAGCACCTGGAGAGCAGCCCCTCGCCCAGCTCAGCCCCCTGGGGTGTGCCCAGCCCTGTTCACCTCCTCCACACCATCACGCCAATCACTGTGGACACCAGCACTGTCAGCCCTGCGATGGCCACCACGACGATGATGAGGATGGGGTTCTGCTCACTGGAAGCCACTGTCACTGTGGGAGAGAAGCAGAGCTGGTCATCTACATGCCCTGGGGCAGGTCAGAGGGGAGGGACTGCCTCGGTTACTGCTCCCACAGCAGGGTTGTGGGACCAGCCACCCGCCTGCTTTTCACCATCCTCACAATGATTTGTGTTCTGGTTCAGCTCTAAGAGCTCAGGCTGGTGGGATCAGCCCAACATGCTGGGCAGCACTGCAGGCACAGACAGAGCAACTCAGCGCTGCTGCATGAGCTCCTGGTTTTGTTAATCAGAGCTGAGGAAGATTCCTGTTTATCAGAGGGACACATCAAAATTTATGGCTTACAAATAGTTTTCCTTCATCACACTAATCCCTTCCCTTCCTGCTCTTGCAAACAGGGGTATTAAAAAGCTACATTCTCTATAAAATTTTTATTGGCTTCAATTCATTCTGAAACATCTTGTGTGGCAAATGGAGGCAATTTAAAGCCCTGTTAAACACAATCTGCAGGAGCTGTACTGAGCCAGCCAGCTCAGGCTCGCACTTCCAGCCAAGATGGGGGACTGTGCTGAAGCCCAACATCCCTCAAGCCGTCTTTTAGTGAAATAAGATGCTTCTGGACCATAATTATGAATGGGAACTGAAAAGGAAAAGCTCCAGCAGATAACACTGATGCTGGCTGCCCTGAACCAGCCAAGCAGAGGACAAGCCAAGTGCCTTCTGAGCCAGGACAGCAGCAGAGGGGAACGGAAGGGAGAGCAGTCATGTGCTAAGCTCATTTTTGGGCAATCTCAGGCGAAGAGCAGAGACTGTCCCACCCTCCACACCAGAGACCACCTGCCCTCACTGATGCTGCACTGAGAAGAGCCAGGACAGGCACACTTCAGACACACAGGGCACCAGGACCAACCTCATTAAAATCCAGTGGAAAAATGCAAGGAAAGCAGGTCCCTGGGCAGTACATGCCTTTAGACTTGGTGCAGAAGAACCAGAGGAACAGATGCTGCTCCATAAAACCAGGAGCAGCTGGGGCAGGAGCTGTGAATGCAGCATCCCCATGGCCCAGCTCAGAGCCCTGACAGGGACAGGGACACGAGCCCTGCTGCACTTACACTCTGCCAGAGTCTCCACTTCAATGCCAGGGTTGTAGTTCCCGTAATCTGGAGAGGAAGATGTTCGGATTTGGAAGATATAGAGGGTACCAGGCTTCAGGTTATTGACCGTCACAGCTGTTGATGTGGTTTTCACAGTTGAGTAACTTTGATCTCTCTGATCCTGTGAAATAATGAGATACCAGAGAGGGAGCTGGACTGACAGCTGTGCTGCAGAGCCAGCACAGCACAGCCACATCCTTGCCTTTGGGTCCTGTCAGGACAGCGTGTCCAAACAGCCAGGCTCCAACAGAAACACCTTCACTGGATGTCTCATTAATAGAAATTACATGGGAAGGTCATGGGAAATGGCAGCTGGAGCTGGATGACTGTGCTGTAAGAACAGGGACAGGATGGCGTGGTGGGGAGCAGCTGTGTCACCCAGCAGAGCTCCTTCCCCCTGCACCAGGGCTTGGCTGTGGTGCTGGCCAGCCCCTTCCCTCTCCCTTGCTGCAGCTTCTCAAGCTCTGGAGTAAGTCCACATGGAGTGGCAGGTTCTATGGAATCACCAGCTGGCAGGTGGAGCCCCAAGGAGCATCCCAGTGCCACGGTCTGGCACAAGCACTGGCAGTGCTCCAGTCCCACAGTCCAGCATGGGCACAGGCAGCAGACACTCACTGCACCACTCACATCACTACCAAATGTGTTTTCTGTTCAATACACTTTTCCTCTCAAATCTCCACAGTTAAAGGAAAAGCTTTAAAAGCAAAGATTAGGAACTAAGTTGATTTTCATGTCAGCATCAAGAGCCTCATTTCAGTGAATGATCGCTAAACTATAGATAAATTTCCTACTCAAGCAGGACAGTTCCTCATTTCATACCCCAAGTATTGTGTTGCTGCAGCCCATTTGCACAGGAATTACCATCTTGGGCTCCAGCACTTGCCCTCCCCCACAGATCCCTCCTCTCAAATCTATCAGATGCTGAAATCACATTAATATGAATCAGCTTCACGGTAGCTTGTTTCTAAATACAGAACACTGACATGTCACCTGCGCACTGTGCCTGACGTGCCGTCAGCTCCATAACGAGGCTGAGCACATGCAGATAAAGTAATTTGCAGAACTGTGTCATAAACTGCATTTATGTTGATTTAGAGCCTTGCCCCTGCTCTGCCCACTGGTATTTCTCCTAAAATTCCCAACCCACTGTACCTGTCAAACAGCAGCAATTTTTAAAACCGAGACACCATCCTAAAAATGCTTGCTTGGCTTCCCCCTGTGTGAAAGGCCACTCACAGCTCACCACAGTCACAGGTTTGTGACCCTCAGTCCTAAAACTGTGCAGACCACAAGATCCAACACTCTCCCAGAGAGCAGGCTGGGAGCACATCCACCTCCTCAAGGATGTAGGAATTTACTGCTGTGTCACAGTCCTGTCTAGCTGGTGTCACACAGTGGGTGGATGACTTGGGACAAGGACTGGGGGCACAGGCAGCACTTGGTACTGCGCTCCTGAGAGTGGACCTGGCCAGCAAGGGAAGGGAAGGACCTGGAGCTGGCCAGGGCACAACCAGAGCCCAGTGCCTACCTTCTCGTAGTACTTGACCTCATACTCAGTGCCATTGGTGGTCTGGAAGCCTGGCTCCTGCCACGACAAGGACACACTCTTCTGCTCCACTTTATCCGTGCGGATGTCGGTGACAGGGGTTGGTGCTGAAAAAGGGAGAGGAAAGGGGCAGTGACTGCAGTGCTGCCTTGGCAAAACCTTCAACAACTTGAACAGCTGCAGAGCGTGCAGCTTCTGCAGTGCCCTCTCTCTCTGAATCAGGGCTGGAATGACTTCAAGCTGGTAACCATCCAATGGAAGAAGATGGTGGGAAAACACAATAGCTTTGTAATCTGTGGACAGTCAGGAACACTCCAATGTAAAACTGGCAAAAATCCTAATGGCACACTCTGCTCTCAGGGTTGCTCACATCCTGGGCTCTAAACCCTGCTAAGGATTTCTGGGAAAGGCAATATGCAATCTTTGATCAGGAGGGCCGGTGGGACATACCAAGGCCTCCTCAGCCACTTGGTACTGGATCTGCCTCGTGCCACCAAACCAGTTGGGAGTATGGGAGAGCTGCCCACCCTGCTCTGAGCACAGCCTGTGCCCCAGGAGCTGGCTGGGTGTTTCAGCTCCACGCTGAAGGTCTCTCCCTGACACACGTGCCCCCATTTAGTTCATCCACCACAAGATGCACTTGCCAACTATTCCCATTTTCACCAGGTTTGCCTCCAAACCTGTCTCCAGCCTGTTCAGCCTGCTCATGGTCCTCAGGCACAGCAAAATGTGCACAGGGATGCTCTCTGTTTCCAGCTTGTCCCACTTCCCATCAAACCAGGACATTTGCTGGACTCGTCTCTGTCCCACAGAGATGCCTGTGGAGAGGATCAAGTCCCTGAAATGTAAGCTTAACTATCTGTGACATTTTGTATTTATTACTTAGCTCATTAATCTTCACCCTCCTGATGTTTTATTCATGGTGATTTACTCCTTGATTCCAAGCCCCTTTGGCTTCCAATGAAAGCATGAATGAAGCCAAAGGGGCAGCTCCCGGTGCCCACACAGGGTTCCCTCTGCCGTGACCCACCCCATGGCTTGAGATATCATCAGACATAATCCCCCAGTGAGTTCACTGGCCCCAGAGCTGACCTTTAAGGGGACACTGATAGGGAAGCTCACTTCCAGCATGAAGCACAGCAGGAAGGTCAGTAATGCTCTATCTGTGTGGTGGTAAAGGCTGGTGCTGGCAGAACCCACCTGTGGTGAAGGTTCCTCCAATGCCTGCCCCGGGTCCTGCTCCTGTAAACTAAGCTAAGTGCTCCTTGCTGGGTTTATATGATTCCCATCAATAAAATATCACACAACTGCCCTCCTGTAACTCTGAATCCAGCAAATGGACTGGAGAGACCTGAATGCGTGGCCTTGACTGTTAACAAAGTCATCAGGAAAAATCCCACTCGCTCAGGGACAGGCTGTAAAGCAGAGCCCATGGTACATGCCAGAAAAACAGGCACCAGCCTCAAACAGGTTTAAAAGACATTAAAGAAAATCACACAGGCTATAAAGCATTTCACACTGTGAAAAAAAAATGTGTTTCCCATCAATATTTTAAGCTCCCCTAACATTGCTTCTATTCTGAAAAAGCAAACATTAAATTATTCACTACTCTGCCTGATTTTATAAACTCCATTCCCCCGTACGTGGGTTTTCTCCTCTTGATTAACCAGCGTAGCAGCAGAACAGGCATAAAACTAGATGTGGCAGCGTGTCCCTCCCTGGAATGATCCACTGCATCCAAAACCTGCCATCAGTGAGGGACACTGAACACCTCTGTGCCCTGCCCTGCTTGCACCAGACAGAGCCACCTCTCCCCTCTCTCACCAGTTACTAACATCCCACCACAGAACATGCCCTGGGCACCATCCCAGGCAGCTCCTGACTCAGAGTTCTCCATTCCAAACCAGAGGAGCTGCCTCTCAACTCAGCTCTTTCAGGGCAAAGACCCCAGAAGCACAGACCCTCACCCTGGAGCCAGCTCATCCCACGGCCCCACTGCCCCCTGGTTACTGCACCAGCCCCAGGCACACACAGGGCAATCTGCTCCAGAGGATGGAATCCAGCCCAAACACCTTCTCCAGCCTCGGGGAGAAGGATGCATTCCAGCACTGGCTGCATTATTAATCTGCAGCAGATTTAAAAGCCCTTTAAGGCAGGAGCTGATCCCTGCCGGGAATACAAATGACACGGGCCCGGAGTGCACATTTACATGGCTAATGCAGCTCTGCTCCTGCAGGTGAACAGCTCCATTCACTCCTCAAACATTTTTATTTAGTCCCACGCTGGGGCCAGATTAGAAAAAAACACAGTATTAATTTTGCCTCCTGCAGATTAAATTGCATCTCTTCTCTTCCCTGCAAATACAGGGAATGATGGCCAGTTCCCTCTGGTGACTGCTGGAGGGGAAGGGCAGTGCAGGTCTGCACTCGGAGCTGGTTTAGAGGAGCAGGATCTGACAGCTAAATAGGGTCTTGTTTCTTGTTTGATTTTTCCTCTTAACATGCATATCTGCAGCCAGAGCCACCCTGCTGCTGCAAACAACTTTCTGAGACCACGGCATGACAGCCCCCATGGAAGCCACTGCTGCTCAGGCATCCCTGGAGTCTCCTTTCTCTTGACCTCTGGCCCCATCTGGCATTTCTGGGGTGGGCTCTAATGACGAGGGGCTGCAGGGTCAGGATTCCAGGAGATGGCACAGTCTGTGGAGAAGCTCCACACGCCACCCATGCTGCCCATGGCTCTGTGTGCTGCCTGCACAGGGTCCCCTCCTCGCAGTGGGGGCTTACAGGCAAACTCAGCTGCAGGAGATGACCTTCTCCCCACCTTCTCCCCCTCTTTGCCAACAGGTTAACCATCACCTGGCTGAGGGTGCCAAGGCAAGAGGAGCCCAGGCACTGAGTGCCTGCAGACAGGGCAGCCCCAGCCTGGCACTGCCTGGGAGGGGACACCTTCAGCAGCAAAAACTGTCCGTGTTCCAAGGAACTCCCTGAGCCTCAGCTGCTCAGGTAATTCCCAGCCACCACCTGCATCTGGAGGCTTGACAGCTCAACAAGAGACATTGATTTTGAATAGATTACAGGATTAATTATCCACAGTCTTTGTGTGCATTTCAGTTCCCTCAGGAGTACACAGTGTCGAGTAAGGGGCTGAGATTCCCCCTTCCCAAGAGGAAAAGCTGCTCTGAGCAGCCAAGGCATGGGATGGCATCACTGACTTGCTGCTTTGCTCCCTAAGAGGACAGGGCATTTGCTGCCCATACCTGGCCTCTTGTGCCCAGCTCAGACCTGGAACCCCAGACAAGGAGACAGCTCCAGAGCACTGGTGGCTCTGCCTGCACCAGTCTGGAGGAACAGCTCATTATTAGACCTCATTAAGCCCCCCCTTCCCCAGCCTGTTCACTGGCTCACTATCCTGAGCTCGGGCGGCAGATCTTCCCAGAGCTAAATCCATCCTTGAACAGCAAAGATCCTAATGAGGAATGACACTTCTGCTGAGGAGCAGCCTGCAACACAGCATCCCTCAACAGATCCACAGGGATTACGGCTTGAGGGAAGAGAAAGCAACAACTTGCACAAAAACCATTTGATCAAGTGGTGGGGAAATTATTTATAACAAGATCAAAGTTTAATCTCTTCAGATGAAATTGTTGGCCAATTCCTGCCAAGAGGTACGTGAGGATCATCTGTCTCCATTAACTGTGGCTTGGCAAAGGGTTTTCATGCAAATTAATAACGTAACCACAGGGGAATGGACAAGGACACAACAAGCCAGAGCTGACTGTCCTTTGGCAGAGCCAACAGCCAAGGAAGGACTGACCCCTCTGGCCAGGTCCCTGTCCACAGGCAGCCAGGTGCCCCCTTCTCCTCATCTGAGGGAACAGAAATGCCAAATGGGAAAAGGAAGGGAACAGTTTTTTTGTTTCCAAAGGACAGCCAACCTTTGAACTATCTGGTTTAAGGAGTGATTTTTGTGAATGGGCTGAAAATGTTGCTTCCTCAAAGGTATTTTTCTGTGATCTGTAAATTCACCCATAGCCAGATAACAGAGCAGACTCATCCCTTCACAGCCCAGGCTGTCACCACTGTCATCTGTCATCACTCCTTGCCTTCCCATGGCACTCACTGTAACCCCCTGAGGGTGCCACGGGTCAGTCTTTGCCCACCCCTCTGCCATCACTGAACACCACATCCATGCCACCAGGGCAAACCGAGCAGAACTGGAGCACTGCCACAGCACAGGCCTGTGGAGGACAGTGCCCACACACACCACAGACCCTGTGTCAGGCCAGCAGCAAAGCCACCAACTCGTTGCACCCCGTAGGTGACGTGCCAGAGCAGGACAGCCCCAACAACCACCCCTTGGTGCAAGAGGAGTGAAGCACCAACCCCTGCCCTGCCAAACCCGCGTCCACAGCCATACCCCATGTCCCCATCCATACCCCATGTCCCATCCATACCTGCATGGCCAGTGGAGACGTTGACCTCAGCATATTGCTGCCCCGAGAGCGGGCTGACACCCGAGACCCCATTGACGGCCGCGACACGGATGGTGTAGTTGACGTGGGGCAGCAGGTTCACCAGGGTGACCGTGCGGTCCACCAGCCCCGTTTGCTGTGGCACGAAGCCCACGCTGCTGCCACACTGCTCACAGTGACCCCGCAGCGCCGCCGGGCACCGGGCACACCACAGGCTGTAGGTGAGGTCGCTGCGGCCACCGGCATCGGCTGGGGCACTCCACTCCAGCACCAGGGACGACTGGCGCAGGCTGTACACCAGGTTCCTCGGGGCAGAGGGTGGGCCTGGAAGCAGGAGAGTGTCTCTGAATGGGTGCCAGGACAAGCATACAGGAGTGCAGGGAGGGGTGGCAGAGCAGGAGAGTGTGGTATTGGACAGCCACAGCACTGGGTGGCACAGGGGATATGGGGGCACTGGTGTGAGCTGCACAGTGGGACGTGGGACAGAGGATTCCAGTTGGAGTGATGTGTGTGCACCAAAAGCCACAGCTCACACTGGGTGTGGGAAGTACCTGGTTGGACCCAGAGTCTCCCAGGTTTTGGCTGTAGGGGACAAGGGGTCCACCACTGGTCGGACACTGCCCAGCCATGCCCAGCAGAGCTGGAGGGCTCCTCACTGCTGTGCCAGCAGCTGGACAGCATCCATCACTGGAGCAGCTGGAGTCCAATCCAATTAACTAGAGGCTATTTAATTAAAATCTGTGAACTATAGCGACTAAATGACTGTGTCCTACTTTTACCAGGGAGTCTGGAAGCCCAACTGTGCATCTGTCTCATCAGACAGCAGCCTCGTGGTGCAGGGACAGCCCCTCCACCCCCAACCCACTGCAGCACCACCCCAGCGCAGGTGGGACCTCCAGGGATGTGCTCCCACAGGTGAGAACACTGCAGGTAAGAGACTGCCTGGGACAGCCGTGGGCATCCCCTGGCCCTGTGCTGTAGGACAGACACAGCACCTGAACCCTGTCCCCTCGCCACAGAGAGTGGCCACTCCAGACATACGTGTGCAGGAGGCAGATGGTGGGTCTGATGGAGACCTGGAGTAGTTCTTCTGGCACGAGCAGAACGTGGAGGCTTCCTCATGTGTGAAGCTGTGCTCAGGGCATGGAGAGCAGAGAGGGAGGCGGAGGGAGAGCTTGTAAAATCCTGGAAGGCACGCTGAAAGAGAGAGAAGGAGTTATGGGAAGAGCACCTCAGGCTGAATGGGAACATGCCTGCTGACTGCATTTCCCAGTTTCCTGGGACATCCTCTGCTGCCACTGGACAGCAGACACCACTCTCCAAGCTTTCCTTGAGCACTTGCATGATGTTGACACCAAGCAAGGTGTGCATGAAGAGACATTTGGGTAGCTCTGCACTGACTTCTGTAGTAAATATCATTCCCTACCTTGGGCACTGGACAATCCAGGGAAAAAGTAGCATGTGTTAAGATTATTCACAAAACTTCCAGCTCCCTCTTTAGATTTGAAAAACCAAACCAAAACTAATATTGCGCTCATAAAATGGAGAGAGAGTTTGCCTTTGTCTCTAGTTAGGCAGCACTTACCACAATACAGGGCAGAAATATCACTGCATCAGGCAGGACAGGAAAATCAATCCTGTTTACAAACATGATGGGACCTGAGCTCTAAGCCCTGAGCTCCCATCCCTCAGATGTGCCTGTCACACAAATCTGACACCTCCTTGTAGGAAACTGAACATTTCCAACTAGAAGCATCTTTCAGGCTGTTCCTCCCTGTTTTCTAACAGCCAGAAGTAAGTTTACAGAAGTATCTGTCATTAACTATGACATAAAATGCCCCAATTTTCACATCCCAGGCACCAGCACCACAACCCTGTGCGAGCACATCCCACGAGGAGCCGTGGGCTTTACTTGCTAATTTTGTTCCTTGGCTGTCCGAAACTTGCCCTTCAGAAGAACAAAGGCACCCAGCCCATGTGATGCATCATGTGTGTGTCTCTGTTTCTTTTTTCAGACAAACTCCCACCCTCTTCCACCTCGTCCTACGAGTGTTTTTCTTGGTCTCCAGCTGGTTTAGGTGTCCGTGTCATTTCGCAGTGCTCATTTCTGCAGTGGGTATGTGACAGCTCTCAGGAGATCAGGTCATCAATTTATAGAATGAAATTCTCTTTATCATACACTATTTTCTATCCCGTTCCTTGTCCCCTGGTACTACCACAACTAAATTGTTAAACACTAAAATTCAATAATCTGTTCTCCCAGAGCCAAAGAGAAGAAGACAGATCAATCATCTCTCTCCAGCTCCACCACTGCTGACCACAGAAGCTCCTCAAGGCGTGCCTGATCCACGTCACTGACACAGAGAGCATGTTCCCCCCTCCATGTAACACTGCCTGCACACACAGTCAAACCAGCAGCAGAACAAGCTACACTGATTTGTGCTGCAGGTTGGCCAATTCCCCAGCACAAAGCAACCATGGGCAGGGCTCCTCTTACCACCTCACCTGACATGGCTCCTTGGATGGGAGTGGATGTCTCTGTCAAGTGACAGAAACATCCTCTCTGATTCCCAGCCTGTGCCATAGGGAGAGCAGGGGCAACTGAGGATGCAGGATTGGAAAATGCATGGTTTCCTGCTCCCATGGCATGGGACAGCTTTCATCTTCCCTCCCTAACAAAGTCCTGCCAGCAGCAGGAGCACTGTGTGAGCCAGCATGAATCGATAACAGCCACAGCCTCACTCAAAACACCTATACAGGCATTTATAATCAACACTACAGCTTGGTTGTCTTCCAAAATCAATTCCTTTCCAGTTTTTGTCATGGAATTGTATTTGACAAAGTTCATCTGCTTTAATGTGTGTTAATTTTCTCTGTTGAAGCAGGCATTCATAAAACAGTCTTTAGGAAACCCACAGCTGGGGAAACATGCAGCCAGCACTGGGGGATTCCTGCAGCAAGAAACAGGACAGAATCCAGGGGGTTGAGGTGCCCCAGACACCTGATCATCCCTCATGGGCAGACTGGGAGCACTGGGACCCCCAAAAGCTCATAGATTTGCATGCAGCTCTCGCCAAGCAACCCTCAAACCTGCAACCTCACCATTTTCATTAAAGTTGTTCCTAACACACCTCTCTCCCAGCAGCTCTTGCTCCTGCTGACCCCTTGCCAGACCAGGCCAGCACAGCCAGCCCCCATCCATCTTAATTCCACTATCAAGCCAAGCAAGTCACTGTTTATTATGTTCTAAACATTTCATCAGTGCTTCAGAGGCGAGGAGGGATGGAGCCTGCAGACAAGGACACACTGCCTAAACCACACAGGGCACCTTGTGCAAAACACCAACAGGATGGAGTTTCAGTGTGGATTGAGCTTGGCAAGAGTCCTCAGGTGACAACAGAGAGGCTCCAGCCCCCTCCACGCTGCAATCTTGCTAGAGATCAATACCTCAGGCAGAGCGATGCTGTCTCACAGCCCCCTGGAGAGGGGGGACAACAATCACATCCAGGCTCCACAGCAGTGTCAGAGGAACAAAGTCAGCATGAGGAGTGATCGATGCGAGCTCCGAGTCAGGTCTCCCTCTCACCTCGGCTCCCTGCCTGCCACGATGGGAATTTTGGGAATTTTCTAGCAGCCTATGGTTCAAATTGTTCCCAGCAACTCCGACACCTTTAGACAATGTCACTCTGTCAATTTTGCCCTTGTTAAATAATTTGAAGAGCACTACAATGAAAACCTGTGTCCGAGGGCAGGATCTTTGTGTGTTCCCAACAATGAGCCCTTACTAGCTGAAATTAAATTCAGTGATTTAGTGCAGAAGAAAATTAAATACACAAGAATATTTAGTGAGACAGTCCTGAAATACCTAACAGAGTGCACCTGCTGAATCCAGCCAGGACTGACAGAACCTTGTTGCTATTGATGCTGGAATGTTCCTCAAGGACACACTGGAGCAGGCACATCCACTGAGCCAACTGCAATTTACTGTGGCCTCTCAGTTCCCTAAGAGATCCACCAAATGGTTCCTGGTGAAGGACTGGCTGACCATCCTCTCCAGTGCACCCTGTCCCTGCTTCCAGATACATCCTGCTAGAGCACAGCACCCAAAAGGAGAAAGCCAAGTCGTAGCTCAGACACGAAATCAAAGTATAAACTTCCACAGTGACTGTTCCTCCAGTGACAAGCACAGATTGACTCCCACAGTCCCTGCTCTCTGTGCAGCCCTGATCCCACCCCACAACCCCTGCAGTGTCCCCAGCTCCAGCCCTCCCAAAGGCCAACTCAGTGCAGCAGTGCCAGCCCTGTGAGCACAGGGCCTGGCTGAGGGATGCCCAGGGCTGCATCTCTGATGAAGGTAAAACCTGGCACTTTGTGCAACTTAGAGTCCCAGGAGGAAAAATAAACTTATTATGCATAATCTCCCAGCATCAGTCAGCAGATAAAATACACTCCAGGAGCACATACAGGTTTGTAAGCTAATGTATAAAAGATGAAACAGATAAAGAGCACCAAGTGCTGTATGTTTGGATCCATCTCTTTTGTATTTAAATAGGGAAGCAGACCTCAGGCTTCAGGAAGTGTCTTTGCACTAAATGACAGAATACTGTAATTTATTATTTTAAATTTCTCTAACTTTCAAATGAACTATTTCTTTTGCACCTGAGGACACTGCAGTGACATGATGTTGTGGTGGGACACATCCAGTGGACAGGAAATCATCTTGTTCACCTCACATCCCACTCCCAACCCAAACTTCTGCTTTCTCCCTAAGCCAGAGAAGATAAATCTGACTTGTGTCTTGCCCAGGGCATGTTGAATCCAACATGCCACTCAAAAATCCATTCAGTGATGAAGAAAAGTGGGGGGAACGTTTTATTCCCCATTTCAAACAGCCACCACTGACAACAGCAGCCACAAACAGCACATCACTGAAGTCACCTCCCTGTGCAAGGTTGTCCTCCCAGGAAAGGGGAGAAAGACACCTCCTTGTCACTTTAAAATGTCATTTAAAAATCCTGACAAAGCACTAGAATCTACTTTGTCCCTAGAACTGGTTTCAGTAATATCATTCCCACGCAGACAAGGAACACAGCCACTAATTAGACCATCATTGACCAGAGCGAGCAGGGCTCCGGGTGCTGGGGAGGGAGAGCAGAGCACAGGGCACAAACAGCAGCACAGAGCCAGCTCCCACCTCTGCTGTCAGAGATGGATTGAGAAGGAAACTTTGCCAGAGCAGAAATTTACGTTTCTGTCAAAGAAGAGTGGCTGGCAGCTATTTTTGGTAACTGGTCTCCATCATGTTAATTCAGCGTCTGGTTGAAGTTGTCTCATTTGCAGCAAATCTGGCTGGTAAATATTAACCTTGGGCTTTGTTGAAATTCTCCTTGCAGATATTACTAGGGACTGGAAAAGATGAAGCACAAGGAGACAACTTTACAGGAAAACGTTGGGTAGACCCTCCTCATCACAGCTTCATTTAACAAAAATCTATTGCACTGCACCAGAAAGCAAATGGCACAAGGGGGCTACAACTCACACCTGGCAAAATTAAGGGTAAAAAGACATCAAAGCCAAGAAGCCAAGAGAAAGCAAAACAAGGATGGGCAGGGGAACATCAGGACTGCCCACTCAGCTGCCACACATCTGCTGGGAATGGGTTTTCTGGTCAGAGTAAGGACAGCATCTGGCTACAGAGATACATCAGATGAGACAAGCAGCCTGAGTGCATTTACAGTGACAAACCTCTCCTCTTCTTCGTGAGTGGATGTTAAACAGACACTAAAGCTGTGCAGTCCCACCCCAGAGATGGCTGCGCTCCACTGACTGCCAAAATGATTCATCAGAAACGTGCAAACCCATCAGCAGCACTGGAGCCCCTTTGGAGCAGTGGTGCAGGACAGGAGGATGGACAGGCAAAAGCTTGGCTTCCCTGCAGCAGGAATTAGCAGAACCAGAAGTCCTGTTGGGTTTTTTTTCATCTCTCCTAATTTCACAGTGAGGGCACAAACATTCTCTTGGCCCAGGATGCTTTTGGCACTTAAGTCAGGGTTACAGGGACGTCAGTTCTGTGACTGAAATCAAACACCTTCACCAGTTCACCTCCTGCATCCCCCAGCTGTGCCACAGCTGCTGTCAGTGCCACAGCCCTGCTGCCACCATCACCCATGAGCATGACCCCAGCCCCTGCCACACCACAGGTGCCAGTGGCAGCAAAGCCCTCACCTCCTCAAGTCCATCACCCAGACCTCTCTGACCAACAAGCACTGTGGTCAAGGAGTTTCATGGGCCAGGAGGATTCAGAAGACTCACACCCATCGAGCCCTCCAAAGTCACTGCTATGGGACCACAGTGGTGGAGCCAGGTGTGCTGTGCCATCACCTGACCCCAAAACCCAACTGTATCCACCTGCCGGCAGCCCAAGGGCTTTTGTCCTCACTGAAGAATTTCCACAACCCTGGCTGCTTTCATCTTTTAAAGCTATTCACTTAGCACTATGCTAATGCAGGGCTGCAAAACAAACCCAGAACTTCCAACCCTTAAAAACTACTTTCTGATATTCGACCAGACATCAGATGTTGCTCCACAGAGAGTGACTAATGACCTGCTTTCTGTGAGAGGGGAGAAAAACTTAATTATGTCCATTAAATTACTTCAAATATTTTTCCTCAGAGAATATGAATTATTTAAACTCAACACAGAGAAACCTGAAACATTAGCAAAAGCCTTCTGGGACTTGCTATGTAAATCCCCACTCGAAACAGATGGGGAAAGCATGGCGAGCTGCCACGCAGCCACTGAAGCAATCAACAGCACTGAGATTTCAATTCGATAGCTTTAATAAGGTCTTCTTAAGGAGAAGCCACTGCCCAGAGCACTGGGAAGGGCGTCCCACTGCCTGGAGGAAGGAGGCACCACCAACACGGTGTAAAACTGAAAAGCCTCGAGTTGCTCCTGAGGCACAGACACGATTCCACTGGAAAAGATCACTCTCCTACTGCACCATCCACCTCCAACACAGGGGATCTCCACCTCTATGGGACTTATTTAGCTGTTTTCCTCTAAATCTCTTTTTGAGGTGAAAAAGGAGAGGCCCAAGGTATCACCTGGACACCAGGCATGGACAGCAAAGGGTCTTTTCAGGCATGTTTTACTGAGGAAC
The DNA here is from genome assembly GCA_013396655.1 of Campylorhamphus procurvoides. Lineage (NCBI taxonomy): Eukaryota > Metazoa > Chordata > Aves > Passeriformes > Dendrocolaptidae > Campylorhamphus > Campylorhamphus procurvoides. The sequence goes on along the minus strand of WBMV01005608.1, from coordinate 132,644 downwards.
ACATCCCCTCTCGCAGGTCCCAGCTGGCAGGAAGGTGCCCAGGGGTGGCATTAGCCCTGGAATTCTCTCTGTTCAGAGGCTCACATGCTCCAAAGAGGAGCACAGCAGCCAGCATGCCACACTCAGGGCTGATCCCACACCTGGCTCTCACCTGCCTTCCAAAGTGAGATGGCAGTAGTCACAGCCTCAGGTTCATTAGAGGGATGACTGTTAAGGCAGAGGGTACATCCATTTTCACTGCTGTCATTAAACACAACCTTGTGAGCTGTAAAGTCACCAAATTATTAAACAGCATCCAAAGCATGACAACAGGGATATTAACGTTCTGGAGTAATTTTAACATTCCAGATAAAGCTCCTGATGGCACTCAGAGCTCTGGCACATCTGCCCGGCCAGAAACATGTCTCACATTCCCAACTCCCACCCTCCAAACGAAGGTCTGCTGGTTCACTGGGAGCTGCCATTGCCTAAACAAACATATTGCTGACAAAAAAGCAATTCCACTTGTCTGAGCCATGCTCAGGCACCAGAGTGGCCTGACAGCAGCACAGACTGACACAGACAAAACCTGCTGGAGGACACCAATGGCCACTTTTACCTCTGCATGCCCCGTCCTTCTCCTCAAAGCCAGGGCCACACGTGCATTTCCCTATGGGCACCAGCCACTCGCCCTCAGCGCTGCAGTGCATCCGGGGGGGGTTATCTACATCCACCTCAGCATGAGTGACACAAGTGCCCTTAACCTCCACCAGCGTCGCAAAGGCCGTCTCTGCCACCGTGTCCGGGAACACGGCCAAGTTCTGCACGGTGGAGAGGCATTTCTTGTAATAGACCCGCACGGAGACCAGTGCCACGCAGGCACCCACGTCCTGGAAGCCCAGGTGGAAGCCTCTCTTGCTCAGGTGGCCAATCTCCCTCAGCTCAGTGTTCAGCTTCATCTTGCGCTCGCCCAGGTCCCCCTGTGTGAAGCTCTCGTCGGCAGCGATGGTGTCGATCTTGCTGTGCTTGCTCTCGTGGATGGTCTGGCCCAGGTCGGAGTCAGACTCGACGTAGTACAGGTTGAAGGTCTCCTTGCAGGTGCTCGTCACGCCAGGGATGCTGTTGCAGTCCCGCAGGGTGAACTTCAGCTCGATGAAGATCCTGTGGCCGTCGCGCCTGGAGATCCAGCCCGTCTGCAGCCAGTTGTTCTGGTTTGGTTCCATGACGTTGCAGACCTGGTAGGTGCGTATGGGCTTGTAGTTCTCATCCACACCACTGATCTCTTCCCACTGGGGAGAGAACACAAAGGGCTGTAGCAGCTCGGGAGCTGCCCCAGCAGAGACACACCAACCCATATCAATGTCACCACCACAAGCCACCCCACCACAAGCCATGATGTCGTAGGTACTGGAAGTCCCTCAGCTCACCAAACCCACCAGCTGCTGGACCACCTAAAGCCCAAGCTTTCTGCAGAGGTGCAAACACGAAGGCACAACCAGAAAGGCAGCACTGGCAGCAGACTTTGGAAAACAAAGCCTGATTCTGGACAGGTCATCCACTGAGGAGCCAGAGCCTTCATCTCCCACACGCTGCTCGGATTTTCTGTCCCTGGGAAGGTGCCACAGAATTATCACAGACTGTAACACTGCCTGGGCCACTCAGAGAAGCCCAAGATGCCCAAGGAGATGTGACACCAGTCACACCACCACATGAGGACATCAAATGTCTTTGTGAACAGCAGCAGCATCTTCTTTGCCAGGAGAAGTTGTAGCTGGAACAGGACAAATCCTCTGACTGCAAGGGAAATGGTGTTTCCCCAAAGCTACCAGCAGAGATTCTGATCACTGAAATGATGATTCAACCCTCACAGCCTGAACGACAACCTGGCAATTTCCCAAAGCAATTCTTTCTGGGGGTAAATTTATGCAAAATAGCCAAATTGTACCCAAAACAGAGTTTCTTCTGCAGACAAACAGCTGGGCTACACAGATGACTCCAGGATCTATCACTATTCCCTCTGAATGCTTTGTTTTCATTCCAGAAAACGAATGTAAAGCAGCAAGGAGCACAACTCTGAGCTTCCTGAAAGCAGCTGTAGACCAAGCCTAGCAGCAAAGCCAAAAAAAAGGGCCTGATCAAGCAAACCCTACATGACACAAAGCTCCTGACAAGTCCCCCAGCCACAGCCCTCAGATTCCAAGGGCTGGACTGACCCTCAAGACCTTGTCCTGGTGTACAAACCACAACACAAACCCTTAACTGGTCGGTGCTTATTTGTTTGGTTTAGGACTTTAAAATCCATTTTGGGGAAAGACTCCATACCAGTTGCACTGCCCACACAGCCAACAACCCTCTGCTCGTTCTGCCCATCATGCCAAGATGCTCATCATGCCAAGCTGCCCTGAAATGAGGAGACCCCAGGGCTGCCAGTCCCTGCCCCAGCTCCGTGGCAGTAAAGCACTCATTCCTACAGGATTTCAAATGGTTCTGAGCCCCAAGAGACCAACCGGGGGACAGTGCCACCTCCGTGCTTACCCCGTTCGATGGGTGCGAGGTCCAGCCCAGCTCTGCCTGAGATTCCTTCGAGTCCAGCAGCACAACTGCAGGGAAGATAACATGTTGGCAAACCCACTGACACGGGAAACGCCGGTAAAACCCACCCAGTCGGCCCGTTGTGCAGCCCCCAGCCCGGCTCCCCGGCACCAAGGGCTGCAGAGCCCTCACTGCACGGCCAGAAAAACCTCGCAGGTATCTCACCAGTGCCCTAACGAAGGTGCCATCCCAGGGACAGTCCCTCCAGCACCACAGCCAACCCTGCCACCGTGCCATGCCTGCAGGCACTGAAAGACACCAGAGGGGCTTTAAAACAGGGCTTTCCCTGGCAAGCGACACCCTTTTCCCCCCACAAAAAGGGCAATTCTTTCTTTGACAGGAAGAGCTATTCCCCCTCAATCCACAGCTCCTTCACGGTGCTCCCACAGCCTGCAAACAGCCACAGCCCCCGGCCGGCAAGTTGAGCCTCGTCTCGGGTTCAGACACCGCGAACGCGGGGTGTGGCAGCGCATCCCGGGCGGCTGCTCCGCTCGGAGCGCTCCGGGATGCTCCGGGTGCTCCAGCATGCTCCAGGATGCTCCGGGTGCTCCAGCATGCTCCAGGATGCTCCG
>WBMV01005608.1:74655-126040 GCA_013396655.1 Campylorhamphus procurvoides | reverse complement strand
GCTGCGGGGATGGGTCCTGCCGGGGCAGGGGCTGTAGGGATGGATCTTGCCGGGACTGGATCCTCCTGGGGCTGGATCCTGCCGGGACACGGGCTGCGGAATGGGTCCTGCCAGGGATGGATCCTGCCTGTACATGGTCTGCGGGGCTGGCTTCTCCTGCGTCTGTCTCTGCCGGGGCACGGGCTGGGGGCTGGCTCTGCTGGGACATGGGCTGCGGGACACGGGCTGGGACTGAATGCTGGCTCTACTGGGGCTGGATCCTGCCGGGACATGGGCTGCAGGGCTGGCTCCTCCCGGGGTATGGGATAGGTTGGATATTAGAATGAAATTCTTTACAGAGGGAGTAATCAGGCATTGGAATGGCCTGCCGAGTGAGGTGGTGGATTCACCGTCCCTGGAGGTTTTTAAACTGAGATTGGACGTGGCACTTAGTGTCATGCTAGTAAACAGACGGGAGTTGGATCAAGGGTTGGACTCGATGACCTCGGAGGTCTTTTCCAACCCAATCGATTCTATGGTTCTATGGTCTGCGGGGCCGGCTCTGCTGGGACTGGCTCATCCCGGGGCTGTCTCCTGCCCGGACAGCCTGCCCGAGCTTTGGGAGCTGCTGCCCAGGGCAGGGACTGCCCTCCTGAGAAGGCAGGCAACGCGCAAAAGGTACCCCTGAAATGCCAGGCGGCAGAAGGATTTGTAGGGAAATGCACTTCCGAAGTCTCACACAGGATCAGCTAGGGTGGAAAAGACCTCTGAGGCCATCAAGTCCATCCTGAGGCTCTGTGGCCATAATTAGCAGTAATGTTTGCTCCCTGCTGGTGGCAGCAGGCAGGAGTGTTGGGTTAGAGCATCCTTTCTGCAGCACAGGGCCCAGGAGAGCAGCAGGGCAGATCTTATTCCTGCCTTTGCCTGCAAGTGATGCCCAGGAATCTCAGTTTTATGTCGAGCCCTCTGTCCTGCCTTTCAGGGTTGAAATTTGATCCCCAGCTTCATCTCAAAGTCCTCTAAGCCTAGCAGCTGCTGTGAAAGCAGAAGTGTCCAGAAACCCCAGGAAAAGGCAGGCGTAGGCAGGGATGGTCCTGCAGACTCGCACCAAGGACACCAGGAGGCTGCAGGAGGGATTCCTGAGCTGGGGGTGGTGATTCCTGGCTCACTGCAGAAGAGGTGCATGCCACCAGGCCCACAGCCTCCTGCTCTGGGGGAGGAACTTGGCAAGGTTTGATTATCACTAATTGTAGGTGTTGCAGGTCCCTGCAAAGTTTAGTCAGGCTGAACGCCTGCCACTTTCCCACCTGATGGCGGATGCCGTGACATCAAAGCTTGCTTATGGAGCTACTTCTGTTCCTGTGGGATGTTCCCTTCGCTGTGCTTATGTGCTGTCAAATGTGAAATATTGCAAGTCTGGAGTAAAAATACTGAGCATCCATCTAACTCAGCCCAGTGGGGCTATGGCACCTCTGACCACAGGAGTGGGTGCTTGGACCACAGGTCAAGCCCAGCTGGACACCTGGAGCCAGAGGGTGTTTGTTTCCAGCTCTCCCTCCATTTCTCAGCCCCCCTGGAGGCACAGTCACTACCTTGTCTCTCTGTCTTAACCTGACTGGTGAGGAAGTCCCCATCCATTCATCAATGCTCTTCCCATCTGGGAGAGCTCAGCATGGGCTGGTGCTTTGGGTGCTGCTGCAGGAGCTCTCAGTGAGCCCAGGAACAGCTCTGCTGACTGAGGACACAAGTTCATAGGATCAAAACGCTCCCTCCATCACATTACAGTGCAGGGAAGCAAAAGACAGGGTTTATTTATAATCTTCCTCAAGTGGAAACCAGAAGAAGTGACCCGTTATTACTGGAGATTTCTCAAGCCACCCAGGAAGAAAAGTGATATTTAGTTGTCGTTAAAGGCTCAGAACTGCATAACAATTTCATGCTATGTTAACTTCTAGGTTTTCTTTCGCATATAAATTTTTAAGGAGTAAAATAGAAAAACCCAGGCACTTGACCTTTAATCACAGTTATTTGTGTGAGCAGTCAAGTGTGGGAAAAAGCTAGTTTGTGCTTGAAAGATGCCCTTTAAAGCCAGATTGCTCTAATATGACACACAACTCACACGGTGCACTAGAAAGGATGTCGCTTGCCCGCCTTTGGGCACAGTAGCTCCTGTTTAGTATTCACACACTGGGTCTCACTGCTGGGACAGCAGAAGGTATCAATGTCATGAAGCAAATAGGTCCAAGCCCCTGGACAGCTGCATTCACTGCTGAGCCCCTCAGGCATGAACACTTTGCTGTCACGAGGAGCCAAGCAGGGAAGAGGATTTTGGATGTATATGAAGAATTCGATGTTAGATGTGTTTCACTAGAAGGGTCTATCATGCTGACATTGTACACAGCTTTTCCACTTACCTGAAACATTATTCCAAGCACTTATAAGATCTTTGTATAAGAACAGCCAGAGGTATTTTAATTAAGATTTTGAAGTATCATGTTGTTTTGGGGAAATGATCTCATGAATTTTTCTTTGGCAGCGACAGATGACTAAAACCCATTGCTGGGGGGAAGGAAACTGAGCAGCCTTTAATGGAGTCTATTGGATTTCTTCACTATCAGGCACAGAGGATGAGCAGGGCCTGGCCTCTGAGCCCAAAAGTGAGCCAGGGAGGAGGACAGAGGGGTGCTGTCCCCAGGGATGGCACAGCAAATGGGGCTCCCTGAGCACCCACAGCACAACAAGGGGCCAGTTTCTGCAGGCAAAGGAAGATGAATATCCAGGTTTTTTGGTCACTTCTGCTCACATCCAGCTCTGGGGCTGCTGCCCTTACCCACTCCCGAGTGCTGCCACAGCTGCAGGATGAGCCTGCTGAGACAAGAGCAGGAAAGCAAAGACACTGGGTCATCCAAAGCTCCAGATTGCCAGGGGAACTTGTGCAAAGGGCAGGGCCAGCCCAGAAAACATGTAATTGGCCAAGCTGAGCTATTACCTGCTGTAAGTGGAGACAGAAAGATAGTTTTGACACCACAGTGAAAATAACCCTCCTGGAAAAAAAAAATCAATACAAACACTAAGGAAAGAGAATCAGAATCCGAGACCATCAATTCCTGAGATAAAGAGCTGAAAGTCTCAGTGGGAGGACAGCCAGATCTGGACTGAAAAACAAAACTTTGCTTCTTTTGCTGACAAATTACTTTTCGTGCTAAAGGACAAAGGAGCCAGAAGGATGCAGGCCTCGATGTATGGCTGGAAGAGCAATGCCTGACAAAAGACAGAGCAGGCAGAAACCTCACAGAAGCTTTTGCTCTTCTCCTTTCTCTTCCACACTTGAAAGGATTTTCCTACAATGGAAAACAAGGGATTTGTGCAATTTCATCCTGTTCTGGGTATGTCACACAAACACGCTCCAGGACCTTTGCTGCTTCTGCTGTGACAAGGGCAGAGCCAGAGCAGAGGAGGCAACAGCAATACAGCACAAGTGCCTGGCATTAGGGAATGTCCCACTGAGGAAAGCGGCTCAGATGGCCCGGTCCCTTTGGCACCTCACCAGCCCACCCCTCCCAGCTGATCCCAGGGCTCAGACTCTGCTTCCCAGGGGCAAAATGCTCCATCACAACCAGCACTGGCTGATCCCTCTCTTGCCCTCCTGCTAACTGGCAGAAATCACAATGAAAATGAAAGTTAACGTAAAGCTTCCCCATAAATCTCATGCTCAGAGCTGCACGGCTCAGCCTCGGGGCTGCAAAAGGAAAACCCTGCTACCTTCTAGGTGGTTTGTCTGCAAATACAAAGCAACCAGAGCTGTGTAGTTGTTTTTAACAGCTTGGTCTTTCTGTCAGATGTGCACTCTTTGCTTCAGGATCTCTGTGCTATAAATGTTTTGCAGCAGCTCTTTAGCTTTTAAGGTAATCACATAAAAGACCCTTGACTGCATAAAGGCAGCTAATCTGGGTAAATGCCTTTAAGCATCTTTACATTTCTCACTAATGGATTTCCAGGCAGCCCACAGAGATCCACGTTCTAGAAAATAATGTAAAATAGAGTAAGTGTCTAATTTTTTTAAATGCCTCACATTCGTCATATACTGAGAAAACCCAGAGCTCCAGGCAGCGTAAGATCATTACACTTATATAAGTCATACCCCATTCTGTCATCATCAGGATGAACCCAGCCTTTGGCTGGGGCACTGATCCACTCGGCATCAAGTTCCAGCTTAACCAGAGACAAATTACCACATGCTATTAATTAGAACCAGACAGGAGGGACCCGGGCACTGCAATCTGGTGACAGAGCCTGAAGGGCACATTGAGGCACACACTGAGCTCAGGAGTTGTGCATGGGAAAGTGTGTGGGATCTCCCCCTTTGGATGGTGTCCTGGGAAGGTTCATGGCATGAATACTGCCGGGAGAGGGGAGTGGGACCCCTGTGTGGGAGGGGTCTCCCCCAGTGCCCCAGCCTGGTCACTACTGACCACTCACTGACCAAGGTGCTGATGCTCACCTGGCTGGCACCGAGCAAGAGCAAACCGTTTGGTGCCAATAGAAAAGTAATTTAGGGCTCCAAAGGAATCCAGCCGTAATTCAGTGTTAATTAATGCCTAATTGGTCAAAGTAAATGTATTGAACTTGGGGCTGTGTCCTGCTCCCCCCATTCAGTCGCTTCTGAGCAACACGGCTAGAAATGCTGACCTGCAATGCCATGGCCAGTGAGCACAAGCACTGGGGCCAATTCCACCCCATTCTCTGGAGCCTCTGGAGCTGCTCTGCCCCTTCACTGCTGGCAGCCAGTGCACACCTTTACGACTGAGATGTGCATGGCACAGTCACTGAGCTGGGGGCTCCAACCAGAGGCAGCCCCAACTCCCTGGAAAGCAGGTCCTGCCCTGCAGAGGTGCTTTGCTAGTGATGCTGAGCACAGGGCAGGATGCCAGCACCCTCATCTTTGCACAGACAGGCTTTCTCCCCCTCAGCCTGCACCTCTGCTGTGGCTCAATTTACTCTGTTTGAAAGGCAAAGGTGCAGAGTGAGAGCTCAGGTGTGGGAATCTCTGAGAGCCAAGGGAGGAATGAGCACCTACCTCAAGTATAATGGTGCAAACAACCACGAGAGTAATTTCGATACCAATTACGGGTAATTTCAACAAAGGAGTTGTCCTACCTTTGATTTGCTCTCTTTCCCTTCCTGTCTGGTTTCATTAAAACCACTTACAGAGATTTGCAGCAGTTCTGTTTGAAGTGCTGTCGTCAGGAGTTTCATTTTCAGTGGCATTGGAAATGATCTTACAGCAGGCTGGTTATGTTTCACAACGGGATCTGCAGCATGTGGCCATCACTGCTGGTTGGAAGCATCTCAGACAGGCCAGTCCTGCTGGTTGTGTGGCTGCTGAGGTGAGTGTCAAGCCTCGAGCACCAGGGAAGAAGCTCCAGAGTGGGCACAGCAGAGCCTGTCCCGGTGCCAGCCTCCCACCACAGCCCAAGCTCTTGCCAGCCTTCCCTTGGTGGCTCCAGGCAGCACTGCACTGAGTCTGCAACCCAAACTTGGTTAATTTGAAGACTAAATAAGTGCCAGGCTGGTTCACGCTGCTCCTGAGGGGACCATACCTGTGCACCCTGAAGGGGAACCCCAAAGTGCCACTGCACCTCAGGCTTGGATTCTCCAGTTTCATGGTGTTTCCCCTATTTATTAAGAGCTCTTTTAGGTTTAAGTCTTTGTGCTGATCACCCTTTCAAATCCATTACCAAGATTTCTAACTTTCTTGGCCCCTCAATAATCTGGCAGTAAATGCCCTTTAGCAACAAAGGCACTGAACTGCTGTGGATTTCCGTGGAATGAACTGATGCTCTTCTGGCTCCTACTCATTAGGCAATCAGAGATGCAACTTGCATGACATGCTGATGAGGAAAGGCACCTCAGGACACACTCCGTAACTCAATCACCACAAGGCATTCTCCAATTATCCTCCAGTCACCAGGTGAGGGTGACAGGGAGGTCACACGGAGCGAGCCTTTTTCATTTGCCTATGATAGAAGAGGGGAATACACTTTGCAAATGATAATTAGCAATTTATTCCAGCTGGGGCTAATTCCTGGATGCATATTGCGCTCCAGGACTCGGCACTTGGGCAGACTCTAAATAAGGCACCAGCATGGTGTGTCCAGCTCCATTAAAGCTCTCCAGTAATTACAGAGTGCTTCAAGTGGAGAATTGGACAGCTTTCTGTGCCTGCAGTGCCTCTGCTGCCCCCACCACCCTGCTGGGGTGGGATGCAGCCCCCAGAAACCACCAGCCTCTGTCCCCACTGGCCCCTCGGGATGCCTCTCATGGGGGTCCCACCAGCTCTGTGTGATGATGCAGAGAGGGACCCACCTCAGCAGCACATCCCAGCCCTGCTCCCATCCTGGCTCAGCGCTGGCCAGAGGTGGAAGGGGATCAGGGAAAAAGGGCTGCAGCTCAGGGAAGCAATAAATTCTGCACCATTCTAAGGGGCACTTCTGGCCCAGGGCAGGATTGCTGTGTAGGTTCACAAAAATGGTGCTTAAATAAACCGAGAGGGAGGAAATGCTGGAGAGAGCATCCAATCTGCATCATAATTAGGGAAAAGAATAACAAATGGCAGAAACAACCTGTTCCCATCTGCATCTGCCGTTTGTTCCCTCTGTATCTGAGCAGTCGTGCTCCAAGCCTACCAGGAGCTTTCTCTGGAAATGTACGAGTGTTTCATGCAATAAGAGTGGGAAAAGAGCCTCCTTTTGTGTGTATTGCAGATTCTGCTGTAATGAAGCATCAGAGAGGATTTTATCAACTAAACACTTACTGCTGTCTCCAGCCTGGTGTCAGAAGTGGGGGGCTCACCCCTGAAAGGGTCTCCATGAAGACAGCCTATGTAGGGACAGCAGTTGGGCTCTGGACCTGGGGGTCACCCTGGTGAGGGGCTGGGTCTCTGTCCCATGCAACAGTTGAGGTCAGAGCAAGAGGGTGCAGTTCTCAGTGCATGCATTTCACACATTATTCAATCCCAGACTGACTAATTTATCCATAAACCTTCCTAATGAGCCTGATAGTGTAGGAATGAGAGAAAGCAGCATTATTATCTGTAAACAGCAGCAGCTGACAGCATGTTTAATCACAGGCTGCATAAAGGTGACATCGGTGGAGGACAGGATTAGACAGTTCTCCAATTAGTCACAGAGCGGTGGCACTGAACCCAAACACAAGAGCAGCAAAGATCAGAGTCAGGGGTCTTCCAGTGAGGGGGAGGCAGTTGGAGCCCTCCCTGGCACCCTGAGGGCAACTGGCACATGGGGAGAGCCCAAGCACCACTGCAGAGCCAAAGCCACCACTGGTGCCCCAGGCCCTGCACTGCCTCCAGCTCTGCAGGCTGCCTGTGCCTAACAGGATTTTAATCCATGGTGAATGTGCTAATGGGATAGAGAGGTAAAGAGTTCATCCTGCTCACTTTTCTCTGCTTCTTTCCTTTCATTCTGAGCATCTCTCTCCCGGTTTTCTCTGGCTTACCTCTTCCTGTGGTCTGCAGATTAAAAGCATTAATAAGAGCCAGTTATTATTATGTGAATCCTATTTATCACAAAGCAAATGGGGTTTAGTGGGCTGCAGCCTCGGGAGCCACAGCTGTTGGTCTATAAGAAATGCTGCCAAGGTTGTTGGGGTTCTCCTCCCCAGCCCCCAAGTGTGGGGGATGCAGCTCTCAGGACTCATGTAGGGGAGCAGTGGTGGCATGAGAAACAGTTTGGTGGGGGCTGGAGGCTCTGCACAAACCACAGGGAGGTGCTGGGTGTGCCAGGCACCACCAGGCAGCAGGGAACAGCCCCAGGCTAACAGGGGCTGCAGCATTAGTGCTGCCATCTCTGCTTCCAGGCAAGGTTTAGCACTTGCCCTCTCTTCTTCCAAATCCCAAATCTTGGGTTAAACCAGTAGCTCCTCTGTGGTGAAGTCAAGGTGTCTTGATTTATCTGCGAGAGATCTCATTATCAGCCACAGCAGCAGACTCTGACCTTTCATGGCAGGGCCCCTTTGAATTTACTTTCTGCCCCGAGGTACAGGAGAAACCATGAGAAATCAATTCTCCTTCCTCCAAGACCCCCTAGTAGTTTTCAAGAACTTTTAAAGGGCAGAGAAACCATAATGGGGACATCTTCTACCTTTAAAAAGATCCTCCATCATGTTAGATTCTGATTAATCAGCCTCCTACTCTCCCATCACTTCCACACTGGGGAGTGTTGGAGACCTCCTGGCAGCCTCTCTCTGCAGAGGGAGAGAGAGGAAGAGGAACAAGGAGAAGGAAAGGCAGAGGAATGAGAAAAGGGAGCCTTCAGCAACTGGGGGAGTCACAGGCACCTGTGGGAAGGCTCCAGCCTCTGTGCCAACCTGCTCTCCTGGTTCTCCCGCTCCCATTAGAGAGGCACAGCATCATGCTGGGTGCAGGATGCTCCACAGGCACTGCCAGTTTCAGATTCCTGCTCCACTGGTGCCTCTGGCTGCTCCATGGCTGCCTCCAAACTTTGATATGGTTCCTGGGGTTGCCATCCCTGAGACTGCCCGAGTTGCCCCAGCAGCTGCCAGGCCCTTGGCACGAGCATCACCTTCACCAAGGAGCCTGACACTGAAGGACAAGGTGCTCATCCCAGCCCTGGTCAGCAGGCACAGGGGCCTGGGGAGCACTGCAGGCTCCGAGTGACAGGAGGCAGCCTCTTCTGCTTGCCAGATAACATACATAATTCAGGCGAAATATTCATTTAAGACCGTCTGAGCCATGGCAATAACACAGACATTATGACAATACAGATCAATAAGCCCAGAGAGGATCCTTCACTGAAACACGCTGCAATTGTTCAAACCAAGTCTTAATTGTGACAGGAATTGATTTCTCTTTTCTAATATCCCTGACTTTTAATTAAAAAGTAGTTAAGTAGACAATACATTTCCAGGATCATTTAGAGGCAGGACAACATCAACGAGCACACACTTAAAATGCAGAAATGGTGCCTTGTTAATACAATCGGACCGACCACAGCCTGAGGAGTTGCTCTGTGCAAGTCAGAGATATCTGTGGCTGAGCAGGGCACAGGGACAGCAGGACCCCCAGGCCAGCACCCACAGCCTGTGCTCCATCCACCCCAGCCTCGGCACGTCCCCACTTGTTCTCTCCTGCTCCCCAGGGCCCTCCATCCATCTGCATTTCACACCCTCTTGCACACACGAGTGCCTCTAATAGCTCTGATTATCCAGCAGGCTTCAGCGCTTTGCTTTGCCCTTGGACAGTGGCACATGACAGAGGCTGGCAGGGAGGGCAGGGCCAGGAGGGCACGACCAGGAGGGCACGACAAGGTGGGCAGGACAAGGTGGGCAGCATGGGCACAGCTCCCACCACATGAAGGGAGGGCAGTCGCTCAGCACCAGCTACCCCAGAGCTCAAAGGGGTGGGCACAGCCCCAGCACAGCCTTTCCCCCACTCTCCATGTGCCCCTTGGGATGGTCCCAGGATGTGCCCACAGCGCAGAAGAGGCTGGGAGGAAAGTGCTGAAGCCCCTGAGAAGGGAGGGGGTGAGTTTTCCAGCGTCTGATTTCATTTCCAGGCAGTGGAAGCAGCACCACAGCGAGAGCGTCAGGAGCCAGCTGTGAACCAGACGTTTCTCAATCATCCTCCATTAGAGTAAAATGGACCAAAGCACCTTAATCTGACTGGAGGGAGGCCATTAACATCAGAGACTCCATTAGAAGAAGGAATGGGCTTTTATCTACTAATCAAGGATCAAAAAGAAAAAAAACCTTGGAAGGCACCCATAAATGCTCATGAGGAGGAAGGGGCTGCACACCCCCTGCTTCAAGTTCTCCATGTACAGATCCTCCTCTGTGTCGACCAACCCACCTGCAGAGACTTGTTCAAAGCCAGCTGTGGTGGAATTTGGAGCAGCAGCACAAAGCAGGGAGAGGTCCAGGTTCGAGGGATCCTGTCTCTGCAAAAATGGGCTGGAATAGCTTTTGACTGGTCTCACAGAATATGTCTGGTATTTACTCTGCTGGTGGGTATCTAAGTGGTCAGACACTGCAGCAAATCCTGTTTCCCCAGGACTGATTAGATTAGAGAGCAGAGGTGCTGGAGAGCTTGCTGATACTGCCAGGAAAGGAGAGCAAAGACTGAAGAAGATTCTCAGAAGCATCCCCGCCCGCTATTCTTCCTCACAGCCCTTGTTCATGCCAGTCAGAGATGCAGAAGCATCACCCTTCCAAACACAGTCCATTTATTTATATCCCCTGGCTCATCAAGTACAAGCCAAACCACAAACAGTGAGAAATGGTCTCCTGGCTCTTTGAACCCCACAACAGCCCCACAGTGCTGCATCCCTGCCAAATGCCACTGTCTGCCTGTCCCTAAAACCTCCTTCCTAGAAAGAGTCAATCCAGCAACCAAGCATTGAACAGCCTTCAAGGGAAAGACAGCACTGGCTGGCAGGGCCACTGGTCTCAAGAAGGAGTGGGGTAGTCCAGGCAAATTCCCTGAAGAGTCTGTGGGGCTCTAACACCTTTTCATGCTGTTAAGCTTTTAATTCATCCAGCTTTGTTACTTTGGATATTTTGTTCTCTAAATCAAACAGCCCCCAGAATGTTAAAACCCTTCATTAACACCACTGGGCTGTTGCCTAAAACCACAGCACACGATCCCCTGCCTTCTGGTTTGATTTCACTGCCACTTGGGACAGGATTAGAGAGAAATAGGTCTAATTCCTCCAATATCCTTCAGCAAACATCAGCTTGGACCAAAGAGGACACAGAATGCCAGTGCTAGTAATTCTAAAGAAGCTCTTCCTTTCCAGATGGTTGGGGTCCCTGGGATGGCACCCCAGGCTTTGACATACCCACTGCAGACCTGGAGCAGCTGCCAACCAATGTGCCAATCAGGCACATCCTGCCATCCTTACCCAGCCCTCCCTCGCCCCCTGTCCCTGCTCCCATCTCAGCTCAGCTTGTCTCACATCTGACTGCAGTGGGTGCAGTTTGGATCCTGCCCTCCTGCTCTCAGCCACACTGCTCACCTCCAGCCTGCCCAGATCACCTGCCAAGGAACCTGTGGGGCATCTTATCCCACTTTCCATTTACTGCTGGTTTTTTGGAGCTGTTCATAATCCAACCAGCTCAAGTGTTGCAGCATCACAGCAGCCTTTCCCAAACAAGCCAGAATTATCCAGCCAGACACCTCTGGCTTTGTGTCAAGTTCCAGTTCCCCAGCCAGCGAGTCCCAGTGCCTGCCAGTCAGTGTGTTCACATCCAGTCATTAAGCTCACATCAGCTGTCAGCCTGTTGTTACAGCGCCAGGATGGCGGTGGTCAGCCCTGACAGCTCCCCAGGGTTCTCTCACGCCTGCAGAAAGGTTTAGCCTCACCAGACATCCCCAGAAGGGCAGTTGGGCTGGGATGGCTTCCCATCCATCCCAGGAGGAGCATTGCCTCTGTTTCCAATGGCCAAAAAAACATACCTAAAGCAGGGATGGAGCTGCCAGAGCCCTGCAGCACCGAGACCAGCGCCGAGGGAGCAGCATGGGGCTGCAGTTTGTGCTCTGTTTTCTCCTGTAACTCTCTGTTCCCGACCTCCTGACTGTTAACTCTCAGAACCTGACCTCGAGCCTTGCTAAATGAATTTCCCCTCCGTGTTACCGTAAGGGCTGTGCAGTGCTGGGAATGGTGCTCAATCACAGCACTCCTGGGACGCTCAGGGTCTCACAGGGGCACGGCCGCCTGCCAGGCTGCACCGGGCTGCAGGCTCTGCACCACTGATGCCTAAATTCCTGCAAAAGACTCTCAAAACAGCATTAATGGAGATAGATAGATAAAGCAGCTCTTTTATTAGAAGCTTCTAAGGTGCACACTAAAAGCAAGCACACGCACATCACCCAGATGTTAGTTTTTATAACTTTCAGTAATGGACATCCTTGATTTCTACAGCAACTGTACCGTTTCCTCTGGTGCCCACCCCCCGAATTCCTCAGAACTGCCCCTTTGAGCCCCTCCAAGGGCTCTGAGCTGACTCTCCTGTCTTGACTACAAGCTGTCCTATTGTCTCAGTTAGAGTTCTTCAAAACAAGCATGTCCTTGGGAGTGCGTGAGAAGGTGCTCAGTGACTTCTAAATATCACCTAAAATGTGAGAAACTTGGGAAAACTTACTCGACTTACATAATTCTATAAAATACACATTAACATTCTTAGGCATCACCATGAACACTTCTGCCTCCTCGCAGAACAGAGTGAAGTTGTGCCGGGCGGGGAGGCAGCACCCAGTGAAATCCATGGCCTTGGGAAGGAGCGAGGCAGAGCCAGGCCAGCAGGATGTGCCACAGCATTCAGGTGCCACGGAGACTTCAGAGAGCAGGGAAGTAATTGAGTATTGACTGAGAAGTCCCAGGCGAGCCCCGGATGCACATTACGTTCTGCTTAACTCAATAATTACCATTTATATTATCCCTTCCCACACTCTATCTTTATTAAGCTGAAAGGTCTGTAATTAGCTACTTGGTTTAAGCGTAAAGTTTTAATTAATTCACATTATGAAGTATAATTGCTTATTAGAGATAACGTTGCACGATCTATCACACTTGTATCACTCTGTAATGCTTTAGCCAAAACACAAGTTTGTCCCAGTGGTTGAGCAAAAGTCCTACAAAGCTGGCACTGGGGTGCAAAATGTCCTCTGCAAAGCCAAAAGGAACCAACAAATGGGCAAATGATTCAGTACAAACCCCTCTCAGAGCTGTTGCCCCTCTGAGCCCCAGCAGGACGTGCCAGGCTGCAGCTCCTGTTGCTGCCTCAGCCCCATTGCCCACGGCAGCATCACGCCAGCAAGTGCACTTAACTGCTGATTTAAGCTTTGACTCCAATTAATTTAGTTGTTAGAAGAGTTTTAATTTAGGGTTTGCTGTGCTGTTTATGGAGGAGTGTCAGCACAGCACAGCACATCAGCTCGGGGTGACTGAGGCAGGATGAGCCCTCTCATCATATCGCGACAACTCTGCAGCACCCACACCAAAGCAAAGTCCCTGCAACACCCCAAACAAACACCAGCCATACAGGGACTTGGGGAAACACCTTGCAAACAGCCCGATAAATTACTGACTTTGCAGCTCTGGGGCTGAATTAAAACAATAAACTAAAGTTTTCATCTGCCCAAAGCGGTTTCCATGGTGCTGAAGCAGCAGATGGTCTTTCCTGGAGATGAAGGATTTCCAAGCTTTGCCTGTGTGAGAGAGAACTGGATGGAGGGTTAACATATGTACTGTAAGATTTAGGAGGAGAGTACCTGGTGGTGCAGCCTGACAGGGCTGGCACAGCTGAGCCCCCACATGCCACGCAGGACCAGGACCCACCATGGCACACAGAGCCCAGCCCAGAGTCTGCTCAGGGGGGTGGATGGACCCAATTAACTATTTATTGGGGTCCCTTCACTGTTCCTCAGGAGGGAAACCCCAACAGCCACAGCCTTCCCTTCACTCACACCAACAGCCTGTTCTGGCTCTGTTTTATGAGTCATTAATTCCTAATAAGTAGAAAACTGCCTGATGGGCTTTGGACAGAAATATTTACTGTATCAGAGACAATCCACAACCTAAATTACCGGCTATAAATCAGGTTTTGAATGTCGACGTATCTTTAATAGTGATAAATGAAGAATTTATGGATGCTGCTAAAGTTCACATCGGGCTTTTGATTTACGAGCACGCTGAGCTCAGGTGGAGCCATCAACCCTTGCCCCAGATTTGGACACCAGCACCTCCCTCACCTGCACTCCAGGGACTGCTGTGGGGCTGCAGGTTGGCGAGGAAGGGCTGATCCCTTTCCCTGCCAGCCCCTGGAAGCTGTGCCACATCAAGCTATGTGTCATGAGCCAGGGCTGTGACAGCTCCTCAGCCAGCCAGAGAAAATGCTAATTGCAAAGCAAGTAATTAGTGGCTACAAAATATGAGCAATACAATTACACTGAAGGGTTTTTTGCCTCTGTCTGTCCAGAGTCTTGGCACGGAAAAGTCTTATAATTAGGTGACAAAACTGACAGGCAGCTCCAGTGAAACGGGCCATCCTCACCCTCTGCAGAGACTCCCCAAGTGTTCTGCACCAATAATTGCTAATCAAGTTATTTCTCTCAGGATTAAAAAGGTGTCCCACAGGTAATTTGCCCATAATAGCACAGACCTGGTGCTGGCAGAGTCCTGCACCTGCAGAGCCCAGTGGATCTGGGACAGCTCCTGTGCTGGGCTCACAGAGACTTCCTGAAGGACCCCCATCCCACCTTGGGACCCACCTGTGTCCCCCCCAAGGCTGCTCCACCACCAAAACTGCCACACAAGGGCACTCAGTGCATCCCTCCACCCCCCAGACACACTCCAGCACATCACAAGGGGAGGGTCATAAATGAGTCACTTAAAGAATGACCAGCAAAGGTGATCCCAGCACAGCTGGGGTGTGAACACGGGCATGGGATGGGCACAGCAGGGAAGTGATCCCAAATTTCCCTGCTCTCTCTGCACTGTGGCTGGGCTAAACAGAGTGGGGAGGATGAAAAGCAGAGCCTGAGCCACCACCCCGGAGCTCCAGCCTGCTGTCCCATGCCAGGCTCACCTGGTGCTCACCTGCACAGGGCCATGCCCTCCTCACCATTGCTTCATCCCAGATGTTCCCAGCTGCTGGCTCAAGGGCACTGTGGTGATGTCATCCATCTCCATTTTCTAAGACTGCTTGGAATAAAAAAAAAAGCAAAAGGGTCTGTAATTTGTCATTACCATACTGACATGGAGAACAGCTGAACAAACCACAAATATCGAACAAACAACCAAACAAAACCCATAATGGCTCCTATCGAGCAGAGACCAGTGCTGATGGATGACCTGTAGCAACACAGGAGAATTATTTGTGCATTGCCATTGATTGCCAAAATCAAAATGTAAATTTTTCTTCACAATTGAAGTATCATGGGAAGTTTTGCTTTTAGGAGGTCTTTTGTCTCACTGTGACTTTTTTGGGGGGAAATAACATTCACTCCAGCCAAGCCCACAGTATCTTTGTGACACAAACAAGCTGGTAAAGTCAGGCACCTGATTTTGGGCCTGAGCATCAGAGGACATCCCCGGGAGTCTTTCTCAGTGCTGGTGAGGCTCCAGAACCATCCCCGTGAGCACCACATCAGCCTCAGCACCACTGGCCACTCATGCCAGCACAGCAGGAAGGCTCCCCAGCCCTTGCTGTGTATCACTTCAGAGCATCCTGCTGCCAGAACACTGCAAGACTGCCTGTCCAAGCTGAAGCACCAAAACCTGTAATGTGGACCCAAGTAGGTGCTCACTGGTGATTCTGAAGGACTCAACACCATGTCCCTGTGTGTTGCTCCAGCCCATGGCTTCACCCCAAACAGCCCATATCTGTCACCAACAAGCTGCCAGCTCACTGCCTTCAAACTTGGCTCCACTTTTGGGCAAGAGCTTAGCATGTTGCTGTGAAACCCAACCCCAAGCCACTCATCATCCCCAGAATATCTGCTGGGCTGCACACACCCAGTGTCCCACACTTCTCCCACCAACTCCACTAACAGCATTAGTCCTGCTGCTTCCAGCAGAGGCAGGACTGATCCTCCGGGTGCCTGGCAATCTGTAAATGTGAGAAACCACCTCTGTGTGTCCCAGCACACCAGAGCCACCAGGGATCCTGCCCTGCACACCCAGCAGCCAGGAGGGCTCTTCTCACAGTGCTGCCAGGACCTCTGGCTGGTGCACACTCTGCTCTGCTTCCAGCAGCTCCACGTCCCTGTTCCACTGCATCCCCAGGCTTTTGTCATTGTCTAAGCCGTGACAAAACCATTAAGATGGTAAAGATTGGAATTACTTCGATCCCAGGCAGATGCCCAGGACTGGCCCAGAGGAGCAGCAGCGTTTTGCACAAGGCAGCAACAAATTACTGAAGGTCACCTATGATTTATCACTGCTTTGCTTTCCAGATAGTGACACTCTTTCCCCCAGGGAAGCAGCTTCGTGGGTGCCAGCACATCTGCTCTGATTGAGCCTCTAACAGGGATGATTTTGCTTATTTTTATTGGATTGGAAGCATCCCCAATAAGCATGTTGTCTCCTTGTCTGAGTGATGCCTTTGCCATACGACACTGAATTTACATCCCATCCACTGCACACAACTGCTCTGACAACTGGAAAAGCACCGTATGGGGAGGGGACACAGTCCAGGAACTCAGTGCCAGCAGGGACAAGTCTTTGCTGTGCTCGTGAATGTGCCAGAAACAGCTGCAGGTGACAGGCCCTGCCAGAGATAAGACCACACAGCACTGCGCTGTGTTTTCATCTTCAAAGAGCTTCAAGATGCAAAGAAATTAAGAGCAGCTTCTCCTGGGCACAGCTTTTGGCTGCATGGGGTCTGAGCCCCCAGGCTGGCACTGCATTGATGCTGCTGGATCCTGTCTGCAAGTGAGAGGAACAATTAGACAAGAGGGCAGAGATACCCCAGAGAGCCCAGTCACCTTGGACAGGGGCTCTTGGGGGGCTCCCACCACAGCTGCCAGTGGGAACAGCCCGAGTGGTGCTTGTGGCAGTGCAGTCACTGCTGCTGAGACCCCACCATGCCACACAGGATCAAGGACAGACCACTCTGAGCCATCCCTCCCTCTATCAGCACCCCAAAATGGGCTGGGGTGCATTGGCAGGGACAGGGCTCCCCCAGGGTTTGAAACACACAGGTTTCCTCTGCAAACAGCCCCCCCAGCATGACACCTTCAGCCCCTGGAGCCATCAGTCCCAGCAGCCACCCAGCCTGTGTCCCCAGCCTGCCCTGCCACCAACATCCAGCCAGTCCTCACCACTGGCTGGTGGCAGGGGCTGCAGCTCCAGATATCCCTTTTATCTCATCAGAGGCTGCTGGATTTTATTCCCTGCACTTTGGTATAAAGTCTGGGTCCCATCCGGAAAGCAATTTGTGTCTCCCGGAGCAGACAGTCAGAACGTTTCCCATTAAAATGTAAATTTGGCCAAGTTTACTGGCACCTCTTTTTCCTTCCTTAAGGTGAGGAGAATATGAACTTGTATTATTTTTTCCATCAATGGCATCTTCCCCTCAGTTTTGTGCTAAGGAAAAAAGCTGCCCGATACACACTTTCGACAAATTAAATTTGAATTGAGTCTGACAGCACAACAGGGATCCAGATTACAGGGAGATGTGCTGGCCTAATTGGAGTCATTGCCAAGAAGTTACTTGCAGAGTATTAACCATGGAGGGCATGAGCAGAGCAAACACAGTCTCTGCACCAAATGCTCCCACCCTGTCCCAACACCAGCAGCACAAAATGTGCTGGGTGCTGAGTTTAGTTTCCCTGCAAACCCATCCATCCTCAGCCAGGCACTGCAGAGCCCCACCAGCTGCTTCTCTCACCAGCCCTGGGGCTCCCAGGTCAGCCACATGTGGTTCCTTCCCTGCCATTGATCCCTGTCCCACCTCTGTCCCTTCCCCACCTCTGTCCCTGCCCCACCTCTGTCCCTGCCCCACCACTCATCTCACAACTGCAGCCAAACACTGCAGAGAGGAATGGACAGCTGGTAACAGGCACAGCATTTTGGCCAAACACGCTCAGAATAATGAAATCAACTGTCCTGCTCATGGTGAAGGTTCTAAAAGATGATGTTTCATCATTAAAACCTCAGATCCCTGTGGACTCACCACTTCTTTTGCCTCCAGGCACCTGTGGACAGGGAAATGGTCTCTCTGTGCCTCAGGAAGCATGTCAGCATGTGAAGGGTATTTGGAGGATACAGCCATACACCAAGGGGAAAAGCCTGAAAATCTTCCTCCTCTCACCTCAGGCAGGTGATTCCCACAGTTTTGGGAGCTTCTGGTTCCCCAGAAATCTCATCCAGACAAGCTGTGGCTGATAACAATTTGCACCATGGAGTAATGCAGAACTTGCACCTGACAGAGCCACAGCCAGAAAACTCCCAGCCCCTGGAGGCAGAGTTAATAGGAAGCATCACCCCAAACCATGGGGGACAGCAGGCTTGTCAATAAAAATGAATAGTTTCATTGCAAGGGGGTGATCTGATCCAGTGCTTTCCCTGTCTCGGGGACAAGAATGCTCCCCAGAGGCAGGAGTGTTCCACAGGGTCACGTGTGGCTTTCCAGCAGGGCAGCTCCTGGAATCCAGCACACGGCTTGGACTGCAACCCAATGCTCTGTCCCACAGCAGCAGCAGCAAGTGAATCAGCAGGCTTAGCCAGCATTAATTATGCAGAGAATCATTTGCTGGTGAAATTAAAAAAAAAAGAAGAAAGAGAGTGGGCATCTAATTTAATCAAAATTAAATTAATAGTTAATTTAACAATTCCACAGTGAAAATCCCTTGACCTCTGAAGCTCTCCTCCCTGCACACAAGGGATGTCCATGGTTCCAGCAGTGGTGACACCCCATGGCATCCCTGTCCCACCTTGACCTGTGCTACCCAGAGCCCCCTTCCCCAGGGAGGGTAAACCACAGCCTTTCTGAAAAGGGGAAAAAACAGGGAAGAGGTGGGGATACACAGATCATGTTGCCCTTAAGGCCCTGAAAAATTACAGTCAAAATAAATATTTCTTTTAAAGGACTGGAAAATGGGAAAAAGGTAAAGAGCAGCCAGGCAGAATTTCCTCCAGAAAAGGGAGCTGAGAGCAAATCTGACAAATGTGCCTGGGGTGATCTGGGAGAGGGGATGCTGTCTGGGGAAACAGACTCTCCAGATGGCCTCAAGGTCCCTTCTGTCTCTATCATCTACGCTTCTACAGACTAATTCCTTAAATCAGCATCCTGTGGAAATTTGCCAGGCATTCTGCCAACTCTGGAGCTGGAAGAAGGGCTGGAGGACAGTGTAAGTGGATATACGTGTACATCGTGCAGAACGAAACAGGGTTTTTGCAATAGGTCCCTAAAATCTCTGGGGATAAACCCAAAGGAACAGTTCACAGCAGTCTCCTTGTGGGACTGAAAAGCCCTCATGGGAAGGTGCAGGAGAGAAAGAACCATCTCAGCCAAGTGCTGTGCCATCGGTGCCCCTTCCCATGAGGAGATTTCACAGCCCTCTCCTGCCACAGACAGATTTGCTCCTGCAGCAAAACCAAGAACTGCAGCTCAGCGCCCCCCTCTGGGTGCAGACCTTGCCCAGACAGACAAGATCATCTCTCCTGGCTGTAGCCACAGTGAGTGAAAACCCTCACTCTGAGCTCCCAGCATCTGGCAGGGCGGGCTGGGCTCCATCTGGAAGCGTCTCCCCACGCAGTGGGCCATCTCCTAGTCAAGGCATTACAAGAAAATAAATCAGAAGGAGATTAACATAAACATTGTTTGAAAGATTTAATCAGCTGCGAATTGCAATGTTGTGTTTCCAGCTCAATTAGCCCAAGTCTGGTTTTTGTTGTATTGGGAAGCAGAACGGGGGCAGCAGCAGCAGCATCACAGATCCCTGTTTGTGGTGATGGAGGAAAACCTGTTCCTGGCTGGGGTTCTTGGGCTCCTCAGACTGCAGGATCCACAATGGCTTCAACAGGGCTGGAAAGGGTCAGACACTGAGCAGCTTCACCCCCAGTACCAACCCTGGCCCAGGTGGCCTGGCCTGGTGTTGCTCATTTGAACCATTGCTCCACGAGTTTGAACTGGCTCTGTTAATGAGGTTCTAAAGATGCATTTTCATCTGGAGGACAAGTGCTAATTAAAATGCAAACCATGTATGATCTGCTCTGCATGCTCATGCCAATGTGATTTCCACATGGGCTGCAAACACAGGGGTCACCCTGGTCTATGAATTGGTTTATGAAGGTGTTTATAGTTCCACCTACCAGACCTCCAAAGCCACTTCCCCATCCAGCAGAAGCTGTGCTGGATCCCCATGTCCCAGCTGGGGGGTATTTTCACCCATGTCCCAGCACTGAGCTGGCAGTGTCCCAGTGACTCAGCACTGCCCTGTCCCCTGTGGCTCCTGGCACTGTGTCTGCACAGTCACTGGGTGTAGCAGCAGGGTCTGGGCTGGGAAGTACCAATAACACACCTGAATAGGCAACAAAACCCAGGTTTGCTCCATGCTGGCACATTCCAGAGGCACTGAGAGTGCCCCAACACTGACACACAGGCTGGTCACTTCAGCTGGTGCTGAGCACATCACGTGGACAGCACAGCATCCTGCAGCCAGCCAGAAGCCAGAGGAAAGAGGTAATTTATAGTGCCTGCAGATCCTCCAAGGGAACAGCAGCACCAGCCCTTTCACCCATGCCTGATGTCTAGCTCATCCTCTTGATGCTGGAGGCACAAATAAAGCTGCCACTTGCAGGGACACACCACCAGCCACAGGGGATGAGCCACGAGCAGAGGCACCTGCCAAGATGCTGACACCTTGCCCCAGCTTTCTGCCCACCAAGGCTGCTCCCCAAGGCCATGCCAGGTTGTGGCAGAGGTGCAGCTTCAGGAGCAGAGCCCAGAGCCCTGTTCAGGTAAGGCTGCTCTGCCTCATGTGTGGGACCATCACCCCCACCCAGCTGTGGGAAAGGAGCTCTTCCTGGCTGTGAGGGGACCAGCTCCATCCATACCCTTCAGATCCCCCATGGGGAGGAGGAGCAGAGCAGGGAAGCAGCTCCTGAAGGCCCCTCAGCTCAGGCCACTCCAGAGCCACATGCCTGTGCCAGCACAAGGGGCAGGGGCACAGCTGCACCCCGTTATCGATGGCACAAGATCAGCTTGTCTGAGCAGGGAAATACATCGCTGGAAAAATGGGAAACCTTTGGAAAGGGGATGGCAGGTGCAAGAGTGATGGATGAGAGCTGGAGGAGCCCAGCAAGGATCGATGAATAGCTGATGAGCTGAGGAGAGAGGCAGGGGGAGCTCATCGTGCAAATCCAGCAGGGAAATTAAATTGTTCACTGTGGTGGGAGGTAACAGAGAGCCCCCAAATAGCCTTTACAATCCAACAGGCACAGGGGCACCAGTTCTGGCTTTGCTTGATGCTGGTGTGAACTGGGAGCTGTGGAGAGTCACCCACCCACATCCACTGCTCACCAAGGCCCAGGGAGGGACCCCTGGCACCCCATTCCATGCCCTCTACCACGTCAGACCCTCTTCTTGGAAAGGGGGGCAGGGCAGGGGATTCTGTGCAGGTAAAAGGAAGTGAACCCTCTGATTTCCCTGGTGCCCCACATCCCCCAGGATACCTGACAGGGAAAGGTGAGGTAAGAGCAGAGGTACAGAGAAGCAGAAGCACCCAGAGACCCCTCAAGCACATGCTCTGCAGACAACAGTAACTCACCCAGCTTGGTGCTTCAGGGATTTTAAAGCAGAAGCTCCACAGGGAATTTGTGTGAAGAGATGACTTTGGGATCAGCTCTGTGTGCAGTGCAGCCCGTGAGTGACACAAAACCCCTCCATGGCCCTTAGACACTGCTTAAAACCATCCCATATGGTCAGAGCTGTCCCACCCTGGCACAGGACCCCAACTCCACACCCTGCACTGTCTGCTCCTTGCTTCCCAATACGTCACTTTTCAACGAATAATAAATACCAGGACACTCTTGCTTCAAATCCCTCCATTCCATGTTTGCTTTCCTTCCCGTGCAGATGCAATGACTACAGACAGGGCATGAGTGCCTTCCCCACCCCACCTCCAGAACAGCCCAACATTCCAATCACTGTATTCACAAGGCCTAATCAGGATAACAGAACAGACATTTGGGAAAGGTACAGCAGCACAAAGAGACCAAAATGGGGTTTTAATAATTTTTTTAATCTTTTATTCATCTTGACATAACCCATCGACCTCATTAAACAAGGCCACAAACACCCACTTCTGAGTGCACAGGCACATGGTGCCCAGCTCCAGCAGCTCCCAGTCCCAAGGGTTAGGAAGATTCCGGTTCCAAGCCATACTTCTGCCTCAGGATTTCAACTGTGGGTGTCAGTGCACTGTGGGGAGAACCACAACTGTCAGAACAAAAGGTTTGGAGGATTAAACTGCATTTTCTGGGGAAGATCAGTGAGATGCAGGACTGCACTTAGAACCAAGGGGAACATGAACTCCAGAGACTCCCAGAGTTTCACACAGAAGGGGAATAAAGGGAACAAAGGGGAATTTGGAGAGCTCTTTAGGATTTCTGAGTGTGCTGGTAATTAACTTAAACAATATCAACAGGAAGGTGGAAGTGCTGTGGGAAACAAAGCAAAGCACAACCCGCTCTAACCCAAAAGCCTCATTTCATTTGAAGCAAAGGAAAAGGTCCAGCAGTGCTCACCAGCCAGGACGAATGATGGAGAACTTCCCTGCCACTGACAAGTCCACCACAGTCGACCCCAAGCGACACTCTGGGCTCTGGATGTCCCCAATGGGGCCTCCATCGATGATCAAAGACAACTGAGGCCACAGGTCCTGGAATTCCTGCAAGAGAGCTGTGGGGTAACAGTCCTGATGGTGGTTTGTGAGTATCACTTAAAAAAAAGAATAAAAATCTAGCAACAGAGCAATCCTTGGCTTATTGCTAAGGCTGAGCTCAACTGTGAGAGGGCCTGGGGCTCTGCAAACTGCCCCAGGGCTGTCCCTGAGGGACAGAGGAGCCTCACCGACACGGTCAGGGTGCTGCCCTGGGAGCTGATGTTGGCGCTTGTCAAAGCCAGTGGTCCAGAGCAGGCACGTGCCAGGTCCCTCATGAAGGGGTGGTTTGGAATCCGAACACCAACCAGCTGCAGGGAAGGAGTGGAGGGGTTTACACACACAAACTGCTGTTAATCTTGTGTTGCCTAAAGCCCTCTTGGCTTAAAGCTGATGCTCCGGAGAACCAACACGTTTACACCTGCTGAACCAGCAGCAACAGAGACCCAGGGCTGGGTTATGGTGCCCAGGTCAGCCCCGGGGAGCAGCACAGCACAGTGACAAGCTCTGGGGACATGTAAGGACAACCCCCACAGCAGCAGAACAAAATCACCCCACTGCCCACAAAGCCCCAAGACCCACCCTACAGCCAAGGCCTACCGATGTGAAGGGATTCAAGTCCTTATTGAGCTCTTCTGAACGCCTCAGGACCAGCGTCACCGGCCCTGGCAGCAGGTCCCGCAGCAGCTCATCGGGCACATCCACGTGGCAATACCTGCAGGGGCACAGAGTGGGATCAGGGTGGGCACACCGGGCTTGGGGCAGCTCCAGCACAGCCCCTTCCACCCCTTCCATCCCTCCCACGGGGCTCTCCGTGCAGCCTGCCCCTTGTCATTGCTCAGCACACCGTGCCCACCTGTAGAGCCGCTCCACGTCGCCGAGGCAGATGGCGAGGGGTTTGTCGCCGTTCCGCCCCTTCAGGCTGTAGATGCCCCGCACGGCAGCCGAGTCCTGGGCCAGGCAGGCCACGCCGTACACCGTGTCCGTGGGCACGGCCACCAGCCCGCCCGCCTGCAGTGCACCGGCTGCGGCCGCCACCGCCTCCCCCCATCCTGTGCGACATCCAGGGGGGTCAGCGGGGACACCTGGTAGCCACCCGGTACCCACCCGGTACCCACCCACCCCCAGCCCAGCCCGTGGGCATCATCCCATCCTCCTTCGCATCGAGGGGAACCCGGCACGGACCCGGTCCCGACGCCGGTCCCGGTTCTCCCTCCANGGCCGTTCCCATGGCGACCGGCGGCGCGCGGGATGCAGCCGTTCCCATGGCGACCGGCGGCGGCGCGCGGGATGCGGGAGCGGGCGGGATGGAGGCGGCGGGACCGGAGGGCACCGGGGGTGGTGTGGGATGTGTCTGTGTGTGTGTGTGTCCGTGTGTCTGTCTGCCTGTCTGTCTGTGTGTGCGGGGTGTATCCGCGGCGCTGTCCGTGATCGCTGTCCCCTCACCCCGCAAGTCCCGCAGGATCCCCGGAGGCTGCGGGAGCGGCACTTGCGGTCCCACATCGCCGCCTTAAGACCCGGCCCGGGGGAACCCCGAAGAGCCCCGGGGGCACCGAGATTTGGGGCTCCGGGGGAGCGCAGGGATCGATCGGGGATGTTCGCACTCATCTCCCCCAGAATAATCTCAGGAAAAACTATTATAACACAATGTTTAAATAAGCATTTAATTAGGATTCCATTAGTATTAATATTGCTTTCAATTCCAAAAAGGTTATTTCCACTTCTTTGCAGATATTTCAAAGTACAATATTAACTTCATACAAAATGAGCAATTAAGCAAACACCATTTTTTTCACATTCTTCAAAAAATACAAATTCATATTTACTCTTTTTTTGGGTTTTGGAGATGCTCTTCCTTTGGAAGTACTGTACCTGTAACTAACATCTTCACATTGCTCAATGTAAGCACATTTGTTCCCATGTTTCAGAGTTAAATAAATTCCTTTATTACAATACACACATTCTTGAGAAACTGGGGTTTAGTTCAGCCACCTTCAAGGCCCCGGGGTGGAGCCACGTTGGGCTTTGCCAGCACTGGGCTGGGGGAGGCAGAACAGAGCAGGGTCACCCCAAGCAGTGGGAGGACAAGAATCACACACCAGGAACACCAGCGACTGCAACTACAGCACTGCAAACACACCCTCGAGTCTGCTGGAAAAGGTCATGTGGAAAAAAAAAATCTCAAAGTTTTAAGAAAAAGTAGAAACTGCATTTATTTGAGAAAGTGTACACTGCATAATGAACCAAATTTTGGCCAGCTTGCACTCCACCACAGCATGGGGTGGGGTTTTCACCTAGTTCCAAGAACACACACACTCAGACTATGTACACTACTACATAAATATCCAGTTTAATTTGCATTTCTCAGTGCAGACACAGAATCCAACTTCTAGAACATGTGATAGGTATCAAGACAAGACACAAAAAAGTTAAAAGTTCAGCCCTGTCCATGAGTATCGACTACAGGTAACATTTATAAAAACTTGACATTGCTTCCAAAATATGTTACGGAAAAAATAGTGTACAATTAAAAACTCTGCAGTCAGAAATTCATCGGGTTTATTAAAGACATGCTCTTCTTCTTTGCCTTACAGTCCAAACTGACTCTAACAGTTCTGCCCAGCTAGCTCGGATCACTCATGCCAAGAACTTTTCACCCACAGATCTCAAATCATTTCACAGAGACAACCCCCCTGTCCTCCTTTCACGGGAAGGTTCCGTGCCTTGCCCGGTGTCTCCCGGCCAGCGGTGGAGGTGAGAACGTGACACCAGATCCCACCTGCTCTGCCTCAGCTCCAGAACCAAGCCAGGAACAGCTGCTCATCTCCAACCACCCCCCAAAGGACAACCACCCTCAGCTCAGCTCCCTCCACACTGGTCACTGGCTCCGGCTCTGAGCCTGGGTTATCCTGGAGCAAGGAGTGCTGTAAACAGGTCACAGCGTTGCTGCAGGTCAAGGACAATGACGTGGGTGGCTGTGGCTGTGCCACCACCAGGAAATAAGGCAGTAACAGGACATCAGAAACCATCTCGAAGACAAATTTCAAAGGTGCAACATGCCTGTTGGAGAACAGCTTGTCACTCGTGTTCCCACACGGGTGGGGCAGGACGGGGACAGGGGAGGGAGGACACACAGCAAGGGACACAGCGTGTCCAACAGGAGTGACAAGCAGCCCCCAGAAAGCGTGAGAGAAAAGGCTGCTGAAGCACAGTGCTCTCAGTGGGGTATTTGCATAGATTGGACGTTTGCTAACGATGCATAATTTGTCTGGGGCATGGGGGAAGGGCAGCACGGCACCGACCACACCTGTTCTGTCAGACAGACACACACAGACCACGCAGGACAAGGTTCTTTAGCTACAGGTATTGCACCAAGTTAAGTGCTCATCTTTGCACACCCCTGTTAACTTTTACTCAGAGCAAAAATAAACTTTGTGAAAGTATATACAAAAGAAATTGCAGCAATTGGGTTAAAGATAAAATAACCTAAAGTGCATTTTAGATACCAGTATGAGGTTCTGCAAACTACTCTTCCTGGGCACACTCAGCACTACACAAGTGCCCAACTCGTACTTTGTTTCATGTAATTCAGTACCAGCATTCAATCAGTGCTGATTCTCCATCCCTCCACCACCTACAAGCATGAAAAGCAGCTTCTCCAGCCTTCAGAGCTACCGACACTGGCAGCTTGACCCTCTCTGCATGTTTAAGCTTCTGCACCCATCTAGGAACTGTGTGTGACCAGGTAAATCCCCACCAGCACAAACCAGCAAAACCTTTAACACAGGTGATCCAGAGCAGTGCAGTTTTGCTCTCTGACTGATAACTGAAAGGGTTCATGCAGATTTTGCAGAGGTGGGCATGCTGTTCCCAGAGACTCCAGCACATTAATGGGATGTGCCCTTTACTGGGAATCCAATGTCTCACCAGATCTGCAACTCTCCCCTTTATTAACCATATTATTGTGAGTATGCTACATGCTGAGGCAGCAAGGGGGAAGGCAGGAAATGTTCTGGCCTTGTGGAATCCCAGGGCTTTGCTGCAGCTGCCCTTGGATCTCCTCCCATGCCACCACAGCACAGACTGCCCCGGAGCACAACATCTGATCACACAGCACTGGGGATGATGCAAATGTGAAAACAGCTCAGACACACGCGGCACAAACACTCTGGAAAGCAGATCAACGAGAAACAACAAAAGCACACACCTGTACAACACAGCAGGGCGGGGGCACAGCCCGTGCACTCACACAATCACACGCTCCTGCCTCCCTGCAAGCTCTAACCAGTTCCACCTGAATTGCAGCCTGCCTGATGCACGTACAAGAGGGCAGTGGCAAACCCAGTGCACCAAAGAGTCAGCAGGACACAGTGCTTTCCCTGGAACACACCAAAACAGTAGCTGTGAAGAGAAGCAGCAGACACTGACCCCAGACACTGCTGCCCAGCACTGCAGCTCCACATCGAGCTTGCCAGTTCAGAGACTTTGGTAGTTTCTTCTACTCATTTCTGTCACAAAAGAGTTCCTGAAGATGCTCTCCGGTCCAACCAAAAGAGTGTTTTAGGTGGACTAAGTCACAAGTAGCAAAAGTAAAAATGCCTCCCTGAAGGCTGCAAAGGCTTAGAAGAGGTTGCTAAATCCCCCAGCTGTCACAGTGCAGGCCACAAATGGGACACTTGTCCCCATCAGAGGAAACCTGGGGAATCTCCACACTCCCACATCAGCAGTCTCCCCCAGACACACACCCACTTACCCTCAAACACCACTGCTGCACTATGCCCAAGGAAAGGCACAAGGCCATGGCCAGGGGCACCAGAGGGACCCCCACGCAGCTCCAGGTGCTGCTCACCCCCCTCCCAAGTGGAGCTCTGTGCATGAGAGCTGGCAGGAGACTCATCCCTGCGAGAAAAGTCCCAGCCATGCAGGCTTGAGGCTCTTTTTTTGTGTTTAAAGCAGTTCTTGCTGCCATGCAACCCAGCTGCAGCACAAAACCAAGCTGTACGGGAAAAGCAAAGGAGCCCACACCTCGCTGCCGTCCAGGGATTGCAATTACAGGAACAAAACACAGAATGGTTTGTTAACCTGTTTCATGGGTGCAAACTTTGTTGCTGCAGGACCTGCAGCACTGCCACACACCCAGAGGGAACACCTGGTGCCCCCAAGTTTGTTCCTGCAAGTGCCAACACGCAGCCCTCTGCCCTGGCACAGTCACACAGCACATCCTGGGCATGGAGTGCTCCTGGCACAGCTGCTCACCTTCATGGGACATGGCTTTACCCTTCTGCACTAGACTGGAAGCAAGTTCACCAAGAGGGGAAAGTTCCCTTCAGCCCCTTTCCACCCATGCCATGGCAGGACATTCCCTAGGGAATGGCACAGAGGTCACTGAAGCCACTGTCTCACCTCAGAGGTGACAGTGGCGCCCTCAGGCTACAGAGAGCAGGGTACAGGAGGGTTTAAACACCTGCTGATCACCTGGCAGCACTCACAGGGTTCTCCCACACAGGTACAGAGAGCAGCTCTAATCAAACACAAAGAGTGAAAGATCTCTATCCACTACAGTTTGCATTCCTAAGTTGAGTGCAGGGACACTCCCCACTAATTGGCTTACAGTCATTATCTTTGTATCTCGCTAATGACAACACTGTAAACTGAATAAAGACTATTTAATATTCTTTCCTTTAACACAAGAAGACTGACAGCCAAAGCCAGAAAGATGGATAAAACACTATAAAATTACATCTTTCAAAATAATGCAGCATAAATAAACCATTTAGAATGAGACTGCATTTATTGCAACATTACAGGCTTTTTGGTGGAAGGGGGGTTTGGATTTGATTTACCCTGAGTAGGTTAGAATATAGACTCTCAGTTTGATATGAAAAATTACTCTGTTGCTTAACATCTTTTAGTCAAGAAATAGCCCCGTGCACAAAAAGCTGGCATTGCAGTAGGCTGGAGACAGAGTCAGGCAGAAATTATATAGCTCACCAGAAAAAAAAAGGAAGCATTTGTGGACAGCTGGAGGACAGACTCACTGAATTCAAAATGAATTTATGTTGAATCTTTCTGAAAATTTTCCTAGAGTTGTTCTTCACAAAAGATGAGAGTAACCAGCAAAGGCACCGTGCTCCTGATTCAAAAGTCCCGGGGGTAGGGTGATGACTTGTTGCTGAACAGAGCCAAAGAAATCAAAAGAGCAGCAGGCACCAACCTGAGCACCCCTGGGACTCACTGCACCCTTTGGAGAGGCACAGGAAACACTCTGGAGCCAGAGCCAGCAGCAGCTCTGACTGTGCTTCCACGTTGTGACACAGTGTCTGCAACACACTTGAGTCCTAATGGAATTAAGTGAACAGATCTATCAGGGGAACAAGGTACTTGTGCCCTGCTGAAATAAACTCCCCCAAAGTTCCTGCAGGCTTTAGTAACAGCATTAGTACACAGCAAACCCAGGCACCAGCTCCCCATCAGGGAGGTGATAATCACATTTTCAATCACATTGCAGGTAAATCCTCTCCCACAGCAATGCCATTTCCTGCCCCAGCAGCCTCCTTTCCTGGGCTCCCCTTTAGTGCATGGTTAGTATAGACATGAGAGACAGGAGAAAACTAGAGACCCAAGAGGTTGTAACGAAGACCCACTTGCTGCCAGTACCTTAATCCCAAACGTGATGTGCAATTGGAGACAAACTAACCCCCCTTTTCCTTTTTAAAAATCTTTTTGCACACGAGTAACCTTAACTTCTGTGTTCACATATGACAAGCAAAAGTGACAGACAGTGCAGCCAAAACAGTTCATATATAACTTAGATTTTTCTTTTTTTGTCTTTTTTTTTACCTTTTCTTTTTTTAGATAGAATCTCAAAGGTGGATGTACCTGGGACGTGACTAAGATGACATCTGTGAAGCAGAAATAAGCCACAAAACTTCCAACGAGGAAGGAATAAGAATGGATCCTTCAGTTTCTGCTTCTAAGGAGAAGGGTTTTACCCTCCAGGTGCAAAGGAAAATCACATCTTCACTTAGAGAAGCTGCTATTCAAACCAATTTCTTCCTCACCCTGCAGTAGTGCTTCAATTGGAATTATATTAGACGGGGTTTCAGGGCTTTGGAGGGACAGGAAGTCCGATACATCCATGGCACTTAATGTTTCAGTCTGGGAGTCTGAAGGGTTAACTATCTGACTGCTCTGCCCACAGGAAGGAGGAGCTGAGGAGGAAGGAAAGGTCTGAGGCTGCAGCTGGGGTGCTGCCTGCTCCAAAGCTTTTGAATCAGGTGAGGAACATTCCTTCTTAACAGTGGTGGTGGCTTTGTCCTTGGCAGAGTCTCGGCAGGCACACTGGCACTGGCAGGCCTCCTCCTGCTTTATAATAATGACAGGAACGCTGAGACCAATCTGCTGAACAGGGTTTCCTGAAGGTGAAACAAAGACAAAACACAATGGAACTACATCATTTCACAGCAGGGAGACAAATTAGCTTTGTTAAATTAGTTCAGTCTAGTGCTTACCTGTGTTGCCAGCTACTGGTAATGCAGTGGTAAAAAACACCTTTTCTACTACTTTTGGAACTTGTGGCTTTGAAGAGAAGAAATAAAAAAAAAAGAACAAAAAAAGTATGAATCAACTGCAATCAAATTTCTATTGTTCAAATTCTAAACAGCCATACACATATTTCAAAGAGAACACACAGGAAAATTGGGCTAGGTTCTGGATAACCCAAAATATTGTTTCAGTGATCCCAAAGATGGGGAGTCATCTCCCCTGCACTATCTGCTTGCCAACTCAGCTTGAGGGTTTTGACAGCTGAACAACTGAATTCCTCAGCATTGCTGTGTGTGCTCCCACTGCCTGCACCTGCAGCTGAGAGCCTAAAGTGACACCAGTACAACCAAAGAGAAAACTCTTGAAGTCTCAGCTATCCAGATTTACTGGAGGACCAGAAACAACCTCTTTTTTTAAAAAAAAAAC
The DNA here is from genome assembly GCA_013396655.1 of Campylorhamphus procurvoides. Lineage (NCBI taxonomy): Eukaryota > Metazoa > Chordata > Aves > Passeriformes > Dendrocolaptidae > Campylorhamphus > Campylorhamphus procurvoides. The sequence goes on along the minus strand of WBMV01005608.1, from coordinate 95,667 downwards.
CTTTTCCTTACCTTTATCAGGCTAAATTAGACAGAATTACAAAATGCCTAAACACAGCCTTAACAGAGTCTTTTGTGCTTCTATGTGTCAAATGTAACAGATTAAGCCCCACATATATCCTCAGGTCAAGTGGTGCCCTGTCCTGGATAAACCAAGGTGATACCTGTCACCAGAAGCCCATCACTGGGGAAAAGAAGCGAGCAAGATTTTCCTGCACTCTGGGTTTTTCTGTGCTCTGTTTGCTTCTCTGTCTATGCCAGGGGTTGCACTGGTGACATGTTTCTACGTGACAAGCATTATACAACACTGCATCCTGGGGTTTATCTGAGGAGTTACAGGTTGGATTTGACCCCCTCCTCCCTTCTCAAAAGCAAAGGATGGCTAAAGCTGTCCCAAAGCCATGCTGGATGTACTGACCATTTGTTCTTGGCTTTGTGGTGAACCAGTGGCCCCGTTTAAGATCCACTGTAGGTTCTGCTCTCCCATGACAATGCTGGACTGCAGAATGGCGGTGCTCGGAGAAGGAGTAATGGTTATGGTGGGGTTACTGGTCAGAACAGGGTTTGCACCAACAGGCACAGTCTGAACCACAGCTGGCAGGGGCTCAGCAGCGCTGGGGGCTGTGGGGGCAGGAGCCCCAGCAACCACTGACAGTCCCTGTACAATGGGCTGTGGCTGGGGGTGCTGCAGGAAGTCTTGGTGACTGGCTGCAAACTGTGTGCTGTGAGGAACAGGCACTTCTGGGGATTGTAAAACACTTGCAGGGTTCCCAAACGCAGCTGGCTGTGAGCTGGGTGCTATGGAGGAGGGAGCAGCGGGGGCTGCTGAGGCTTGCAGTGCTGACTGGGCGGGCTCAGAGAGGCCGAGCTGCAGGACCAGGGGGAGGGACAGCGACGCCGCGTCTCCTGCCGGGGGCGGGACCGCAGCCACCGAGTCCGTGTCGCCGTTAAACCCTTCAATCAAGGCAGCTGCCAAGAAAGAGACAGGAAAAGCACAACCACATCAGCTCTCACAAGGGCTGAACAAACAGCTTTTTCAATGAAGTTATCAGCTAACTGATGGATTTCTGCCAAGTAAAGCATTACTGTGTTCCCATCTTCAGATTAGGGCTCAAAAACGAGCCTAGGCAGTGAAATCTAGAAGTATGTGCCAGTTCAGGGAGCTGGCACCACTGAGCCCTACACACAGCCTCATCAGCTCTCTCTGAGAAGCTTTTTATTAGCCTGGTTGTGCAGTGACATCAAGAGAAAAGCTTAAAAAGAGGCTGGTGTGCCTGTATGAAAGCTCCAATGCCTGCACTGCAGGACAACGTGCATCCCAACACCAACCAACTTCAACACTGAAGTTAAAGCTCTTTGTTCTTCTTAGAGTTACACTGAGCACTAAGCTTCAGTCTGAAATGCTGAATTCAGCATTTGCATGGAGAGCTGTCAAAAGGTTCTCTCTTCCAGCAGTGCAGATACAACTGGTACCTGTCTGCTGAGAGTCATCCTGATTCGCAGTATGGTCTGGGCTCTGAAACATTGACTCAAAGATGCTTGCTGGTGAGATTGTGCTGAGGTCCTGTCCATGTGTCTGCCAGAGAGAAAACAAAGAGGAAGACATCAGACAGTGTTGTATCTCAGGTCTCCATAAACTCTGCAAAAACCCCAGTCATGCAGTGTGTGCATGTCAGAAACACTTCTCCAGTGAACCAGCCACCTCCAGGTAAGGCAACATATTTTACTTACCTGCTGTAAAATAACACTGCTTTGACTACCCATAATCAAATTTACCAAAGTAATGAGCAAATTCTTACAAAAATAAATAACTCCTTCAAAAGTAAAATATATTCCTCTGTATCCACAGATAGTTTAACCCTTATTTCTTGCAGTACTCGGTCAGAAACAGAGATTAATTTGTTCTTGGCTGCTTGCAGAACCTTTTCTGGAGCAGAAAAGTAGCTTTACTTAGATTGTATCTTGGACTGTGCAATTCTAGTCAGACACTGCTAAAGGAACAGAACACATCCAAGAGGATGAGGCAATTCGAGGACAGAAACTCACTGGATTAGAGTTCTCCCGCAATTCTGAATCTGTTGATATGAGGCTTAAATCACTCAGACAAAGTGAGTGGCTTGTATCCTGTAAAAAAAGGAAAAAAAAATTTGAGTTATATATTAAAAAATGTAAGAAATGTTTTAAATTACTTTTTAGAGTCCATACAACTTTGCCTACATCGAATTTATTTACCTATATGGGACCCAGGCCTCAGTTCTAAAATCAAAGGAACAAGATTTCTAAGCAAAGGATATTCAGTAGCTATCAAGGATTCTAAACATCTCTGTCACATTACTTCCAAAAAGTCATATAACCTAGTATTTTAAACTAGCCCAGGAACAAATCAGCCTATAGAAAAGAGAAAGTTTAAGCCTTCAGTTAGTATCTGTTCTACTTCACATGTTTAGCCCACAGTACTGATTCCAACCAAGGCACTTACAACTCCCTTTGAAAGCCCCAGTCTTAAATGTTATACCTTTAGAACAAGCTGCAGACCAAATGGTATCTTCCCCAAGGTATGGTTTATATCCACCTGACACAGAAGCACTAGGTAGAAGTACAACTAACCTCAGACACATTGTTATTGGGAAGTGCATTATAGGTATGTCCCTTCTCATGACCTTTCATGTGACTCTTGAGACTGTACTGGGTACTGAAAGTCTTCTCACAACCATTGCTGGGACAGAAGAAGGGTTTCTCCCCTACAGGCAGCACAAAACACATTTAATAGACTTACAAACATCCTACCAGACACATAGGAGAGCAGTAATATTTCACACAAACAAAACATTTAATGAGCCTTCATGCATTCAGCATTCCTGGAGGTGAAGGCTTCCATTTCACCATGGGAACTGACACACAACACAACATTTAATTGTTATGCATCATTACTGACACCTTTGTGAAACACATTAATTCAAAACAACCTCTTTTAAGCATAAATATAACTGCATAAATGGAATACTGGATGTAGGTGCAGCAGTCTGCACCTGGCCTTCTTAAACTCATGAGCTGAACATCAGCACACTCTTCCAGCCTGCAAAGGGCCCCCTGGATGCCATCCCCTCCCTCATGTATGTCACCTGAGCCACTCATTCAGTGTCATCCCCTATTATATGTAACTATAAATTCACATTAGGATTCGGAGTGTTAGTAGAAACTGAATGAGCTCAATAAAATAATAAAAAAAACCCAAACAAATAAAACCCTTAGGACTTACCAGTATGTGTTCTAACGTGTGTTTTGAGGTGGTGGCTTGCAGCAAAAGCCTTCCCACAGCCATCATGCTCACACCTGAATGAGGCATCACAGGAGAGTCAGCACCAGCCTGCTTTGATGCATTAGCTACAACCTTAGATCATGCTTTGCACAGTCCCAGGACTCTGAAAAGCAGCTCCAAAGCTAAGCTGTGCCAGCAATCAGGCACCTCCCAGCAGCTGCTGTGCATGCTACACAGGGCTCTGAGCTGGATTTTAAAATCCAAACATAATATCAACATTTGGGAGGTCTCCTTCATGGAATACAACCACACTGCATCCCAGCAGAGAGCAGCAATGTCCTTTGACAGATGCTCACTGTGGCACACAGTTATGTTAAAAAAATTATCTTGACTATTCTCATCTTTTAGGACAGTCTCTGTACCCCTGTTCAGGCAGCTGTGGGAGCTCCAGAACAAACAGGCTCCACTGCCAGCCAGCCATCCTCACTTATCTCTCAGGAGAACACCTTTCCATTCAGAGCAGTAACAGCTGCCTTTTGGCATAGGTGCCCCATTACCTGAGACCCAAAAAGCCAGAACTGCCACCCAGCAACTCACCGAAATGGCTTTTCTCCTGTGTGTGTTCGAATGTGCTTCCTCAGGTCACTGTGCGTTGTGAAGTATTTGCTGCAGCCTTCTGATTCACAGTTAAATGTTTTCCCTGTGTGAAGCCTTTGATGTGCTTTCAACCTAAAAAATATGCCAAGAAAATCCCTCTTAGGACTGGTAGGATGAGACAGCCCTGGCCTGAGGCGAGCAAGCCATTCCTTCAAATGCACAGGACAGGATCAAAGGCTTAACACATCCTGAGTGGAAGGTAATGAGCTCATGAAAGTGACTGCTATCAGTTCCAAAGTCCTCCAGCAAGTCTGAGAATCTCTTGTGTTCATGCACCACCTTCAATGCTACTGGAATATAAAGCTAAGCATGTCACCACAATTCTGCCATCCTACTCTTGGGACAGCATTGCCATATTTGGGGGGGGGTTTATATTCATACCTGTACCTGGAAGAAGCAAAACAACTGTATTAAGACACAAACACAAAGTAGATGCAACCTGCAGAATTGCAACAGCCACACCTACAACTGAACTCGATGGAGCCTTCACACCTGTACAGTGCTGAACACCCTCTCACCTGTACAGCGTGTTGAACACCCCCTCACCTGTACAGTGTGTTGAATGCCTTCTCACAGCCCTGCACATCACACTCGAAGGGCTTCTCCTTGGTGTGCACTCGGACATGGATTTTGAGGCTGTAGGAGGTGAGGAAGGCCTTGCCACAGCCCTCCTGGTTGCAGACAAAGGTGTACTCCCCACGGTGGGTTTTCTGGTGCGTGCGCAGGTTGCCGGCGGTGCTGTAGGTGCGGGGACAGCCCTCAAAGGTGCACTGGTAGCGCTTCACCTAATAAAGGACAAAATGCTGCATTGCTTAATAACTTTTAATCATTTCTGGAACCCAGACAGGGCAGAACTGCAGTCAGACATCAAAGACAACGCAACAGATTTTGACCCCGGAGCCCAGGAAATTAAATTTATGGCTGTTTGATTCTGTGAGGAAGGAGTGGCACATGGGAAGGCAGCTGGCCCTGCAGAACAGGGGTCTAACAGAAGGAGGAAAAGGAAAAACATAATTCAAAAGGTTTCTAGATAAAAATCTGATAGAATAGTTGGAAAGGATATCAGTGGCCCATCAAACCTGCCCACCATCCTCCCATGTGGCACCTGCATTTCACTCCAATGCACCTAGCAAAGCTACTTATTTGTGGAGAAGGGAGACAAGGGAAAATGCACTGTCACAACCCTCAAAACCACGGCCTGATGTGCTGGAGTCCCATTGATACCATGAATGAGAAACACAGTTTTCACTATCTCTCATGGTCTAACCACCAATCCATTTATTACTTCAATTCATCCCAGAAACAGCCTTCATTGAGCTTTGTTCTCCTCTTCTGTGGCCACTGAAACAGTGAGTGCCTGAAGTGTAACAGATCAAACCAGGTGTTTTACACCCAAGGACTCGTATCACAGATTTCCCAGCAAACCTTTGAGATCCCCAAGGCAGTTTCATGTGGTATCTTTTCCCCCCTTCTACAACAAGCACAAGGGAACAAGTAGAAGCTTCCAGAGTGCAAGTGATAAACCTAATGAAATCTCACCCTCTCTTGTGAAGCAGAAGGAATAGGTCACCTGATCTGCCTGAATAGATTTATCCTTATCATTAACTATCAGACTGATGGCTTTTGTTTGACTGTTGCAGTTCAGAAACCTCAACCATCCAAAAGTGATCAAGGAGCCCAAGAAAGGACTTGGCAAGTCACACCAGGCATAATTTGGGTTCTAGACAACTCTCCAAAAGGAAAGAGGAATAGTAGCCCAGTTACTTCAAATCTATTTTGTAGAGGACAAAACTGCCAGCAGAACTCCTTTAAGAAAACTCTATAAAAGCTGAGTGATGTTTCATGTCTCTCAAGTCTTTTGTTGCTCCTACAGTGGGCTGGCATTCACCTTCCCCTGATCAAGTCTTCAGATCTGGAGAATGTTAAAGCAGGTGAGACATACAAGGGACCTTTCCACAAAGCACAGAAATATTGTGATATCCTGGGTTTGGCTGGGGTAGGGTTAATTTTCTTCACAGCATGGGGCACGTTCTGGATTTGTGCTGAACACAGGGTTGATAACACAGAGATGGATTTTTTTAGTGCTTCTCATTCTGCCCTGCCAGAGAGGCACTCGGGGTGCACAGGGACCGGGGAGGGGACACAGCCAGGACACTGACCCCAACTGATCCAGGAATATCCTAGACCACGTGATGTCACACTCAGTACATGGAACTGGGGAAGGAGGAGGAAGGGGGGACATTTTGTGCTCCTGAGTCTCAGTTAGGAGTGCCAAAGCCCAGCTGTCCTGGGCATGGCTGAGCTCCTGCCTGCCAGGAAAAGTGGGGAATTCAGTCCTTCACATTTTTGCCTGGTCACTTGGCATTCTTAGATGCACCAGACAGAGAAGGAAGCAGTAATTGCACTGTAAAGCAACTTGCCCTTAATTTATAGTCCCAATCATGAAGAAGTTATCAATAAAAGCCCAAGCACTACAGCACAGTTACAAGACAACTAGGAAGTTTGGTTGTGCTGAGTCAGCCACAACATGGGAGCACAGAGCAGTAGCACAGCAAGCTCAGTAAGCACATTTTATTGAAGGAGAAGTGGAACATTACCCTACCCAGGGACCCCCCAGTACTATTTATCTACCAGTACTGATGTAAATATTCTCTGTTAGAGCTTTAAGGCAGCTGGAAATTAACATTTTACAGGATGTTCTCCACAGTACTTCCCATGGTACACAAGGGAGGGGTCTGCTGAGATTTCTAGGTATTTACATTTAAGTCTAGAAGAAAATGGGGAATATTAATTACAGATTAAGGGTTTGGCTCCCAGGTGTCACTGCTCATATGTATAGGAAGGTGGTTTAATGGCCTGAACTCTGACAAGGGCCTTGCAGTGCTCCCCCTCCTTCAGAGGGCAAACCTTCATTTCACAAATCCCTGAGCACACCACAGGCAGCAGCAGCACCACCACAATCCCAGCAAAACAAACCTTTCTGGGAAGCACCAAAGCATTTCATTCTCTTTTCACAGCAGCACATCAAATAAGCACTTGTTATACACACAAAATCATCAGAGACTATTTTGAAAGCCTCGCAGGTACAGCAGCAAGAGCTCCAGCTGCCTCAGCACCCAGGCATGGCAGAAAACAAACAAGGCAGCACAGGCCATGCCCGGGGACAGCAGGACAAGGACCAGGTGCTTCGAGGCCAAAGGCTGTGGCTTTTGGCCAGGGACAGTGAGCTGCTGCCTCTGCCACGGACACAGGGGACACTGAAGAGCTGTAATCCAGCATTTACCTCAGGAACAGGAACTTGTGCAATAACCAAGAGGACTGGGGGAACCTGACACCCTGGACCAAAGTCTACATTAACTGCTCAGTTTGCCTTTAACTCCTCCTCAGTTTACGACATTCCCTCTAAATGGCTGATTTTTCCATGTCATCACTGAAACAAAAATCAGTGAATTTGAAATATGAAACTGTAATCACATTTGTTCTTAGCAGCAGAATTACAGTGAGAGATGTATAATGAAACAAAAAGAAGTTAAGGTAACTAAAGTGCAAAACACCCTTTGGCTTTATAAATGTCTAAGACTGACATGAAAATTTAAGACTTTAAAATAGTTATCTCAAGTGTTAGAACTGCTGCAGACATTTTGGAAGTACAAAAGAACTGGACTTTTGACTTTCAGAGATGAGCCAGATATTCAGAGGATTTAGAGCTTTCCTCTCCCCATCTCCAGATAACTTATCAGGCCTTTGAAACAGCAGGACAAAAAGGCCTTTCACAAGATGGAAGTGACACACGTGCTCAGGGCTCACTGCCAGGGCCCTCATATTATGGTGTCAATGCTCTGGGAAGTTAATTCCAGAAATGCAAAATAAATTCAGATAAAGGATTTCATTGGGAAATTCCAGGTCTTACATGCCTTCTCTAAAAAGGAGGGGGTGAAAAAATAAAGCCAATTTAATTGGACATGCAGCCATTGACCCTGTTTAGCTGCCACCCCCTGCTCTGGGTCCCAGAGAGAATGTACAAAGAAAGAAAGTGAAACACTCCAGCAGCTACAGGCTGCAGCAGCTGCTGACAGCAGTTAACTGACAGAAGGAGACTCCAACGGGCTTGCTGAACATGCCTCAGTGCAGAAGTTCCCCAGCTGCAGACTGACCAGGCCAGCCCCATTTCCTCACCACAGTAACAACAGCTCTGGGCTGATATGAATCACCCCAGGGCTCAAGGGACACTCCAGAGCTTAAAGGACATAATCAGGGCTCAGGGGACACTGCCAGGGCTCAGTGCTGTAGTTCTCTCATTGTCAGTTATACAAGGAGTTGATGCTGCTACCACTGACAGAGACACTCAGACACATCGCCCCTTGCCTGACTCAGAAAGCACAGAAAAGAAAGAAGCCCAGGACAAGCCCTCACCACTGAGTCTGCAGGTAAAATTCATTAGGGAAACAGAATTGAACAGTAAACTCCATTGTAATTGCATAGGCTGAACTGAGCTTTCAAAATACAACAAAAAGCAGCTTAAAGCCTCCTTTATTTTCTTCTCTCAGTTTCCCTGCAAGTGACACAATAAAATTACAAGTAATTTAAAGTCTAGCATGTCAAGTTTGGTCCTCCAGCTCCCACCAATGGCCTGGCCCTTAACTGTGGCCTGGATGTGCTTCTCTGGAGAACGTGGTCAAGCCCAGATTCTTTCAGTTACCTCTGAACTCAGGAAACAACGACCCAACCAGAAGAAAAACCAGAGCACTAAAATCACACACACACCACTGGCAAATAACATGTGTCAGTGCCACACCCTTCTGCCATCCAGTGTCACAAAGTGCCTCCTGGCAGGTTCCCACGTGGTGTCAGAGGGAAAAGGGACAGCCAGAGCAGTGGAAGGCAACTCACTCCACTACACAAAAACCTTGGAGAACAAGCAAAATTCCTGCCACTCCCCCGGCAAACAGCTTTGGAAAAAAACACATTTTCAAACCCTTGAGGCCACCAGGTGAAAACCACTGACAAGAAGCACAAACCCCAGAGCCCCCCTTGGCTACTCACTTCCTTAAGCTTGGTTTCTGGGCACTCAGACTGCAGAGTGAGCGTTGCTCCTTCGATGTTCCTCGGCATGGGGGTTGAACCAGGATTTATGGTCAGGTGAATCTGATCTGGAGAGATAATGTGTTGCACGTAACCCTGGGACATTCCTTCATGATCTGCTATTAAATGAAATCCTTCTTCGTGACCCTCCGGTAGAAAAGGCAAGTGATCCCCGCATTGTCCTTCATCCTCCTCATCCTCCAGCACACTGTGGTCCTGCTCTATGAGCACCGTTGTCCTGTCATACACCGTCCCGGAGGAGGAGGGCACGAGCCCGTTTTTGTCAGCAAACCTCATCATGCTGTCATCCTGGGCTAAATCGTCCTCCTCCACCTCATAGTAGACGACGTTGCCCTCGGGGCTGTTCTCGCCCATGGCTCCGCGCCTCCCTCCGCGCTACCGCGAGCTCCGGCCGCAGCGGCTCATCTGCAAACACAACCAGGGGCGGCGGGACGGGGAGGGGGAGGTCAGACGGCTCCGCAGGGCCAGGCCGGGCCAAACCAAGCCAAACCAGGCCAGACCAGGCCGACCCGAGCGCCGCCTTCCCCACCCCACGTTCCGCGCTCCCCGCTCCCTCCGCGGCGCCTCGCAGGGCATCTCCCGGTGCGTCGCTCGGCNCGGGAGCGCCGCGGGGCGTCACGGGAAGGGGGCGGAGCGGCGCTCGGCGCCCCCTGGCGGGCGGGAGGACCGCGGCGTAAGTTATTTAAATAATAAATCCGGAGCCCCAAAAAAACACCCCGAGTTTTCAAACGGTGTAAATAACAGCTTTTGTATTGATGTTTGTTTGTTCTGCTTGTCTACGCGCGGCTTATTGAGGGATTTTATGTAATTTACAGCGTCTTCAGGGGCCTGGCCCGCGCCTTCAAGGGGTTGTATAAAACACTGGGATATCCAAAAAAAAGGGGGGAACAAAAACCAAACCAAAAATGTGGCGTAATGTACAAAACCGACACTTTTTACAGTAATTAAGTGTGTACAGGGTGGAGGCGGAGGGCGGTCAGTGGGGATTGTCCTCCCGGAGCAGGAACTGCCGCAGGAACTGCTGGGCCTTCCTCTTGTCGGCGATGTCGGGGCTCGGCCGCCCCGCCGGGGGACGCAGCAGGAGCCCCCCGAACACGCTGGCTGCGGGATGGCCATGGGGACACAGTGAGAGCAGAGGGGTGGCAGGGGCTGTGCTGCCACACACAGCCCAATCCACAGCACAACCCACATCACAATCCACATCCCAACCCTGATCCCAACCCATATCCCAATCCCAACCCTGATCCCAACCCACATCACAACCCCACCCCAATTCACATCACAACCCACATACCAATCCCAACCCCAACCCACATACCAATCCACATTCCAAAACCCATTCCAACCCCAGCCCCCATAACAACCCATATCCCAATCCCACCCCTGATCCCAACCCACATCACAACCCCACCCCAATTCACATCACAACCCACATACCAATCCCAACCCTGATCCCAACCCACATCCCAATCCCCATCCCAATCCCAACCCTGATCCCAACCCACATCCCAATCCCCATCCCAACCCACATCCCAATCCCCATCCCAATCCCAACCCTGATCCTAACCCACATCCAAATCCCTATCCCAACCCACATCCCAATCCCCATCCCAACCCACATCCCAATCCCCATCCCAACCATGCTCCCAATCCCAATTCCAATCACCATCCCAACCCAATCCCAACCCCAACCCTGGGAGAGACTGCCTAGCATGGGATAAAGCTCCTGACCCCCACGCCTCTGGGTCACTTTTCCAGGCTTTTCTATGGACTGTTGGAAGCTTGAGGGCAGTGCAGACTGCCCTGGGGTGGGAATGTCCTGCCACCCCTGTGAGCAGAGAGGTTATTTGCATGTCCTTACCGAGAATATTCACATCCAAATGGTTCTTCCCCGAGTTTTTCAGCAGCTCCCGTAGAAATGCCATCAGATACTCAAACACGTTTTTGTGGCACACTGGCAGGCTGGAGATAATCTGAGGAGGGGAACAAACACCACATTTATACTGCAGGCACAGCAAAGGCTTCCAGCTTTGCCCCCTCCCAACACCCCCCTCTGTCTGCAAGTGCCAGCAGCTCTTCATAAACCAACAGCACCAGTTCCAGAGCCTTCCTACGACCATGGTTGAGCTACTGAGAGCAAAACCCTGTGAGTGGTGTGGCAGAGGACAGTTTGCCTCCCCTCCTCCAAAATCAGGGAAGCTGGGGACACCTGGCTGCTGATCCCGTAGTTGCTGGCATTCTCCAGGCAGGTGTTGTAGAACCTGGAGCAGATGACAGGCTCGGGGAGGCTCTCCAGGAACAGCAGCAGGGCTTCTGCCACCGAGTGGTTGCTGCCCACTGAGCCAAAGGTGGTTAAGGAAGAGGCAAGAGCAGCGGGGTCTAGGCTGGTCCTATTCCTGCTGAAACATGGACCTTTGCTGAGGTCTCCACGAACTCCTCCTGCTGCTCACAGCTCTGGGTTAACCCCCTGGGCCACATGTGGTGAGCTGCTGCTGTTGGCAGTCAGGTTCTTGTGAAATTCATCAGCATCACGAGGAGCCAACAGAGATTTTCAGAGCCACAAGAAGAGCAGAGTTCAGCTACCCCAGGGGGAGAGACAGCAATTTAGAAACCTCTCTCAGCCTTGACCACTGCAGCACAGTGAGCCCTCCTGGACATCACCTAAAAGGATACAGAAGGTGTCATACATTCCCTTGTCCAAACAGTCTCGGATTTGCTCAAATTCGGATCTGAGGCCTGGCTGCTGAAACAGGTCCTCCTGCAAAGACAACCCTTGGTCAGTCCAAGGAAAACAGAAGGGTTTTGGGTACATAGAGCAACATCCTTATAATCTGCCTGGAAAATCCTTCCAAATTGGTGGTTATCAGATAAGTCTCACCATGAGCAGCTCTAATAAGGATGTGGCATTGCTGGTGCCTGCACACAGACACAGGCACCAACACCAAACAGCGCAACCTGAGGCACCAGGATCACTTATCTCTGATGGCCAAACACCCACAGCTTAGTTATTGCTGCCACCAGTATCTTCTTTAAAACTAAACCTAACACAAACAACCCATTTTGTGTTTCCAGTACAAACTCTGCCAACCTGCTGGGACGCATTGCGGTACAAGTGATCCACCATCATCCACAGCTCTTTTGGGATGTCCATGGGCTTCTCAGCTTGAGCAAGGTCAGGATCCTCACTCTTCTCTAGTGGCATCAGGGTCTGAGGGAGGGCAGCGTGGGGAGGGGAGACAAACAAAAAGCTGGGCGAGTTCTTATACAGCTCAGCAAAAATACTTCATAAAGCTTATACCCAAGAATTGAGGCTTAATAACAATGGTTTTAATGGCTTGGTTTTAATGGCTCTTGTGGGTTTGGAAGGGAATCTTGTCTTTAACTCACAAGTCTCCGAATGGATTCTGCTGGCATGTCCTGGATCGGTTCCCTCATGTAGCACAGCGTATGGATGGGAGACCCAAAGCAACTTGGCAAATAGTTGCCTGTTACAGACAGAAAATAATCCTTCCCCCTGCTGAGATGCAAGACCAAGATATCTTCGAGTTTTTCCTCTCCAGAGTTTAAGCAAGTAGCTGTTGATTTATTAACAAACACCTCCAGCTCAACTGTGATCTCAGCATCTGCCAGAAGACGATAAAAAAACAACTGGTATTAAACCAACAGCCTGCAAACAGGCTCAGCACTCTCAGAAGAGGAGAGGGAACTGAGCCAGAAGTGGTCAATATCAGCTCACTAACATGAGACAAACAAGGAGGAGCTCACCTGAGAGCAGGAAGCCCTTACTGGGATTAGCAATGAGCCACTCCTTGCAGTAGGTTCTCTCATCTGGTTTGGAGATAAATTCGAACTGGCAGGGCACTTGGCCATTGCGGATTGTAAACCTCTCAACCTGCAGCTGCATGTATTTAACATCCTTAAAATGGATCTAGAAACAAATGTCAGTCAACATCATCAGCCATTCCACCTTGCCCAGGCCCAGCAGCAATTCCCTTCCCATGGTTTAATCATTAAGCAGCAAGACACCGATATTAACCCTTTGCTCCCACACCCCTCTCTTCCAAGGACTCCGGAGGATCACTCTTGCTTATTCTGAATGCCAAAGTCCTTTGCATCAGTGGGCCCTTTAAAACAAATGCTCCCCTCAAATAACCACAGTGAAACTGAGAATGAGATAGCTGTAGCTTCAAATGTCTCCAGGGTTCATCCTTATAGTCCCCTGCACACAAAACAAATGCTGGGTTTTGACCTTCACCAAATCCTTCAGATTCTACGCTTTACATTTCAAAGAACAGGTCAGAGCAAGGGTCACAAACCACCTTTTTACTTTCTCTCTCTCCACCTCAGGGAGTGACACACCCTGCCTTGCAGCCTTGGGCAGTGAATGGAATTTACCAGCACCTAAACAGGAACGAAGATTCCTGGGGCTTGTAAACAGGGAGCAGGTGGAAGTCAAAATATTCTACTTTCTGGAACCAGACCCCAGGCTCTAAAATCCAGCTCCTGCTGCTGGGGTCTAGGGTTGCCCAGCTCCTTCAGGGAGTGCTGGCACAGGACCATGCCCCACCTCTCTGCGGGAGAGTGTCACCGAGGGAATGTTGGCATTCTCCAGCTTATCCAGGGAGCGCACTATTTCCTCAAAGGCTTTTCGATAGAGCTCCTCATTCACAACCTTCACCTGCAAAGGACACATACCCCACCAGCTGGCATCTGCTGTTCCTCTGCAGCACAGCTGGGGCACAGCTGGAAGCACGGGAAGTGAGATGATTTTAGCAGCACATTAGAGCATGGAACCCAGGTAGTGGGCAGAGCCACTTGGAGCAGTAATGCTCCAATATCTTCTCAGGATCCCACAGTTAAGGACCTTGCCAGAACTAACAAGAGCCACTCAGTAAGTATTAGCTCAGCCTTTTTGTTCTCTCAGAAAAAAAAAAGGAAAGGTTTGACAATGCACTGCTGTGTTCCCGGAGAACACCGACAGATACTCAGGCATTGTCCTGCTTAACTTGGAGTATCATTTACACTGCCCTTGCTTACTATGACCAACAATCCCATCTCTGTATCTGATCCAGCCCACCTTTCAAGCCATTGTTCTCTGGGGATGCCATAAAAGCAGGAGAGCCTCCCTCCTCCCTCCCCACACAGAGGACAAGGTCAGCAGAGTTATTCCCTTCAGCACTGACATGCTTACCCCAATATCAAACACGGAGCTGACTGGTTTGTGGTCACTGAGTTTCAGAGCCATGTGGCTGCGGTAGCTCAGCTGGGCAATGTTCTGCCCTTTCCAGAGTATCCGATCACACCACGCTGGAACACGACACTTCTCACTGAAACAGAGGGGAAAAAAACACAGCTTCCAGGCACAGTTCAGCTGCAGTAACTCTGCTCTCCCAGAGACTCAGGGTTTCCTGTGGTGGCATCACATCTGAGGGGGTCACTGTACCTTGTGTCCCATTCATCACAGCCAGCATCATACTTGTATGTTGGCTGGAAAGAGATCTCTCCCTCTGTGAATCCTTCAAAGGCTGCATTTGCTTTCATTTGCCTCTTCAGCTACAAAAGAAGAAAAGAGGAAAAATTTCATTTCAGAGGCACAATTGCCACAGGGGCTTCTCTGGAAGGCTGAGGAGTCGTGCACTTTGTACTGTGCACCCTCAGCACCAAGCACAGGCAGGTGAGACATCAGTACCTGGTCATACTGGCAAAGCTCTGGAAAAGCTTTCTCCTCTATGAGCTGCTTCACCTTGGCCACATCCAGCTCCTCCAGCCGATAGTTGAGGTCCCCCAGCCACAGGATGACACTGAGAGAGAACATACACCAGGACTGTGCAGAGAGACCTGAGGCTACCCCGGAGCTCTCCCCATCCCGTGGGTGCAGTGGCTGCTCTCCCCAGAACGAGCACTTGAAGGAGAAGGTACATTTTCTACCTTTGCCATTATTAATGACTGTTCTTTTTGTCACCACCCCTTAATAACTGGTGCTGTTACTGTTCCACACTGACTGAATTCCACATGTGGGGAAGTCAGTGCTTATTACTGTCCCATTCCATGCTTGAGAACAAAGCAAGGTCTGGGAAAGCACAGGGCAACAAGCAGCCTGTCAGAACCACGAGGGTGAGCACTCTCCAAAGCAGGTAAAGCATTTCTGGCCCTTCCAGCTGACTTTTAGGTCACTGGGCCCCCTTCCTCAACCCCAGCACATCCACAGAGGTGCTCCCTTCCCACATCCCGTGATTCCACAGCTGGATGGGAAGCATACTCATGTTTGCCAATAGTGAGAGGGGGCAGGTTGGGGTCTGACTGGCAGAACTGCATCCGAGAGCAGATGTCTTTGAAGTCCTGGTTCCTCCGCTCGTATTCCTCCATGTGAGCTGCGAGGTGAGAGTTCACAATGCACATGCTGGTGTTGTGGAATTTAAACCTGATGGCAACACCACCCTTGTTACCCTGAAAGACAAAGACATTGGTCAGAAGCTTCTGCACCGCAGGTGAATCCACAAATGAGTTACTGGCAGTGCAAAAACCAGAAGACTTTGAGGCAGGCTGTTTAATTCCAGAGGAAGGAAAAGGCTGAAAATGCCAGTTAGGGATTACTGCTTTGAGCATTGGCAAGCACATGGTAATTCCCTCTCACAGTGCCCTAAGCTGGCACAGGAATAGGGCTATCTGCCTCTAAAGGCAGCCACAGCCCTCAGCTGGAGGTACAACCACAGCATCCAAGGAGAGGGACTCTTCCAAATCTCACCCCTTCTTGTGCACAGTTGCCATTCTTACCATCCTCCCCATGATTCCAGTTCCCACAGTCTCAATTTCCACCTCAGAGATGTTCAAAGCAAGGTCTGCCTTCACGTACAACAGGAGCATAATTCCCACCAGCCGCACAAGTTTCACCTGAAAAACAGACCCTGGGGCATCAAATGCTGGAATGGAAGAGGTTTGCTGAGAGAAGGCACAAAGCTCCCCATCCAGAACACGGGGCACCAAGAAGAGAGTTCCAGGTTCATCTGATGCACCAGGACACAGGCACCACAGCCCAGTAAAGGAGGTTAAATCCCAAAGCAGGAGCTACAGCACAAGGATAAGCCCATGAAAGGAGCTTCTCTTCAATAACAGAGGCGAGAGATGAAGCAGATCTAAGGAGTAGGAGCCAAAACATAAGCAGTATTCCTACCAAAATACCTTCACAACTCATTCCACCATGCATTGTGGAGACAGACAAGGAAGAAGCTATGGAATTTCCTCCCCCAAGACAGCAGGAGCTCCCTTATTGTGGGGAAGCCTGGCCCTGGTCCTGCCCCTGCTTCAGCATCTGCACAGCAACACTACCTACAGCACCTGCAGAGCCTCTGGAATACACAGCCATTGAGAACGAGAGAAAGCAAAGGGAAAAGAGGCCCAAGTGGAGAATGATTCCACACTCAAACCTCCCCAAAAGCCACATTTACCTTTGCATATTTGGCATCTGGGTGAAGACTATCAGTTACAGCTTTAAACCACTCCTCTTCCTTCGGTGTGTCATTGAAAAAGAAGGCTTCTTTAGTCAGATCAAGCTCCTGGAAACTGTGTTAGAGGAAGGAACCCATGGATGCATGCACTTGTTTATAACTCTCCTGCCCTTTCCTCTGGGAAAGAACTAAATCAATTTATACTCAATTTATAACTGGAAACTCGAATTCAGTTATGCTGATTGCAGAGGTATGCTGAATGTAAAGCTAAATTACTGCCAGGATTACATCAAATGGCACTAAGGATTTGGTAACACTGAGAGGCCAAACCCTACCAGACCAACAGCCCTTTCTGGCTGTGCACACACCTGTCCTGTGCCAACATCCCTGTGGTGTCCTGGCAGAGCTCCTCCACGTGACAGAGACACCAGCACAGCCCAGGTTTGGGACAACAGACCCAGGAGGGACACTTACCCCACGCAGTAAATGTCTGGAGGCTCAGCATCACAGCCCAGCCAAGGCTGGAGGCTCTCGGTGGGCGACTGACCATTCACGTTGTACGTCCCGACAAAAACCCTGTAAAGACAGGCACTGAATCCCAGACCTGCAAACTGCAGAGCACAGGAAATACCACTGCTCTTAGCCAGGTACTTAATGGCACATGCAATCAACATGTTTCCAGGGGAAATGAGGAAAATGTGACAAAGTTTAAATCCCTAAACCTTAACAACAGCAATGTCTTTACAGAAGGACACACATTGTGATACACAGAAACACAGTATTAGAGGAAAAAAATCAACATAAGACTGGAGCTGTGCAGTAGCAGTTTGAAATGGTAAATTCCCAGAATGAGCTGCATAAAATGATTTCAAGCACAGTAAAGTTTTGGTCCTAATTATATATTTTGCCCAGGCTCTTTTTTATGGGCTTATTGGAAGAACTACATGGATAAGTAGTGGACAGAAGTGGAGAGGGGGAAGGCTGGAGTGCAGAGATGATGCATTTCCAGAGACTGTCTGAAATAATCACAGAAAAAAGTGATTTCAAAAAGGCCATTTTCTCCACAAGAACCATGAGGCAAGCCTTGACAGAGACATGAATGAAATTCTGCTTTGCTAATGCCTAAATGATGAAAGAAAACTCTTCTGCAAAGTATAGATCATACTTTTCTACAGTTTCCTGTCTGTGGGGACACAGTATGAAATAACAGACATGAGTTATTCTGACAGACTATGCTGACTTATGACCCACAAAGATAAATTCTTCTCAGGAATGACGATTACCTGTAGTTCTGGATGTGTGTGTAGGAATCCTCCATCTGTACAAGCTGAGATTTAACAATAGTATCTCTTAGTCCAAACTTTGGTTCTGATAAGATCGAAGCCTTGTTCGAAGCCATGACTTGGGAGGGACGGACCCGTTCAGTTCTCACTTCAGACTTGAGTTTGTTTTGCCTGCAAGGGAAAGCAAAGCTGCAGATGAAGCCCAGGCTATCCACACATCCTAACTTATTTCTGCCACCAAGGCCTTGATTCACATTTTTCTGTCTGTTCAGTAAAGACAGATAACATTTGGAATACACCAATAAGGCTGAAATGGGCATTTCTTAGCAGGGTTCAGATCTCGAGACAAAACCAGTTTAACTTACTGAAATAACAAACGGTTTTCACTATCCTGGCTCAGTCTGTCAATGCAAAGCAGACCTTGTTCACAGATAGATGTTGATACAAAACCTGTACACATTCCCTGCTTACTGTGGCAACCAGATGGAAATCTCATTTCCTGGTGCCTCTGCTCAGCCCTTCTGACCTCAGATGGAGAATGAAGAACTGTGTTTGTTTAAAAAGCCTCCTGGTGGAAAACTTCCAGCTCTGCCCAGAGTGGGTGGAGGTTGAGGTGGTTTTACTTTGTATCTCCTAGTTCTGCAAATTGCTTTTGCAACAGGAATAATGCCAGAGCTTGGGGAGTTCCCACCAGCGAGTGGATCGTATAAATGTAAGGTCAGAACCTGCACAGCCCTGCCAAGGACAGCACACAGACAGGCTCTGAAGGATATGCAACAGGGTCCACAAAGTCCTGGGAACTGGAAAATGAAACTGTAGCATTTTAAGAGTGTATCTATGAGATACAGTGGCCCCGAGCCAGAGCTCTCTGAATTCAAAATAAACAATGGTAGCAGGTCCTGTCCCCCTAAACAGCCAAAATACTCCCAAGTAGGGGACTAGCAGGGCTGTCTCTGAGGGACTGGGATGAAATTTCCACTAACATTTTCACAGCACGCTTATGCTGACTTTTTTCTCTTTTAACTTGGATCTGTAGATTCTCATCTCAAAAATTGCCAGCTCCTGCTCCAGTCCCCCCACCTGTGTGCACTGACACACCACGGGGCCAGCTGATGGAACTGGTGACACAACTGCAATGTGGGGGTCACCAGGAGCACCAGCTTCCCTTCTCAGTGTCCAGGAAACCCAGAACACCAGGAAGATCCGAGAGCCCTCAGCACTTTCTGTTTCTTCTCTAGACATCAAAGCACCACCAGTTTGCCCTCCAGTTCATTCCGTCCTTCATATAATCACCCAGGACCCAGAGCTTTGGTGCTCTCTGTGTTTAGTGTCACAACACAGAGCCCCTCTGAGGGGGGAGGCACAGCTAAAGTGGCACAGAAATGTGGCCACCACTGCTATTCCTCACTCGACCTTGCACACAGAGCTGATGTGCACAGCTCCCTTCAGCTGCACACCGTGAGAGACCCCATACCTGGGAGAGCTTCTGTCAGTGCTGTCCTGGCTGCAGCTCTCACTGAATGCAGCCTTTTTTCCATTCTGTTTGACACCTTCAGAGCCAACCACTTCTGGGGGAATAAAAAAAGAAAAAAAAGTATCACTTTAAACACAAAGTATTCTTCAATTTATCAACATGCTAATGCATACACTGGCAAAAATATGTGGGCAGAATACAATTTAGATTTGTGTGGAAAAACAAAGTGCCCCACAGTTTCTCTTTCAGTTATCTGATAGTTTTAGCTTATTTTGACCCAACTGTTCTGTGATGATGCAGCTTCCTCTGCAGAGGAAGGCAGAAGCCACAGAGAGCAGTAGAACCACTGCCTGCTGTGGGAGCACTTGCTGCTGGCTCTCCCTTACAGCTAAGCCAAAGCAGGACTTAGCAGCACAAAATCCAGGGCTTTACCCCAGGAATCTGAAAAATCTGTGTTAATAAAAGATTTTTCCTTTCTGAAGCAAGACAGGAAGTACAAAGCAATGAAGAAAAAGGGAAAACAAACAAACAAACCCCACAGTACCATTTAAACGGTTTCTACCTGTGCGCAAAGACCCAGAAAGGCACAGGTATCTCCTGCCACTGAGGCTGGGCAGGACAGAGTCACCCCATGGACCCACTGAACCTCAGCAGAGACATCTGCCTCAGTCAAACTGCACCCTCCTAAAACAGTGATGGGGCTGCTACCACACAAATCTAACTCACCACAGGAGTGACACTAACCACATCACACCACCTTAGGAAAATTTGACCAAGTCTTTCAGTATTTGCTTTCAGTTACAACATTCTGCTCCTACCAGTGGCAAAATAACAGTTAAAAAAGAGGATTCTAAGGGTGGGTCTCTGTGTTTAAGATCAGAAACAGCAATCTTAACATAATGCTCCTTAGCACACAAATCTAATGATGATGTAGAAATTGTTAAGATTGTCAGCTTCTAAGCATTCAGCTGAGCTTCTCCTTCAAGCACAACCCAGAAAAAATTAAGATATTTTTGCTGTCACAGAACATTCTGCAGGACAAGAGCGCAAACCAGAAATAGAACTCGCAGTACTTCACCCAGGCCCTTGGGATACAAACCAGCTGGCAAAAAGTGGCCAAATTCTCAGCCTGGAAAACCTCTTCTGCCCAAGAACCCTCTGAGAATAGACTGTGTAAGAGGATTTATCAAAGCTTGGGTGCAGAAGAGCACATGACTCAAGCCTTGCTGCAGATCACAGAGCCCAGGTCCCACAGCACTGAGCAGGAGCACACAGAGATGTCCTGGGCCCAGGGAGATGGGACACAGCGTTTTCTCCGTGGGCACTGAGTTCCCAACCAGTGCTCCTTGGATGTCTGCAAGCTCTGACAACAAACAGCCATGCAATGTCCCTTGAGAGTGATAGGAACCAACCCAAACTTTCACCTCAAAGGACAATGGCTACTTTTGTGCCAGGAAGGGAGCAGAATCCCAAGTTTTATTATCCACATGGGATAATGCCACTCACCAGCATGCAGAAGGCATTAATGCAGAATGGAGAGAGGTGTGAGCCTGCTGCTGACACAGTGGCTACATGATCCAAAGGTCACAGTCACACATCACACCTTGCAATCCAGCCTGATGGGTGGAAATCAGCTTTAGGTAGGATTCTCCTAAGAAAGAGATTAGCCCTGGAAAAGGCTTGTTTCCTTTACATAAATGTGTATCTAGACAGAGGGATCTATACAGTAGCACTCTGAAGCAGAATAATGACCTTGTTCAATAATTGAACTGAGCACAGAAATACAGAGCCA